>JABTXL010003523.1:24564778-24574829 GCA_025134845.1 Neodon shergylaensis | reverse complement strand
AGAGAGAGAGAGAGAGAGAGAGAGAGAGAGAGAGAGAGAGAGAGAGTAGGCAGAGTCAGAGAGAAGCTGTGTAGCTGCCCACAAGAGACAGACACAGCCACTGGAGGCCACTGGAACCCTGCCGGTAAGTAACAGCCACGTGGTGATACACAGACTAATAGAACTCGGTCAATTTAAGGTTTAAGAGTTAGACATAAATATGCTTAAGCTATTGGCCAAGCAGTGTTTTAAATAATATAAATTCTGTGTGATTATTTTGGGTCTAGGCAGCCGGGAACGAAGCAATGGCCTCTCCCAACAGTCTCCTTTGCTTACTCAGTATGACACTCAGACCCTTTTCTGTTGCCCACAGGTCAAGAGGGAGGACTTTCAGCTCCTTCTCTAGCACCATGTCTGCCTGCACACCACCATGTTGCACCATGATGACAGTGAACTAAACCTCTGAAAATGTAAACCACCTCAAATAAATCTTTTCCGTTGTAAGCGTTACTATGGTCATAGTGTCTCTTCATAGCAATAGAAACCCTAACTAAGACCTTTACTCAGGATGATTTTTTAAAGTTCTATCTATCTATTTGCCTGCAAATTTAATTTTATTTGTTCATTTGGTTGAGAGACATATAGGTTGATTCGGGTTTCTGGCTATTATGAATAATTTAAGCACCAGAATAAAGTTTACTTTCTTCTTTATTTTTTTGTTGTTGTTGATCATATATTATCTGTCCTCTCTGACAAAGGACCTCTTTTATTTATCCTATTAATAGTGAACCCATTATGTTCAGTGAGGCATGTAAAATATGGGTTTTACATAATCAATTTTCAAGAACTTTCAAGATTACATCACAATGTTTCTCAATGCTTCTGCCCACTTTTTCCCTCGATGTCTGGGGAACAAAGGTTAGTCACAGGCCATCAATTCCACACTCAAAGAGCACCACCCCTCCCAACAGGTTGGGAAGGCAACAGCCCCTGAGGTTAGCAAGTGACTTAGTTATTTTATACTAACTAAAATATTCTGGCCAGTTGTCCTTTTTGGTTACGAGGTATCAGACAATGAGTCTTAAGAAACAAATCTGAAAGAGTTACTTTCATTCCTTAAGAAGCCTGATGCAGTGTTTGCATCATGTAGCATAATAAGCATTATGTTTTATAGGTTTAATTATAAGTATGCCCTCCCTATGTCCCTTTGATCTTACACATCTATTTTAGGCACAAATGGAGACTTGCTCTGGGTAATCTGATGTTCTCAAGTTTCCTGTAGTCAATGTATCAGTAAGTTCATAATATCTATGAAATATTTCCTGGGATCAGTGCCTCTCAAAATACAATCAGTGGGAGGCATGAAGTATTCTTTAGTGGGTTCAAGTAAAGTAATTTCTTTTGCAGTATTTGGGGTAGTCATAAAATTATGCTGACTAGCAGTGAAAGACACAGAGGAACTTTTCACCTCCTCAGACATTTCCCAAAGGAATTATTTGCATCTTCCCTGTCATATCCTCTCATTATTTGCCTATGCCTAAACCACCATGTAAAACCTAGTAGCAACAGCAACAAGAACAAGAGAGGAGAAACTCAGATCCAGACATCGCTCTGGGGAATCACAAGAGACAGAGTGGAATCTTCTTGCAGGACATTTGTCACAGAGCAAGGAACTCAATGGACTCTGCCATCTAGTCTACAGTTCTGTGCTGATCCCGGCAGATGCATGACTCCGGCCATCTCCCCCTTTATTACTTTTAAAACTAAATTTATTCATGTATTTTACATTCTGACTGTAGTTACCCTTCCCTCTTCTCCTCCTAACCCTCCCCCAACTTCCCACTGCCCCCAATCTGTTCTTCCTCTGTTTCTTTTCAGACTGGGGCAGGCCTTCTGTGGGTAGCAGCAAAGCATGCCTTATCAAGTTGCTATAAGACTAAGAACCGTCCCCCTCATATAAGGTTGTATAAGGCAACCCAATATAAGGTATAGGTTCCCCAAAGCCAGCCAAAGCATTAGAGGCAGACTTTGTTCCCACTGCCAGGAGTCCCACCAGTAGACCAAGCCAAACAACTGATACATATGATGAACTATCACCCCTTGACTAGAAGAGGTGATAGTTCATGAAACAGCATGATCGTTCAATCTAAACTAACAAATGCTTCTCATTTGATCAGATATAACTAGCCAAAAAAGAACCTCCCCAAAATTCAGGTAGGGGAAGATTTTTTTTTTCTTTTCAGGCAGATCCTATGGCTTGTAAGAGCTTTCTCTTTAGTTGTGGCTTTTATACTTCCAAGGTAATAAATTTGGTAAAGACTGTGGTAATCAATCATGGAGCCACAAGGCTGCCTTCAATCCCCCCTTTGCCTCTGAATGGTTTTAGATTGCATATGCTGGGTGTCACACCATTAAGCAGAAATAAAGAAGATTATTCTGGCATAACTATTAAAATAAGACAAGATATGCGAAGGATCTCTAGATTTCACTGCTTTTACATATTCTAAGAGTAGCAAAGTCAAGACACTGTGGCTGAGTCCCAGGGAGGGGTGCCTCGTGCCTCTGATGTGACGATCCTCTTTGTGCTACAAAAGCAGTATTAGGTTTTGCATTTTTGTCACCAATCATGATAGTTAGTTGATCTATATGCCAACTGTGGCACTACTGTTCATTCACACCCTGACACAAAATAACCTGGTAACAGACAAGGGATTCCAACTACCAGGAACTGGAGACAGATTCCGATATTTACCTGTAGTTTAGATCTAAGTGTCCCTCAAATGTCCCCATGCTAAAAGCATGGGACACAGTCCTTGGCACCACTGAGAGGTGTTGGGACCTTTAAGAGTCAAGTCCCAGGGGAGGTCTTTAGAACATTAGCATCTTGCCCTTGCAGAATAATACGACTCTGGCCTCTTCCTCTTTTTTTTTCTTTCTTGTATTTTACTGCTGTGAGCTAAGTGGTTTTGCTTCACTAGGTGCTTCTACCATGATAGACAGTTTTATTGCAGAGCCAAAGCAATGGGGCTAATTGATTGTGGCACCGAACCCTCCAAAATTGTGAGCTAAAATAAGCTCTTTCCTGTGAGTTGATTTATCTCTAGTATTTCATGTGGTAACAGAAAGCTGGCATAGCTCATGGCCTTGAATATGTTATCTGTTCTGTGCCTTGGTTTCATTATTCATAAGGTGGAGATAAAAGTGCATCATTCAGAGGACTAGGAAAATTTACATTTTAATTTCATAGGTTTATAAGATGGCTTGACACATATATGCACTCTCCATGTGTTGTTACATAAAACACTTTGACATCGCTGAGAAATGTCAACAAGAAAATCACTTTAACATTTCCAGAAGGTTATGGTAAAGGTTTTAATATTCTGCCACACATCCTCCATATATGAGTTCCTGAGCAGTGAGAAGGCTGAATTTGCCTGTGCTATCTTTGGTGCCAGGTCTTCTGGAGTGCATGATATATCACCTTGTTGTCAAGGTAACAAGACTGGAGATGGTTTTGTAAGATGACAACAGGACCGTTTAAAAAGATAATTCCTGGAAACGCTTGGGACAGAGAGATGTTTTAGGAAAAGGCATTACTGAAGCAAAAGTACCTAAATCTTATCAGAGAATCAATTGTTCTGAAATTTAGTTGAATTATTGAAAGGACTCTATGTTTTTTTTCAAACAAGTGCCTGACATTTTGCATCCCCACAGTAACAGGGCAGAACTTCTAAAAGTAAGAGTATGTGGAGTTGGTAAATTTTATTCTCTTTGAAAAATGCATAAAATGATGATGGCCTTCAGTTACTTATAATGGGTAGGAAATATGTACTGATATTTGATAGAATTAATCCTAACAGGGTTTGTGAGCCCAGCCACTTTTACCTAGCTACTCAATGCCAAAGCAAAGTTAATAATACTAATAGAACAAACTTAGGGAAATCTAATTTGGGAACACATAATCTCATTTATATGTCACCCAATTTAAATTATTCAGAAGGATTATTGCTATTTTGGCATCCATTAGCTACAAAGAAAATAATGCTTATTCTTCTTTTGTGATGCCAGGAAAAGAGAGGAAACATATGAGGTGCTTTTCAGGCTTATTGTCATGTTTTAATCTTAACTAAATACACATTTTTTAAAGTTAATATGATATGCAAAACAAAGAAAAACGTTAGCTTATCCTCATTATGAGTGTTCAGCCCAAGACTGGCAGTGACTTCATGCTCCCCCAGGAGTGACCCCAGCTCTTCCCTTTCCTTACATCACTTGCTCCAGATTCAAGTCCAGGGAAGAGCCTGGGGCTAAGCTCTGCCCTGGTTTTACACTGGTGTGTGAGAACTTGATTTCCATAGAGGTCCACATGGTAGGATCTCCTTCTAGTTAGGAAGTATAAATACTGGGTAGATACAAAGAAAACACAACCTCACAAGTCACAAGTAAACTTGAGTTCAGCGGAGACCCTCTAGAAGATACAGCGATAAAAGCAATCTGGACATTGTGTGTTAACAGGTAATACTATACATACTTCTGGAAATGAGTGTCCTCCTTGATGTTCTTGAAGTTCATCTTTATGCCATTCATAATGATTTTAGCTTTCATCCACCTAATGGAAAAGGGGGAATGAGAAAATTACTTTTCTTCTTTTATACTAGCTCATGTAAGAGAACTGCCTTTTCCTAAATATGGTTCTTACACTAAAGGGATGAAAGTATAGCTAATTGTCCTCCATCTAAACAGTTCTGTCAACTGCTCAGCAGAGAGATGTCTTGTACCCCAAACTGCTAGTTATTAGAACTTACAATATACTACATATAGTTTTCTGTGCCCTTGATTTGGATTCTGAGTCTTAATTTGCAAACAAGAAAATACTCCCAATAACTTTCAGTTGGCATTTCTGAAGAGATCGGGTGAACTGTGGTGGTTTGAATAAGAATGCCCCCCCATAGACTCATATATTTAAATACTTGGTCCCAAGTTTGTGGAATTATTTGGAAAGGATTAAGGAGTGTGGGCCTTGTTGGAGGAGATGTATCCCTGAGGTCAGGCTCCGTTGTTTCAAAAGACTCATGCCATTCCCAGTGTGCTATCTGATACCTACTTTTGGATCAAGATGTGAATTCTCAGCTATTTCTTTGTTCTGTCTTCATGGACTGTAATTCTATGAAACTGTAAGCCAAATTAATCACTGTTTTCATAAGTTGCCTTTGCCATGGAGTTTTATCACAGCAATAAGAAAGAAAGACAGAAGTTGGCATGGTGGGGTGGGCAATGCTGTGAGAGCCCTGACCATGCTAGTTTTGTTTTTCTGTTTTTTCTTTTTCTTTTTTGAGGAATGTGGAAGACTTTAGGGTGTTGGAGTAGAAAGTAGGTTGAACGCTGTAAGCACAGAGTAACGAATCATCTTAGTAGGAGCTTGGAAAACAGTAGTGCTAAGAGATGATTACAATGCAAGTCCAGCTCAAGATGTTTCCAAGGCTAACAATATTAGCAATTGGGATAGAAATCATATATATATATATATATATATATATATATATATATACACACACATATATATATATATATATATATATATATATATATATATATATATAGGCAAAGACAGTGACTGCCTTCTGCCCTTGTCCTAAGATTCTGCCTGAGGCTAAATCATAAACGAATGGGCTAATTTCCTTGATGGAGAGATTTTAAGACAGCCTAATAATGACTTTGTTGTGTGATCGTTGTAATCATTCTGATGCAGGTCTGCAATGAAAAGGAGCAACTAGGGCAAAAAGAAATGCAAATATATAATTTAAAGAGAAAAAACACGTGTCTTGCTGCCATTCACCACTTCTCCTTCTTACAATCTCTTTGTCCCTATTCTGCAATCTTTGAGTACTGGACAGAGGGCATGTGATACAGACATTTATTTTAAAGATGAACATATTTCAGTCTCTTATTCCCTGCCCCTTCACCAATAACACAATATTCTCATTATTGTTTCATTTTGTTTAAATACATTTCTGTTTTGTTCTCAGGGGCATTAGTCTCATCTGGTTTCAGATTTGCTTCCAGAATTCTCTCTCCTCACAGCTGGTAAAATGACTAAGCTTCACAAACCAATAAAATCTAGTTCCCTTTCCTTTAGATAGTGTACATTATTTCTCTTCTGAATGTTTAACCACATTTGACTGTAGCGTTAAAACCAGTGAGTTCCTGAAATTGTAAAGTGTATCTCTTATCCTAAGGGGACAGAAAGGTCCTGAAGGACAGGACTTATTTTTTAAAGCTTCTTTTTCTGGGTTCACAAGGACTAACATAATGAGTTGATTTGTTTGCCTAGGTGTGATTTGAACTCCTCTTAAGTACTTATTATTGGCCTCTGAACATTGACACTCCACTAGGCCAGTGACTTTGTCTTTTTATTCAGGATGCCTTAAATGGTAGTATTTGAACATCCTACTTAGTAGAGATCAGTGCAGAATTGTGACCAGGAAGCTTTTACATGTCCCACCAATTGTTAATGTAATCAGAGGCTGTTCTTGCTACCAATCAATTTAAAAGGTACATTGTAAAACAGGGTATAAAGACCGAGAAAAGAGAGGGAAGTTTCAGTTCAAGAGGTTCAGGAGGAAAACGATTTTCTGTGAAAATCAACAAATAAGATTATGTTCTATTCAGTAGCTTTCTGATGCAATCAGATTAAGGAAACCCTTCATTTTCTTTGAAATTTTGTATCCCCTTTAAAGAAAGATGCTGAAGATGGCATAGCCCCCTCCACATGCGGTTCCTGAGATGCAGGAAGCAATTCCCTCCAGGCAACTCAGTGGCAGCTAAATGAGCATGTTACTTGAGGGTCAAGGAGAAAACACCAACGTTTGCCCCGAGGACCGCTTCTATGGTGTCTGCATATGCACTTGACAATGTTACAGATGATTCTGGTGAAAGCAGTTCTATCAGTGTAGTTGTTCTTCATGTTTTTCTTCTGTCCTTCCACACCAGTGGCTTCTGAAAATATGGATGTGTTATACGATAATAAGAGTCTTTCTGATCTGATGGAGCAGGCAGGCATTGAAGCTGTAAAGTAGGTTATGGGGTAAACCTGACTGATGAAAGAATTGGGGAAATTGCAGAAATTATTTTTTTTACCTGATTATAAAACTTGGCAAAAGAGTTATACTAAAACAGAAAAGAACTTGGCTATGACGAATAAAGTTTCTGAGGAACCTAAGGCTTTTAGAGCTGATTGCTTATGGTCTTATAAGTCAAAACTGGAATTTTGAGGAACAACAATGGGGACAGTATGACAATGGAATAAAACCCACTGAACTATGCTTCTGTAAACTCTAAGTAGTTAGCCTCTGAGGTGAAAGCCTCAGAAGTTGTTTTATGATTAACTCAGCTAAGAATTAAGAATGCAGTGACTTGCATGGGGCTTGGGAACTGGGAAAATCTCATAATGAATGATGATGTTCTGATTTCAAAGAATCTTTATACTTATTCTGAACTGCTTTGCCCATGTAATGATTGACCTGTGGCAAGAAAAAAGAATCATTTTCCTTGTGCAAAACTTATAATAAAAGACTGAGGTTTGAAGCTCAGGGCAGAAGAAGCAGCAGCAGAAGAAGAAGTAAAAGGAGAAGAAGAAACAGCAGAAGAAGAACTTTCCCTACAGCCGAGAGTCTTTCAGCTTGCATCAGAATCCTGTGTTCGTGTTCTCATTTCGCCTTCCAGACATCCCAGATTTGAAACCTACTTCTCTGCTGAGGCTGGTTCCTGGTAGAAAGAAGGCCTGGAACAGTAGAATTGTTGAAGACAGTCAGAGAAGAGCTGTGAAATTTGCTGTTGTTGTATTTTAAGGGGAGCGGGGATGCAGGGATACTAAGGCTTTTTATTTCCCTCAGAGCAGAACAATTTACTGTTCCAGACTCCCAGCACCCAGTCTGTTTACCAGTTCTTTTTCCTTACAGTTCATACACATTATCAAGTTATGTTTTCCGCTTCCACTCACTACCATGGCCAAACTTCATCAGCTCTGTGGTGACTACCCCAGAGTCTCTTCCTTCAGGATTTTCTTCCTCTTCCACACGATCCTTCAGGCTGCACACTGAACCATAAACACACCACTTCCTTTTGAGCTCATAGAAATGCTAAACCATGATAAAATTTTCGGGTTCTTTCTGATCCTGACTGTACTTTTAAAAATACATCTCTCCTGTACAAGATTGATATTCTAGCCATACAGGGTTTCTTGCTATTCTTTGACACAGCGAACAATTTCTTCTGTCATTTGATTCCCTTTATTTTGAATGTCCTGTCTTCTACCATTTATTTAAATCATTTGTTTCTGGTAAGAAGCAGCGCCAACTTCGAGTATTCCAAAGGGAATCATGGTGCCTTTTTGAATAGATGTGAATTGCTCATTTCCCTTTAGCATGTTGTTTTCAGCACACATTACTTATTTGTCAGATTCCCATTCTCCTAAATCAGCAGCAGGTAGTTCTCTATTAATTTTTGTTTATCCCGTGGTGTGTAGCACAGAGAAGATTGTGGTTCTGTTATTGTCACAAGGATGACCACCAAGAATGACATGACCTGTTCTGAATTGCTGTTAAGCTTGCTTTTGTCCCATTTAAAAAAGCACTAATCTTGTAACCTGTTGTGAACAGGACTCCTACAAAACATCAAAATTGCTTTCTGTTATTAGACTTGACAATTTCTTTTTCAGTCTGTCAGTTCATTATTGTTAAGGTCATGCATTGTTAATGTTGCTAAGTCAGGAAACTATTTTCAAGTTGTAACATTCAAAGCATTTAGAATTTTGAGACGACTATTGTTAAATGCGGAAATTGATGCCTCCTATTTAGTAGGTTTCTTATCAATATCTTACAACAGTAGAGTATTGTTATATGTTATCTTGATCATTGTTGGTATTTCATATTAAACTAATAAGAAATGTATTTTATAATGTATTCATGCAATATATTTTTATTAAGGATTCAATAATTTCTTCAATGAATTGTTTTAAACTCATTTAAAGTTGGTCTCTTTTAATGAGTTACTGCTTTGAGTAGAATCTGAAAGTCTTTCACAATCTTTCTTTCAGATTTATTAAAACTTTGTTTCATACTGTTTAGTTACTATTGCTATGAGAAAACAACAACTTGGGGAGGAAGAGATTTATTTGCTTATACTTCCATATCACTGTTCACCATTGAAGGAAGTTAGCCAAAAACTCAAGCAGTGCAGGAATCTGGAGGCAGGAGCTGATGCAGAGGCCTTGGAGGAGTGCTCTTTACTAGGTGGTTCCACATGGCTTGCTCTGCCTGCTTTCCTATAGTACCCAGGTGTTGTCTGAGTTTTCTGTCCTGCCAGGTTCCCACAATGATTAAGTCCCAAAGCAATCACACAGAGGTCTACATTAGTTATAAACTGATTGGCCCCATTAGCTCAGGCATCTTATTAACTATTCTAACTTATATTAGCCCATTATTCTTGTCTATGTTAACTACGTGGCTTGGTACCTCATTCGGCACAGCAGTCACATCTTCCTTCTTCTGTGGCTAGGACAGGACTGTGGACCAAGCTTTCCTCTTCCCAGAATTCTCCTGCTCTTGTTGCCCACCTCTACTTCCTGGCTGGTTGTCCCGCCTATACTTCCTGCCTGACTACTGGTCACTCAGCATTTATTTAAAATATAATTGACAGAATACAGACCATTGTCCCCCACCACCCAGGACCTGGAGCCTGGGAATCCCATCGCCCACAGTGGGCTGGGCTCTTCCACGTCAATGGCTTGCCTATACCCTGATCTTATGAGGGTAATTTCTCAGCTAAGATTCCCTGCCCCATGCCCTCAAGTGCTCTAGTTTGTGTCATGGTTACAGAAAAACAAGGCAGGGCATGTATATCTCTATCTATCTATCTATCTATCTATCTATCTATCTATCTATCTATCTATCTATCATCTATCTATCTATCTATCTATCTATCTATCTATCTATCTCTATCTATCTATCATCTATCTCGTATATCTATATCTATCTATCTATCTATCTATCTATCTATCTATCTATCTATCTAT
>JABTXL010003523.1:24537212-24564768 GCA_025134845.1 Neodon shergylaensis | reverse complement strand
TATCTATCTATCTATCTATCTATCTATCTATCTATCTATCTATCTATCATCTATCTATCTCTCCCCTCCTCCAACTCCTCCTAGATTTTCCCAACTCTTCTGACCACCCAATTTTAATTTCCTTGTCTCTCTCTAAAAAGCAAGCAAAAATGAACACTAAACAAAATATCAACAAGGTAAGAAATACCAAAATTAAACAAAAAGCCGACAAAACTCCCAAAGCTATACAACCAAGCGAAAACACGGTTTCTTTTTGTGTTCATCAGCTACTCCTGGGCACAGTTTGTTTCCTTCTTAATACTAAACAATTTATATTTATTAGTCCTGTATATTTTATTTCATATTCCCTCAATTTCTAAATTTGCATTTTATTTCACTTATTTAGTAATTGTATTTAAGTATGACAAAGAAGACATGCTTCAGTCCACCCACAATAGGAGTGAAATATTCCTGTTGTCTCAGATTCCTGTAAATGCCCATCATCTCTCCAGTGTTGCCTGATATGCATATGTTCCTGGGAAGACGGAATGGACATATATAGAGGCCCTAATAGATTGCCATCAAAATAATTTATTTATCAAATTTCACAAGAACAAATTACAATGAAAACATATTATAGGAGTTACCCTTAGGGTCTTAGAAGTAGCCATGTTAGCAGGGTTGGAGCTACACTTCCTTAACTTCATGGTAAGAGCCCTGGTCCTAGGACAGCTATGACTTTATGTAACCTGGGTCTTACTCAGCTGACACTTGGTGACTTTTAAGTTTCTTCTTGAAAATAAACAAGATGTTTTAGGAAATCTCTAGACAGATTTGAATATTAATTTGGGGGGCAGTGACTATGCTGAAGGAGAGCTGTGCCAGCCATGTAACCATATGGGACAGCATGTGGTTGTGTTGGCTGATCTTGGTTGTTAACTTCCCAGGTCTGGAATTAACACAAACTCTAATGGGCACTCCTATGAAGGATTTTTTTAGAACCATGCTAAATGTGGCAGACACTCTAGAGGCAGCCCAGATGGAAGGAAACTTTACTTTGGGCCTGATTGCCCTTACTCTTACTGGCAAGTTCATTTATCCTGTTGCTGTGGCATTCCTTCAACAATATTAGAGCCATCTTCTTTGGAATGCCAACATAGACTGAGGATAATCAGCTCTTCAGGAATCCCCTAAGCCTTCCATGCCTACTGGGACTGCTGAGACATCCAGCCTTGGAGACGAAGTTACCAGATTTTCAGCCTCTCCTGTGTGAGACAGCTATTGTTTGAACCAAATAGTAAAAGCCAAGCACACATGCAGGGTTGTGCTAGCATACTAGCAGTAGCCCCAGCCCTAACTCACTTTCTCTTCCTTCCTTTCTCCCTCCTTTCTCCATTCCTTTCCATTTATTTCCTAGTTTTTGACAAGGTCTAGAAAATTAGCCCAGGTTGTCCTTAAACTTTCAACCCCTGTCTCCCTTTTCTGAGTAGAAGAAAGAATGTGATCCAGGTAGCACACTGCACATCTGCGAACCCCTTTGTCAAGAGAAGAGCAAGTTTGAGGCTCACCCCAGAGCGGTGCCATCCTGTTTAAAAAGGAAAATAAAGGAACGGCATGAAACAGATACAACTGAATGACTGAATGGCTACTCATTGAATTTAACTATGGAGTTCTGGAAAAGATTTTCTATAATTATATAATTAAAATAAAATCTTGAAAGTCTGAAAACATAAAACCAGTGAAACAATTGAGCCAAACTTGTAAGCTGTATGTTGAACTAATGGCTTAAGCACTCAGTGGTCATTGTTTTTGGGTATTTCTTTTTTTTTATTTTTTTTTAAATTTTTTTTTTAATTTTTATTTATTTATTTATTAAAAACTTCTGTCTCTTCCCCACCGCCGCCTCCCCTTTCCCTCCCCCTCCCCCAATCAAGTTCCCCTCCCTCCTCAGCCCTGTCCTGTGGGAAGTCCAAGGACCTCCCACCTCCATCCAGGTCTAGTAAGGTGAGCATCCAAACTGCCTAGGCTCCCACAAAGCCAATACGTGCAGTAGGATCAAAACCCATTGCCATTGTTCTTGAGGTCTCAGTAGTCCTCATTGTCCGCTATGTTCAGCGAGACCAGTTTTATCCCGGGCTTTTTCAGACCCAGGCCAGCTGGCCTTGGTGAGTTCCCGATAGAACATCCCCATTGTCTCAGTGTGTGGGTGCACCCCTTGCGGTCCTGAGTTCCTTGCTCGTGCTCTCTCTCCTTCTGCTTCTGCTTTGGACCTTGAGATTTCAGTCCGGTGCTCCAATGTGGGTCTCTGTCTCTGTCTCCTTTCATCGCCTGATAAAGGTTAATGTTCAGGAGGATGCCTATATGTTTTTCTTTGGGTTCTCCTTCTTATTTAGCTTCTCTAAGAACCCGAATTATAGGCTCAATATCCTTTATTTATGGCTAGAAACCAAATATGAGTGAGTACATCCCATGTTCCTCTTTTTGGGTCTGGCTTACCTCACTCAGGATAGTGTTTTCTATTTCCATCCATTTGCCTGCAAACTTCAAGAAGTCCTTGTTTTTTACTGCTGAGTAGTACTCTAATATGTATATATTCCATACTTTCTTCATCCATTCTTCAATTGAAGGGCATCTAGGTTGTTTCCAGGTTCTGGCTATTACAAACAATGCTGCTATGAACATAGTAGAGCATATACTTTTGTTGTAAGATAAGGCCTCTCTTGGATATATTCCCAAGAGTGGTATTGCTGGGTTCAGGGGTAGGTTGATCCCGAATTTCCTGAGAAACCTCCACACTGCTTTCCAGAGTGGTTGCTCCAGTTTGCATTCCCACCAGCAGTGGATGAGAGTATTTTTGGGTATTTCTAAGACAAAGCAATATATAATCTGAACATTTTAGAGGGATGCCTATAAGGAAGAAAAGTAACTGTAAACACTGTTTTACCTATTTTAACTGACTCATTTTTAGTAAAAATATTGTCATTGCTATTTTGAAATTACTTAATATCTGTTAATCTTTTGATAGGTAGCAATAGGCAACATTTTTAAGAAGAAAACAAGTGTATAAGAAAATAAGTTTAAAAACATGGCTGCACACTTGGATGGAAAATAACAACATAAACTCATGATGTATTCTCACTTAAAATATTTAGAGTCACGTGATTTAGACACAAAAATAATCGAGGTTATGGCTGATCGAGAAACACCATGTCCATTGAGGTAATTTGGGTATTTGGTGAATTAGCTGATTCCAGATATGAATTAAGATGTGTATGAGAGAAAGTCATCAGGTTTAGTGGTTAAAAGGGCAAGCTTGACACCCTGGCCTCGATCACAGGAACCTGAACAGGAAAAGAGAAATGACTCTTGAATGTTGCCCTCTGACCTCCACAGGCGTGCTGTGGTGTGGGCATGCTGACTTGCACACACATATTACAACAAGCACACACATACAATACACAAGCACACACAAATAAAACCACAGAAATGTGTACGGGATAAGCCTGGATTATATTATACCAGACTTCAAGGATTTTTTTTTTTAAAAGGATTCTTTCTGAAGCAATCAGTAATAGGATTATGGTCTAACCCTGACAGCTCTTGTATGAGACAAAGACTTTTACCATCACAAAGGATAAAAAGTTTAATGGATTGAAATACATCAAATACATTGGAATCTATAAATATAAAATTATAACAAAACCTCGCTTCTAGAAGATGTTAGGAACCAATTAATTATTCTGACAATCAAAAACTGTCATGCATTTCCTATACAACACACTCAAGAGTGATCTTTTTTATTATTTCTTTCCTTTTGTAAGTTTGGGAATAAATTCAGGGGCCTGTGCATACTAGAAATGCTCTCTGTGATTGTGTTACACCCCATGCCTTTAAAATTATTCTCTATAAAACCTCTATAGAATGATTTTAGCTAATAAATATGGAAATGAAAACTTTCTATGCTACCATTTATCTCTCTCTCTCTCTCTCTCTCTCTCTCTCTCTCTCTCAAACACATACACACACACACACAATTTTAATCTAAGGTCCTCATATTGGAGAAAACACTTAATATTTGTTTTGCCAAATCTGGCTCATTTGCTTACCATAATGATTTTCAGTACCATACTCTTTCCTGACAATGTAATGATTTAACTTTTCTTTATGACTGAATAAAATTCCATTGTGCATATGTATCACATTTTTCTTTATACATTCTTCTACTGATGGACATCTAGGCTGGGCTGACTGACCTTTGTTTTAAATCTTTTCTCATCCATTCCTCTTTATCATTCATCCACTAAATTTTTCAATCAGTGCTTTTATTGTTAAAAACTACTAAGATAAAAGTAGAAACAGAGGAGACATTTCTTGAAGGAGTTCAGAGCTTGTCAGGGAGCATAGGACATGAACATAAATAGCAATATCTTGGTGCTGAGTGAGAGAAGATTCGAGAGAGTGAGGAGACAGATAAAAGGCTGCCATCCTTTAGAAAGAATAATGGACTTCAAGCTGGATTCTACTTGGAGGAAGTGGTATTGGAATTGGGCTAGGACAGATGGGTAATGAGTGTTTCATTCCACACAGCTTAGTATACCCTAGGAGGATAGTTTTGCTAAATCTCAGCCATCGCTGCACTTCATAAAAGGTGTTATGAATTCATTCAGTGTTGGACTCTGCTCTCAGAGTGTCAATGAATTCGTGTTCTAGGGTCTGGAGGAAAAACGATCTTTTCCCCTTTGATATCAATTTTCTTGTGACCTTTCTACCTCCTTTCTCTTCTGTGTGCAACATTTATTCTGAATGTCCTTGTAGGAACCCCAGGAATGAGGTAGCAGACTTTGAGCAGCTGTTTTCTAGCTGAGTTTTCAGATTTGGGATTCCAGTGTGTTGCAGGAGGCAGCGTGCTGCATGTATTTTCCATATTGGGAGGGAACAGAGCCGGTAGCTCTGCACATAACTATAGGTGATGATGAGCCTTCAGGAGGGAGAATTCTGCAGAGAATCTCTCCTGAAACCTCACTCTTGCTCTTTTTCCCAAGCCAGGGACAGGAGCAACCTCCCCTATGCCTTTGCCAGCCTCCTGTCTCTAATAGTGGGAGACGGAGGGCAATCATATTCAATATCTGTAAGGGTTAGAAATTGCTTTTTTTCATGTAAATAATCCTCCTAATGATAGAGTTAAAAATGATCTGAGCTAAAGGGGATTTTTATTCCTCTTTTTAATAGACATCTGAATGCACAATGAGGAACTGGAATAAATACTGTCATTCAACTTAAACGAAATCAGCATAACTTGAAAATAATTTTCTTATAGATCAAAGTTTTTTAAGGTACGGTTGGAGCATAAGACGATTATTCAAAGGAATGAAATTCATGGTGCCTAGCTACCTATGAAAATAGCCTCTTAATGAGATTTGGGATCATGGCAGAATTCCTAAGTGATGAGTTAAAGTGAGAAAATAGATTTGGGGACCATCTGAATGCAGTAATTTTCAGAAAAAGAGCTATTAGGTAATCCCATCTATTCTTTGGGGTAAAGTAATTTTTGTCATTCAAGACTAGTCCTCTTTGAATGTGTGTTCTGATTAGCGCAAAGCCCCCAAATCAAACTCTATTCATAGACACTCATTAATCATTAGTCACAATAAACTGAGTAATTTCTGTAATGAATTTACTGTATATCTGTTTGGTAGTCAGAATAGTGTTGCCTGATGTCACAAGTGCATTACTTTCAGAACATTTTCTCATTTCTTACATGGCTCGTGTTGTTAATTTTTATATTTATATTTTCTTTTCACTTAAATCTTAAGCGTGTACAGTGGTCATATGGGTGCATTCACAGTACAGTGAAAATCGAATTGAAGTGATACTAACTATTTAAGGAATCAGCGCCCTTTGTTTGTTTATAGAATGAAGGAAAAGCATTTCCATCTACAGCTCTCCGAATATTCTCTGAGCACACTCAGGTTTGTTTGAATCGCCACACTTTGAATTAAACCAGAAATAAGGTAGTGATGGCCTGTACCGCCTATGCTATAATCATATCTGTGAGATATGGATTACTGTGCTTTGGGATTAGGGACTTCTAAATAAAGTCACTAAGAGTCAATCAGCTGATGAGTAATGCATTAAATACATTTGCTTTGACAAGTTACTTTTTTTTTTTTTACCAAAATTTTAGTTTGCATTTGCCATGATAATTTACGAAGTAGTCCTTGTGTTTTTTACCTTCATTTTCCACATTTATAACTAGAGAAAGAAGAGGAGAATTGGCAAGGAACAGAAGAGAGGAGAGACACCTGACTCTGTTCTGCTTTTGTTTTGTTGGTAGTGTCATTTATGACCTCTTAAATCAGGCCTGGTGACATAAGAATGGCGTAAGCACTCAGAAGGTTGAGATAGATGATTGTGAGTTTCAGGACAACCTGAACTACGTAAGAAGTTTCAACCTAGGGACTGGGAGATGGCTCAGTCATTAAAAGCACTGGTTGCTCTTCTGGAGGTCCTGAGTTCAATTTCCAGCAACAACATGGTGGCTCACAAACATCTGTAATGGGATCTGGTGCCCTCTTCTGTCCTACAGACTTGTGGAAAGACAGAGTACTCACATACATAATAAATAAATCTTGAAAAAGAAGTTTCAACCTAACTTAAACTACACAATGAGGCCATGTCTCAAAATCCAAACAACAATAGTAAAACAGATTTCAGTTCTATGAAGTTTTGGTAGCATTGGTTGGGTCTATAGCAGGAAACAAATCCTATGGTCTGGCTAATGTTCTAGTCCAAGGACCATAAAGTACTCACAGGGGTAAGTTGGGAATTGGCCACCATCCACGTGTCAACTCTTTGTCTATCTACAATATACAGAATATTAGATGGCCATTTGTAATATGTCATTAAATAATTTATATGAAACGACACAAAGTATTTGTGTGTGTATTGGTAAGTGGATACGTGTGTGTGTGTGCCGCACACACATTGTGTGTGCATGTGTGCGTGTGTGAGTATAAAGGCTAGATTTTACCTTTAGGTGTTGTTTCTCAGGAACTGAGCATCTTGTTTTTGAGACTGTCTCTTGCTGAGACCTGGATTTTGCTAATTATGGTAGACTGGCTGCTTCGTGGATTTCAGAGATCTGTTTGCCATTGCCACTCTAGCACAGGGATTATAAGCATGTGCCACTGTCCTTAGCTTTTTTTTTATATGGATGCCAGGGATTGAACTTAAGTCCTTATGCTTGTGCAGTAAGTGCTGTAGCATCCCCAGGAACGATCTCATCAGTCACAGCAAAGATTTATCATGAATTTTTTCACATGGCCAAAAGGGAATTGTAATGATTCTTAAGATTTCAAGCTCTGAGCAAATTAAGACAAATATACAATTACGACCCTAGGGGATTACATTATGGGGTACATTATACATGTAGTATTGAATGTGTAAGGGAATAATGCAAACAGAATGTCACTGTTGGCCAAAATATCAGGAATTAAATATTGTTCTTACTATGTTCTAGCCTTTTGGCTTTAGTTAAATTTAACTTTCTAACCCTTGGCTCCTTTAGCAATATAGCATCAACAATGACCCCTCTGAGCTAGACAGCCAAAAGAGCATTGTGACTACAATAGCAGAAAATTATAAAAGAAGCAGCAATAGATTCACTATTAAAAAGAGATAAGCACAATTTTCTCAATATTCCTAGTGTTCTTTTCAAGTGCTTGAAATGAAAGGACTTGCATTCGCTCCCCTGCAAGGACTTTTTCATGAAGTATGTTTTAGAAGCATTGGGGACTATCTCTTTGTCACTGGGTATGTAGCAGTGATGGTGAGATGCAGAGCCCTTGCCAACAGTTAAACTTTTGTGCCGTGGAGACTGAGTCAGTGCGACATACAGTCACAGGCTGAAACACAAGTGGTTGTTGGTTAAAACTCCTGGGATGTAGAACTCAATAAAGATCAATATAGAAAAAGAAATATCAAAAAAAATTGAGGAATACTGGCTTATCTGTTCCTCATGATATGCAGTTACACTGCTTTTCTCAGAGTAGCAACTTTGACTGAAATAAATAAAGAAGCAAACATAAAAAAACCTCTTGGGCTGTCTCAAAACATTGCTCTCTCTCTCTCTCTCTCTCTGTTTCTCTCTCCCTTCCTCCCTTTCTCCCTCCCTCCCCTCTCTCTCACCCCCCGTGTGTGTGTGTGCGTGTGCGTGCATGCTCACAAAACCCGTTATTATCAGGAAATTGCATCTCAAACATCTTTTTTTATTATAGACATTTTGAAAAAACAAATTACACTTTGACTAAGTTAAAAAATCCCAATGTCAATATTATTCTGATATGTGGTGCTCCGGGGTTTCTGGGCTTTCAGAATTATGTCCCTGTGCCTTCCAGCCAGACTTTGTGCTGTGCTTGAGGCAGCACTTTATGTGTCTTGTGGATCTTCTTGTTGGATGTGCCATGATTAATGAGAACAATAATCAATTAAGAACTCATTTATTACACTCCATTAAACCAGTGATCTATTGACACTCACAAGATATGAACACAGAATACGATTTAACGATTAGAATAGGATAGTACATTGAATTTAAGAAGCAATGTTAATTCGCTGGAGAAGCTGACAAAATAATGATTTCCGTGCCACATAAGAGAGCTTGCAAGCTTCAAATGAACTTCAGCTAAAAGAGAGATAGGGATTTTAAATAGTAGAATATCATCAACTGATGCTATATTCTAGGAAATTTATTCCAAAAAAACTGCAGAAATGAAAAGCCATGAAAGAATGTACTGGTACAAAACCATGACAATATTCTTTTCATTAATATTTATAACACACCTACTATGTGTACAGTGCTAAGTGCTAAGTGTGAAAGTTTCAAGATAACATCTGAACAGATTACTTAAGTAAAACTAAGCAACAACCAATAGCTCTATTTGTTTTTGGTGACAGGGTTTCTCTGTGTAGTTACTGGCTGATCTGGAAGTAGCTCTGTAAACCAGGATGTCCTTGAACTCAGATATCCAGCTAGCTTTGCCTACCAAGTGCTGGGATTAAAGCCACACACAATGCCCGACTCCAGTAACTTTAATTTATCTTTCAGTTCTGAAGAATACCCTGACTTTAAATGACTAGAGCAAAACCCATTTATCTGCTAAATCAGATCTGGTCTTCACTACAGCTTTAAGGCATCTGTTGAGTGCTTCTATTTCATAGATGGGAGAATGAGATTTGGGGCGAGTTTTCTGGGGAAGAGTCAAAGGTTGGAGAAATGATATAGCTGTTTATGGGTCTCCAAAAAATGGCTACAGAGGGAGTGAGGAGTGATTAGAAACTTAGGAAGTAGTACCAAGCTTCCCTCTGGACTCACACATCTATTGCTACAGATTAGTGGCACTCTCAGACTTCGCTAGAGGACAGTGGTTTACCCAGAATCTCACAACTTGTCAAAGAGCAGTCAACAGGTCTAGTGAAGTGTTCAGCCATAAATTGGACATCCTAATTATCTTGTACCCCAAAACCTCAGGGACCACCTCAGAAAAGGCTGGATTGTAAGAGGCAGAGGTTTGGAGGACTGGAGAAAAACAGTGTTGGTTGCACTATACGTACAAACTCACAGTAGCTGTGGTTGCCTGCGTAAGACCCGAACAAGATTAAACAAATTAAAATTCCAGTATGGAGGGGAGAGAGGCTCGCTGGATTTCACTCCCCAGCTGAGGAGCTATGGATGGTTGATAGCTTCGAGGAAAAAAAAAAGCCAATTTTCTTTAAGGATCTGGCACCTGGTAGGTTGACCATGCTCCAGTGAATGGCTCCACACCCAAGAGGCTAGGTACAGGACAGACAGGACTTGATGGGTCATTTTTTTTTAAAGAGGACACAAATTTGGGATCCTCCGATGACTGGATGAGAAGGGAGGTAAACTTATCAAATACATTGATTGTATGCATGTATGAAGTTCTCAAAAACATAATAAAAGTATTATATTTAAAAGAAAGAAACTTATGAGGGCTTTTATAAATTTCAGGCCCTCATCACATGAGAGATAAATGCAGTAGCAGCCATCAAAGCCATTAGAGTCTCCACAGTGCACAGGCATTCCCATGCAATCAAGACTTGTCCTGCGACTCCCATAAATTTTGATTGCCTAACCAGGCATTCACGTGTCACAAAATTTCCTGTATCTAATTGAATCTAGCTGCCAAAACCAGTTCTTCATATGTAAGCACACTTTTCTGCATGGGTTTATGTATACTGCATTTTTCATGACTGCAACTGCTGAGTAAATCAAGGGAAGATTACACTGAAGCTCATCACCTCACAAAGAATTGCTCATTGTTTTGAAAAATCATACCGCTGAAGGAAATGCTGGTGTATGCTACCAGCATGAGAGTTTCTTTATGGAAATCTTCACTGTTGTGATTTCTTATTTTAAGGCATGTGTCACCTGCTTTCATCATATCTTCTACAGTAGTTGTGTCCAAAAAGTTCCAGGTTGAAATGCATGTTTAATCACAAACTGCTTTCCATTTATTGGTCTTTAAAAATATAGTAAAGATTTTGTATGCACAAATACATTGTAATTGAAATGTCAAACATGCAATCTGGGGTTACATGTTTAGGTGAGTTATCTTATCTATTAATTTTAGTTCATTTATAAAAATAGAACACTGAAACCACTGATAGGGGCTGGAGAGATGGCTCAGCATTTAAAAATCACTTGCTCTTGCAGAAGATCTGAGTTCCATTCCCAGCATTCATACAATAGCTACCAATGATCTGAAAACCCTGTTCCAGGGGACCAACATCCTCTTCTAACTTTCCTGGGTTGTATATGCATATGACACACATAAGATAGCAGTAAATAAATCTTCAAAAAGAACCGCTGGTGGCAATGATATCTTATCTGTCTCTATTACGGGAAAATGAATTTGAGCTCTTATGTATTGACAGAGGCTAGAATTTATAGCGGTGTTTCTAGGAGACTTGGTGAGGGTTTTTCTGGGAACAAGCAGATTTGTTGTGGTATTCAGTTTGGGACAGAGCTCGTGAGGGAAGCACCTCCTTGAACCCCTCTACTCTGGTTTTTAGTAACAATAATGTGTGGCTTTGCCTTTTTTTCAGAATTTGAGGGACAAATGTCTAAAGTTTTTCTAAGACAGATATATTTATGCATTTTATCATGTTCAGGAAATTTTTATTTTATTGCTATTAATTACTTAGCAGTATGTTTTTGTATTTGTAGATTTCAACATGTTTCATATTTATTTGATTTTAGTGTGTATCATCCATACAGAATATGGGCTATGCTGTGATACTTTCATACATGCATATCATGATTATATGTACTTTGATCACATCATCTCTCTGATGACTCTCTTATCCTCCTTTCCCCACCTTCTGTAATAGGTTCCCTTTTTTGCTGTTCTTTTTGTTTGTTTGTTGTAGATCCTGACATGGGATTCCCCTCTGTATGCTATGAATACCATTGGTTAGTAAAGAAACTGTCTTAGGCCGGTGACAGGGCAAAAGAACAGAGCTAGGTGGGGAAAACTAAGCTGAATGCTGGGAGAAAGAAGAGCAGAGTGAGAGAGAAGCCATGTAGCTCCACTGAAGACAGACTAGCCGGTGAGCCACAGCCACATGATGATACACAGATTAATGGAAATGGGTTAAATTAAGGCTTACATGTTAGCCAATAAGAAGCTAAAGTAATGGACGAAGCAGTGATTTAAATAATATAGTTTCTGTGTGATTATTTCAGCACTGAGCAGCCAGGAACTAACAAGCAGCTTCCCTACAATAAGATCCCACATAGGAAAAAGGTGACATTTATCTTAGCTAGCCTAACATGTCTCCAGTCAATCTAATTTCCTAATAATAACAGGTTTTCAATTTTACTCATTGCTGAATAATAATGCTCTGTTGCATATATGTACATATACATATATATTTATATATGCTACAAAATTTAAAAACTTTCCATCTACTGATGGAAATCTATGCTGATTCACTAATATTTCTTGTGAATAATGCCAATTATTCCAATCCAATCCAATAATGGATTATTTGGTATTTTGATGTCTAGTTTTTTGAGTTCTTTGTATATTTTGGAGACCAGTCCTCTGTCTGAGATGGGGTGGTGATCTTTTCCCATTTTGTAGGCTGCCATTTTGTGTTATTGACTGTGTCCTGTGCCTTTCAGAAGCTTGTCAGGTTCAGCAGGTCCCATTTATTTATTGTTGCTCTCAGTGTCTATGCTCCTGGTGTTATATTTAAGAAGTAGTCTTGGGAGCTGGAGAGATGGCTCAGTGGTTAAGAGCATTGCCTGCTCTTCCATAGGTCCTGAGTTCAATTCCCAGCAACCACATGGTGGCTCACAACCATCTGTAAAGAGGTCTGGCGCCCTCTTCTGGCCTTCAGGCATACACACAGACAGAACATTGTATACATAATAAATAAATAAATATAAAAAAAAAAGTAGTCTTGATGTGGGAGTCCCCTCTGTGTACTGTGATTACCATTAATGAATAAAGAAACTGCCTTGGCCTATTGACAGGGAAGAACTTAGGTAGGCAGGGAGGAATGGACTGAATGTTGAGAGAAAGAAGGATGGAGTGAGAGAGACGCCATGGATCCACCACCGGAGATAAACATGCTGAAACATGGCTGGTAGGCCACGACCTCATGGTGACACACAGATTAATGGAGATTGGTTAAATTAATATGTAAGAATTAGCCAATAAAAAGTTAGAGCTAATGGGCCAAACAGTGATTTAATTAATATAGTTTCTGTGTGCTTATTTTGGTTCTGGGCAGCCGGGACAAACAAGTGGACCCCCTCCATGCAACATAGTCTCTTGGGCCCATGCATTGAAGGCTACTTCTAACTTTTTCTTCACATTCAGTGTGGCTGGGTTTATATTGAGGTCTTTGATTCCTTTGGATTTGAGTTTTGTGCATGGAGATAGATATGGATCTATTTGCATTCTTGTACACATTGACATCCAGTTATGGAAACACCATTTGTTGAATATTCTTTTATTTTTTTCATTGTATAATTCTAGCTTCTTTGACAAAAAGAAGGTGTTCAGAGGTATGTGGATTAAAATCAGCATCTTCTATTTGATCCCATTGGTTCACCTTTCAGTTTTTATGTCAATACCAAGCTATTTTCATTACTGTAGCTCTATAATAGAGCTTGATGTCAGGAATGGTGATGCCTCTGGAAATTCCTTTATTGTACAGGACTATTTGGTTATCCTGGTTTTTTGTTTTTCTATATAAAATTAAATATTATTCTTTCAAGGTCTGTGAAGAATTGTTTTGGGAGTTTGATGGGAATTTCATTGAATTAGTAGATTGCATTTGTTAAGATTGCCATTTTTATTATGTTACGTCTACCTACCCAAGAGCATGGGTGATCTTTCTATTTTCTGGTGTCTTCTTCAATTTCTTTTTTCAAAGACTTGAAGTTCTTGTCATACAGGTCTTTTACTTCTTTATTTAGTGTTGCCCCAAGACATTTTATGTTATTTGTGGATATTTAGAAGAGTGATGTTTTTCTGATTTCTTTCTCAGCCATTTTATCATCTCTATATAGGAGGGCTATAGATTTTTTTGAGTTGATTTAGTATCCTGCCACATTACAAAAGGTGTTTATCAGCTGTAGGAGTTCCCTAATAGGATTTTTGGGGTCACTTATGTGTACTATCATGTCATCTGCAAATAAGGAAAATTTGACTTCTTCCTTTCCAATTTGATGTATCCCCTTGATTTCCTTTTGTTATCTTATTGCTCTAGCCAGATCTTTGAGTATTGTGTTGAATAGTTACAGAGAGAGTGGACAACTTTATCTTATTCCTGATTTTCGTGGAATTGCTTTTTGAGTTTTTCTCTATTTAATTTGATGTGGGCTGTTAGCTTGCTGCTTTTAGTTAGTTACACTGTTAATTAATTAATTGTTAATACACTGCTTTTATTATGTTTAGATATATTCTTTGTATTTTTGATTTCTCCAACACCTTTATCATAAAGGAATGTTGGATTTTGTCAAATGCTTTTTTATTATATATTGAAATGATGAATTTATTTATATAATGGGTTATATTGATGGATTTATTTTTGTATATTGAATAATTCCTGCATCTCTGGGATGAAGCCAGCTTGGTCATGGTGGATGAGTTTTTGATGTGTTCTTGATTTTTTTGCCAGTATTTTATTGAGTATTTTTGCAACAATATTCATGAGGGAGATTGGTCTGTAAATGTCTTTCTTAGTTGAGTCTTTGTGGGGTTTGGGTTTTACCAACTGTGGGAACTTGGCAGAACAGAAACCCCAACAAGCAGGCCCTCATGTTGCATACATTTCTTTAAGTGAATTTTTCATTTCCTCTTTAAGGGTCTTTATCATTTTCATAAAGTTATGTTTAAGGTTGTTTACTTCTGCTTCGTCTGGATTATGATATTCAGGCCTTCTTGTTTTGTGACCACTGGGTTCTGGCATTGCCATGTTGCTTTTTAAACAGTTGAATGTATTTCTGCATTGGCACCTACCCATCTCTTCCTCCAGTTAGTGCCAGCAGTGTCTTTGCCTCTTTGTCCAGGCCTTGAAGTCAATGTCTGTGTCTCAGGAATCCTCTCTTTGATTGATTGTTGCAGTTGCTGTTTGTGTCTTAAGGAGTCGCTTTTGGTCCCCTCTATGTAGTCATTATCTGTGTCTCAGGGAGCTGCTGAGGTCTCTGGGATGGGTGGGTGGGTTTGGGACGGAGTGGGACTTGTAGATTACAGGGTCCAATCAATGGGGTTGGAGTCTGCGGAAAAAGCTTGCCTGCTGGCTGGCTAGCGCAGTTGAGGTGGTTGGGAGAGAGCCTTAGTGTTTTGCCTAGTGGTTTAGGGCCCAGAGAATGGGTTGTTCAGCTGGTGGCTGGTCACTGGGCTCTTGGTTTTCTCTATGTAGTCACAGTCTGTGCTACAGAGAGCCATCGAGGTTACAGGGGATGGGTGGGTTTGGGGGCAGAGGGGGAGTTGTGGATTACAGAGTTTGATGGATGGGGGTGTGTGTGTTGGAGCAACCTGCCTGCAGGAGACTTGCTTGCTTGCAGTCTAGTGCAGCTGAGGCGGGTTAGGGAGGGTCCTGAGGTTTGGTCCTGAGGTTTTGCCCTGGGGCCAAGGGCCTAAAGACTGGGCTGTCCAGCTGGGGAACTGGTCACTCACCTCTTTGTTCATTCTGTACAGCTGCAGTCTGTGCCTTAGAGAGCTGCTTAAATCTTAATGATGTTAATTGTCTCCTTACTGCAATTATCTGCAACCAAAGTCACACAGATGCTATGGATACAAAACAAGTAGTTAGTGGCTTTACAGTTTAGTTCACCACACTTTCAGTAATTATGTATCATGTAAGTGAACACATAAATTTGATAATAAAAAATAATTCTTCCTGGGATTAAACAATTCAGATTTGTTGCTGTTAATAATAATTTGAACTGTTTCTTTTCTTTTGTTTTTTGAAACAGGTTTCCCTGTAGCTTTGGAGCCTGTCCTGGAACTAGCTCTTGTAGACCAGGCTGGCCTCAAACTCACAAAGATCTGCCTGCCTCTGCCTCTCCGAGTGCTGGGATTAAAGGCGTGTGCCACCACTACCCGGCTTTGAACAGTTTCTTAACACACACACACACACACACACACACACACACACACACTCATAAATACAACCTTCTCAGTATGTATAAGACATGATTTCCCTCTTGCTGAGTAGATCTTAAGTCCAAATAGAGAGTTGTTGGCCACCAGGTCAAACTGGCTGTTGTTGTGGTCCTTAGATGTCACAGCTGGGTAGGATTATAGGTTGATTCCCTCCTTCATAAGCTCGCAGGTCACCTTGTGGTACCATAAATGCTGGTTCTCAGTGAGGAGGCTTTCAGATCAGATACAGACAGATATCATAACTGGTTCGGGCTACTGACACGTGTACATAGAAGTAACATTATATAAATGTATCAGGTTGTATTCATATATATGGCAGTTTGAATGACAATGGCCCGCATAGGTTCATACATGTAAATGCTTGCTTCCTAGTTGGTGGAACTGCTTTAGGAAGGATTAGGAGATGTGGCCTTGTTGGAGGAGGTGTGTCTTTGAGGGTGGACTTTAAGGTTTAAAAAGCCCGTTTTATACCCAGTGAGTCTCTTTCTCTGCCTCCAAATTACAGATAGGATGTAATCTCTCAGTTACTTTTGCATGCTTTCCTGCCTGCTGCCATGTTTCCCACCATGATGGTTATGAACTCACTCTCTGAAGCAGTAACTAAACTCCAAAAGAGACCCCTTGGTCATGGTTTATCTTTACAATAGGAAAGCAACTAGAGCATACACACATACACACAACAACAATTGAAGAGTCCATGAATTTGAAAGAGAGTTGGGGGTACACAGAAGAGGTTAGAGGGAGAAAAGGGAAGAGGAAAGTGATGTAACTATAATTTCAAACAATTAAAATCATAATAAAAACAGGGTTGACAATTTATTGTGAGAGGAGAGCCTGAAGCACCTCCAACTTCCTGGAAAAGTGCAGCTCTTAACACTGTTGCACTGAGGATTAATTTTTAACACTGAGTTTGAGATCACCACGAACATTCAAACCACACTAACACTGTTATAAATCTATATCTTATATTTTTCCAGAAAAAGATCTTTTAATTCATGTTTTCCTTAAGCTTAATGTATAATTAGGAAAGGAAAAAGCTAGCTTTGAAGGATATAAAGTGTTCCTAAGTTTGACTGGTGGTGAAAGAAGCTTATTTTTATTTATGGTATCCCATTTAGTTTAATTCACTGTGCCTTTCTAATTATAATCAATCATGATTGCTTAGAGAGGATTGTCAATTAAAGGACTGACTCACAGAAAACAAATCTAATAAGGTTCCTTAGCTGAAGATGAACAAAAAATAATAAAGGAATTTTGGGTGTTTTTGCTAAAGCCAATTAGTCATTTTGTGGCTGACCATAAAAGCAATAAAATCATAGTACGACTGACTTGGATTTTATATAAAAGCAACCGGTGCTACAGTCTTCGGAGTAGCTAAGGGTGTTCTGTGTGCTCCTCTCATTGTGGTCTTTCTGCTTGGGGTTATTGACTTAAAGCCAAAGCATTGAAAACTAGAAGCTCTTTCTGAAAAGTCTGATGACATTTTGTTCCTTCACTGTAAAAATCAAACATGTGATTCTGGTTCAAACTATGAAGAATTTCCTTAGGGAATTAGGAGCCAGTCGTGGGGACTGGCTTCATTTTTCTGCCAATGCGGTTCCAGTTGAGGAGGTTGTTCTGCTTTCCCTCCAGTGTTCTCGTCTTGTAGGTTCGGGAGTGGTTCAAATGTGAGAATCAGAAAATACTCTGTGAAAAAAATTTTTTTTTCGAGACAGGATTTCTCTGTAGCTTTGGTTCCTGGTCCTGGAACTAGCTCTTGTAGACCAGGCTGGCCTCCAACTCACAGAGATCCGCCTGCCTCTGCCTCCCCGAGTGCTGGGATTAAAGGCGTGCACCACCACTGCCTGGTGAATGCTTTTGTTTCTTAACTTCGCTCCCATCTTCTTCTTCTTTGCCTTCCTGTCCCTCCCTCCCTCCCTCCCCCCCTCCCTTCCTCTTCTGGGAAATTGCCAACCCTCTACTACAGAAAACCTTAGGCCTGCTGCACCTCTCCCATTGGTTTCCTCTTGTGTGAATTCAAGCGAATGATGGGTAGGTGTGTGAGTGCCCTGTCTCTGCTTTTTCTTGCAGTCAAAGCTCGGCTTCCAGTTTTTGATGATTTTATTAACAGCCTGCACCTCTCATGTCCTTCTTCTGCTTCTCAGGCCCCTGTTTGTACTTCCTTGGCTTTCAGAGCCCACTCCTGGCATCCGATGTGCACCATACTTCCCAGTTACAGACTAGAGATCTGGATAAACTCAGCCAAGTTTTCACAGGAAGCGACCTTTAGACCGCTGGGTTTCTGAGAGGTGACACCGCACCCACTTCCTAATTAGATTTGTCCCAAGGGAAACAAGGGATAGGAATCACACAGCCTGCCTTTCTCTGCAGTGGGGGAGGCCATGGTGAGTTTCTTCAGCAGGAACTGTGTGTAGAGCCTTTCTTTGGAACGCATAAGAGGCAAAATGATCGATGTGCGTGGTGCGGCAGTAAACACAGGCCCTAAGTACTTGTCAGGAGCTGAGCCATCACTCTGCGTGTCAAGGGAGGCTGTGTCTCGGGAGATTCCCAAGCGGCATTAACCAGGACCCCAAGAGCTTTGCTGTTGGAAATGTGATGCCCAAAGGGAAACAAGCTTTTGTGCAACCTATAACGGTTAGTGATGAGCGAGGGAAGACTTTCCCGTGTCGTGAGTTTATCTACTTTGGGAGATTGCAAGGGAATATTGATCAACTTTTGCCATAGGAACAGAGACCAGTGCTGTAGCATTCCCTGGGCTCCTTGGCAACCACATGCCAAGATTCTCTTTCTCATTAGGTATGTGAAGACGGATCTACGATAATTAAACGTAGATTAAAATGTGACAAAACTTAATAAAAAACCTTTATGCTCCCAAGGAAACTGTAATTAGTGAAGCTTAAATATCAGACAAAAAAAATGGACTATGAATTTTTTTTCTCATCACTTATCTATAAACCATGGATTTACTCACAACTTTGAAAGTAAAGAGCATCCTAGGTCAGTGGAAATGCTTGTGTATTTGATTACGGGCTGAACAATACAATTTGTTAAAGAGTATTTTCATAAAAGTTCTGTTATTCCAAAGTGAGCCCGGAGTTCATTCTCTCTCACTTAGGTGTCTTGGAATTACAGAGAAGAAATCACACAGTTAGCACTCTTACTTCTGGAGGCAGAGTTTCCAAAGTGCACATGATGAAGGAACAGCTATACTAAAGCTCTGGCTTACCAAGCTTTCTTATATCTAAAAATAATGGATGCTGAAATGATACATTTGCTTAACTTTCTTGTGGAACTCATTTTATGTGAAACAGTCTGAAGTGTTGTATTTTACTTTTAAACAAATTTTGATTCTCCAAAAATCTGAAAATAAATGCTTGTCTTAAACCAGTAACAAACCCAAACCCTTTTGATTCTTCAACAAATTTAAATTATGTTCATCAAAAGTAAATTAGTAAAGAAACATGGGGTGTTTTGAATAGGTATGTCCTGCACAGACTACTGTATTTGAATGCTTGACCCATAGGGAGTGGCACTATTCGGATGTGTCCTTGTTGGAGGAAGTGTGCCACTGTGGAGGTGGGCTTTGAGGTCTCATATGCTCAAGCTAAGCCCAGTGTGGCACACTATCTCTTTCTGGGGGATACAGGTCAAGATATAGAGCTCTCAGCTCCTTCTCCAGCACCATGTCTGCCTGCACGCTGCCATGCTTCTCAGCATGATGATGATGAACAGTAAACCAGCCCCAATTAAATGTTTTCCTTTACGAGTCACCATGGTCATGGTGTCTCTTCACAATAATAGAAACCCTAACTAAGGCAAACCATAAAACTAGTTTTCTATTGGCAATGCTATTGTACATCCATTTATAGATTATATAAACCTTTAAAACTTTACTTGAATGGTATTGTTATATATTTACTCTTTAATTTTCCTCTTTCACTCAATATTACTCTTCTAGGTAAAATGGATTGTTGAAATTCATCCACCTTTTATTCTTGTGTAGTATTTAGTTGTTATATACCACAGTTTATCTGATTTTTAGATTGCCTTCAGTGTTCAGCTACTATAAATGTGTATGTGTGTGTGTGTAGGTAGGCTAAACATATTTTAAAGCTGCCCAGATGTTGGTAAACGTCACTCAGAAGTCATAATACCAATTTGTATCCCCATTGTATTATAATAAAAATTCTTATATTTTATATTTATGAAAAACTTGAACTCAATTTAAGCTTTACAGATTTGGTTGACATCAAAGGTAAATTGTTGTTTAAAACACTGCTAGTCTGAACATACAACTTTTTTTGTTAACCATCTGACTGTCTTGGGTTTGTGAACTGAAGTTGCAAAAAAAAAAAACCGTGTTAAAGTTTCTAGAAGGCTGATAGAAAGATTAGAATTTAATGATTGTGAAGTGTTGGAATGTTGCAGAACCCAAGCCAAAGTCTCTGGCTGACCTACAATCTTTGTGACCATATCATCTGTAACCATTGTGGATGCATTAACACAACAGAATGCTGGTTTAAAACATCATGAAAGCTGGGGATACCATCAGATAATGTCTGGAAGAAGACTTCTCAACATCCTGCAATCCACCTACCTGATGTTTCTACCTCAGTATCTCAAACTGCTTTGATTTATGACTTTCTTTTGTATGGGAATCATAAAGACTTCATGAAAATGTCTCCATGTTGCAACATGGCACTCGGGCAACCTGAGTTCCAGTTCCTAGGCTGTGGTCACCCATACTTGGCTCAGGAATAAACTATCTCCTGTAGCTATGTTTTGCATCAACAGTCCCTATGAAATACACTCTATTTGTCGTTCTATATATATTTTTTTTACTTTTGATTGAAGCATAGGAAATCTTTGGGAATTGTGAATAGTATCCTTTAATCTTTCATATGTATATTTATGGTGCTTTCATGCATAAACTCTCAGACTTTCTTGCATTTTTAATGAAAAGGTAGGTCTTTTTTTGACACAGTATTTATTTAATTCTAAATTAACCAAATGCATTTATCTTATTAATAGAGTTTGTACATTTTGCTTAGGAAACTTTTCCTCACATTGAATTCCTGAAAGATCTCCTGTAGTTATTTCTGAGGGGTTTAAAGTTTGCTCTTGACTTTTAGATATTTTTTTCCAGTTGGCACATTCTTAAATGTATAAGTCTGTATCTAATAATATTTTTATTGATGTGGAAAGTATAGCTTCTCAGCTCCATTTATTGATATTCATCACCTGCTTCTCTTAAAGCAGATATTTCAGAATATAAGTGGGTCTGTTTTGAGCTCTGCTGTGTTCTTGTCTGTTTTCTCTGGGCAGCAACTGAGACAAAGCATTGCCTTTGTTCTAGCTGTGTAGTAAGTCTTCCTATTTTGTAGGAGCGGACTCTTGTTTTCAGAAAGACTTTGTTTCTTACTGACCACTTATTTTTCCATTTAACTCTTATTGTCTGCTTGTTTAGGTTCCTTCAAAACTGTGTTGACATTGGCCAAAATATAGCTATTTATTTATTTCACAAAATTTTAATATTGTCATCATAGATTTTTGTAACTTTTTTAAGTTTACTGTCAGGCACTTTGTAATTTTATAACTAATTAAAATCACAACTTTTCCATGCCACAATTTGCTCCTTTTGATAATTTTTAAATACTATATCACAGTGTTGAGTCTCATTATTGTGGCTAATGCTATACCACAGCTTTGAATCTCATTATTGTGGCTAATAGTATACCATAATGTTGAGCATGAAGCATCTTTATCTTGCTTTCAGAGCAAGGATTCTTAAACTTTATCCACCTGTCACCTTTTGCCTGAGAAATTTTTATATGAACCCAGGTGTATACATAAAATAAATTTATGAATTAGGTGCTTGTTAATAACGAATCATAAATAAACATATTTTAAACAACTCTTTGCTACACATATAATATTACAATTATTTAAAAGAAAAAGCAAATTTGTATACCATATCACAGAAGCAGGAGCAGCTGGCAACCCTTGGCATATCCCCGCCCCTAGCAGCTCACAGGGAGGCCCCAACTCTTCCTGGTTCCAGAAGCTCCCATAAGAGTGGGTATTAGTTACTTTTCTACTTCTGTGATAAAAATTTACTACCCAAAGCAACTTAGAGGAGGGAAAGGTCTTTTTAGTTTATGGTTCCAGAGGGATAGAGTCATGTCAGAGACGGCATGACATCAGGCAGTGAAATCCTGGCAGCAGTGTCAGGAATATGGTTGATCACATTTTCATCCTTGTGAAGAAATCACACACACACACACACACACACACACACACACACACACACACACAGAGAGAGAGAGAGAGAGAGAGAGAGAGAGAGAGATAGACAGAGACAGAGAGACAGAGAGATACCAGGAGGTGGGACAAGGCTATAAACTCTCAAAGCAGAACCCTAGGGATGTTCATCTTCCAGCAGTATTATTTTCCCTCTTGGACAGTCTTCCCAAACAGCCACCAACTGGGGATCAAGTGTTCACACACATGAGCTTGTAGGGGCCATTTTGCATTCAAATTATAGTCCTCGGGCTCTCTCCCTAGGCTCGTGACTATCTCAAAATGAAAAATGCATTCATTCCAACTTCAAATTTTTCCTCATACTTACAGTTCTAAAGCTGATCAAAATTCCAAAGATATTTTTTTCCTAAAACTTCAATAATCTTTTAACGGTGAGCCCCTCTGAGCTGTAAAACAACTCACACACATTGAGAATTCAGTGGCACAAAGTAGACATTCTCATTCCAAAAGTAAAATATGAGCCAAAGCAAAGACCAAAGCAAGACAAAAACACGGTAGGGCAAACACTGACCCCTGCTGCTCCCTGTCCATCATTTGGGAGCTCACGTGGCATTATCTGGGCTCTAATATGCTTGAACAGTTCCACCCCTCCAAGTGTGCCAACTCTAGCATATGTTCTGTGTTTAACTGGCACCACTCAGCATCTCCAGTTTCCCTTAGCAGAAGTCCTACATTTGTGGTGTTGACAAGATCCTGCGATCTTCCTTGCAAGTTAGGCTTTATCTTCACAATTTCAAGCAGAGCTAACTTAGGGGTTTTATGTAGGAAATCTGATCCTGCTACACATTGCCCTGCTCTGCAAGCTTTCTGGGGGCGTGTTGTATGTAACTTCTAAAGCCCTATAATGTTACATGTTCCCTGCTTGCAAAATCCACCCCCATTTTGCTCTTATGATTATAACTTGCCCCCACTTGGAACATAGTTGCAGCAGCCTCTGTGTGTTTGTGTGACTGGGCAAGCAAAACCTTTCCTGTGCTGGGTACTCTTCATTGTCGACTTGACTGTGTTTAGAAAACCACTAGGAGGTACACCTCTGAGCATGTCTGTGAGATATTTTCAGAGAGCGTTACCTGAGTGTGGATGGCAACTGAGAACAGAGAAAGTCAGGTGAATGCTAGCATGCCCTTCTGTCTGCTTCCTTAAGATGTAAGCATGCAGTCTCATACCCCTGGCACCACAGCCATATACCACCCCCACTGCTATGTTTCTCTGTTTGACAGACTGCAGTCAACCTATTGGCCAAAATACCTTTCCTTCTTGAAGTTATGGTTGCAGGAAAGAGAAAAGTAGGCAATGCAGTGATAATAGAGTAAAGCCCTTAGCTAGCTGTCGCTCACCAGGATATCAAGGTACCACAGTGGCTCTATCTATCAGGTACTCCTTGATCGTATTAGTTTGCGTAGTTTTGGATGAGCCTTTGATGGATAAGATCTTGGTCTTCAGGCATCATTCTTACTGTCTTTGTACAGTGATAGCTTTCTCTTTAATTCTGCCGGTCTCTTCAAAAGTTACCGTAGCCTTTCCCACAGCTGCCTTGTTTCGGCTCTCTACAGCAGCGTTAACTGCCTCCATGCTCCTCTCTCTGACGAACTGCACATCTTTGACACCTCTCTGTTCCCTTTATGCTCACTGTAAATCTGACGAAGGGCACTGAAGGATAACTGCTGTGTAACCTGAATACTATGGTATCCGAAACTTCCTCTGCCAAACCTATTAGTTTTGAATATACTTTTGAATCCAGCCTCAATCAAGTCTTCAGAAGGTGGGCAGACTGTAGCCAGATTCTTTGTGAGAATGTAACACAAATTCCCAACCAAGTTATGCTTCTCCTCTGAAGCTTCTCTTGGCCGGCCTTTGCTCTTTATACTTTTTGTGGTATGAAGGTGTCCCTCACTCCCATCATAATGGCTCTGTAAACTCTACCTACAGCACTCTCCCACTTTTCAAGACTACCTCTCCAAACTCCTCCACATTTTTCCTACAGACCTGTTCCAAAGGCCTCTAAACCACAGTGTCAGGTTTATCACTGTGACAACTTGACTTCTAGGTACCACTTTTTCTGTAAAAGTTTTCTATTACTTCTCTTGTGGCTGTGACAGAATAGCTGGTGAAAGCAACTTGTGAGAGGAAGGATTGCCTCTGCTTCATGAGGATTGTGGGGAAGGTGTGGTGGGCAAAGTTGATGGCCATGGCTACGGAATGCGAGTGACCCATAACATTACATCAACAGGCAGGAAGTAGACAGTTTGTCACAGGCGCAGTACCAGCTACAACCCTCAGGCATGGCTTCTAGTCACTTTCTTCCTCTAACTAGGCCATTGTTTTGGAAGTTCCGTAACCTTCCAAAACAATGACACCATTGGGGGACCAAGTATTCAAACACATAAGCTATTGGGGGACAGTTCATACTCAAACTCACACAGGTATTTTCTTTCAACACCGTGATAGGGTAACCCTATTTGTTTTTGCTATTTATTGAGAACAAGTATGAAGGATCTTAGTCTTAATGTCATTTCTTAGAGGATTTTCATCTGTTTCCTTTAATTTTTTTTCTCAGTGCTTTAGGAAAGTTTCAGTTTTACTTTGCTGTGTTTACATAAAGGTTTATTGCTATTTGCCTTAGTCTGTTCTCTGCTTTTTTTCCAATTATACTTTCTTTTAAAGTTATCTGTATGCCTTCAATTCTATTCATTTCTTTTTATTTGAGCTCATATTGGATGCATGTTGAAACTTCTCATTTTAACTCCCACATCTTAGCTACTCTTTTGTGTTTTTCAAGCAATGCTACATCCTGTGTAATTTTTCAAAAAGCTAATAATAAGAAATGATACCATCTTATTTGGAAGTAGTCTAGAATATATAGTTTGTATTTATATCTGAGGTTTTAGTTGAGAAGGAATATCCAAAATATACTTGTTGTTGTGGTTTTTTTTTCTGATGACCTACAGTGAATATAAGAAGAGAAAACTATTTCTAAAAAAGTAATAATAAAATCAGTGTTTATTTTAACTGGGTTTTCCCAAAGCCAGAGCCTAAGCTTTTACATGTATAGGTATTTTATCAAATTATAATCTCAGGGAGTTGGGGTGAAGGGTGGGGATTAAGCAGAGAAGAAATGATACAGTACAAGGATGGGGGTTCCTTTCCATAATAAGAAATTTAGTAAAGCATAATCCAAGAACATTATTTGTACTGGATTCTGTCTCTGTGTTGGTCAACTTTTCCCCCATAGAGATTACTTTTAAGGATATGTATGTGTGCAATATGAATGTCTATGTATCCATAGAGAAGCTTGACCCTGCATAAATGATGCACAGGGCATGGGATGAAGGTAGAGTATTGGGGGAAGTTGGCTGTAGCCCCTGAAAAACTATGTTCACCAGGTGTTGGACAAGTGAAGCCAAGAAGGGTGGAATCCTTCATCATAAGGATCAAAAGCTTGGGTTCAGTGCAGTGAAGCATATTTATTATCATATTACCAGTAGATGATCATTTATTCTTATATTGTAAACTTCAGACAAGATTGTTATTAACCAATATGAGCAATATAATACTAGCCCCAAGGAACACACAAAGACCAGTTATGGAAAAATATGTAATAGAGTAGAAGCCTGGAGACATGTAAATTTCACTGCAGAATCATCTGGAAAAGGCAGACTTAGGAGTGAGTACAGGTATATCTACACTTGTATCTAGATACAGATGGAACAAATATTCTACCTATAGCAACACATAAGTGTGAACAATGCTTCCTTTCTCTTCCTTCTAATAATGCCACTCCCTGTGAGCCTATGGGGACCATTTCAAACACTGTTGTACGCTGTCTTAGTTAGGGTTTCTATTTCTGTGAAGAGACACATGACCATAACAATTCTTTTAAAAAAGAAACACTTAATTGGGTTGGCTTTCATTTTCAGAGGTTTGGTTGATTCATTATTGCCATGGTGGGAAGCAAGGCAGCATGCAGGCAGACGTGGTGCTGAAGAAGAAGCCAAGAGTTTCCAATATATATCAGCAGGCACCTGAAAGAGAAAGTCCCACTGGACCTGGATTGAACATTTGAAACCTCAAAACCCACCCTTCGAGTCGCACTTCCTCCAACAATATTACATTTCTTAATAGTGACACTCCCTATGAGCCTATAGGGGGCATTTTCATTTAAATCACCATAATACCTAACCTGTACATTGTTACTGACCAGGTAAAAGAGGGATTTATTTATTTCTTCCTCTGCAAGTGTTTAAACTGAGATAAATTATTTACTTAAATTATTTATTTAAATGATTTGATAGTAACACTTGCATGAAGGTAGATTAATGCTTATGATTCCTTCAGTTTAGAACATCTATGAAACTGTTCATAGTTTATTCATATAGTCTGAAACTAATTTTCACTTGGATGTTCTCCTAGGGAAATCAAATACATTTTATTGTTGTGCAATATGATTGTTTTTCTTTGTGATTCCTTTATTTTAGTGGCTTGACCTGCTCCTTTGATGACATTTCAGGGATATTTTCCAACTCTTTCTTCTGCTTAAAATAGGCTGTGACCTCATGTTCTATCTTAGAAAGCATCGTGTTTATCTGCTGTTTTGTATCTGAGTTCTGTGTTTTCAGTGCTGCTGAAAAACAATTCTCAAAAAAAAAAAAAAACAAAAAACCAAAAAAACAGTGGTTGCTTCCAAGTTTTATCTGGCATGGATTCTGCCAAAGCCTCAGGTTGTGTTCGTAATGGATCTGTTACTATTTGTGAAAAAGTAGGACTTCCTGGGAAAGCAACATGATGCTTAAAAAGATGTAATTAGTAAATATTTTTTGGGAGAAAATTCCCAAAGACATCTCAAGAAGTCTCTCTCTTCCTATATATAGACTGTAGTTAATAACTGATTGGTGTGCTCTTCCCTAAGGAAAACCATCTCTCCTGCTTGCAGCTTTCCTTATTTACTTACAGTTCTTTGTATAGGGTTGAGGCACTGTGAGTCTTTTCCCTCTGAATTTTGGTATATGCACTGGTATTGTACTTGTTCAGCTCACATTTAGGATGAATGCATATATACAAGTAACACAATACAGATTCGGGAAAAAATATATGTACATATTTATACATATATTCATATAATAACAATTATTGAAAAGAGAGACGATGAATTTGAAGGATAGTGAGGAGGGATATATGGGGGACTTGGAGGGAGAAAAGAGAAGGAATAAACATTGTAATTATATTATAAAAAAGATTGCAGTGATAGAAGTTCATAGGTAATTTTTGAAGCTTCCATGTAAATATTTTCATTGATAAATGAAAAGTTGAATTATTGATATTTTACTACTAAGTGATAATTAATGTGACTAATAAAACAAATACAAGAGTCAGGTGGATGTTTGTCATAAAATCAATGGTGAATAAATATTTTTAAACCACTGAAAATGTTTGCATTCATGAAGTACAAAAGTCAAAGTCAACAAAATTGAGCTTAAGGAATGGTTCAAATGGGATGAGTATCTATCTATCTATCTATCTATCTATCTATCTATCTATCTATCTATCTATCT
>JABTXL010003523.1:24505302-24537202 GCA_025134845.1 Neodon shergylaensis | reverse complement strand
TCTATCTATCTATCTATCTATCTATCTATCTATCTATCTATCTATCTGATGTAGGTTTCTTCTCTGTGTGCTGTGAATATGTTTTATTACCATTGGTTAAGAAAGAAGCTTTTTGGGCCTAAGACAGTGCAGAATAGAGCAAAGTGAGAATTTCAAGCAGAGATAGTGGGATATATATATATATATATATATATATATATATATAGAGAGAGAGAGAGAGAGAGAGAGAGAGTAGACAGTGCCAAAGAGACACCATGTAGCTGCTAAAGGAGACAGATGCCGGAAACTTACAAGTAGGCTATAGCCTCATGGTGATACACAGATTAATTGAAATTGGTTAATTTAAGATGTAAGAGATAGCTAGGAATACACCTAAGTCATTGGACAAAGAGTGCTGTAATTAATATAGTTTCTATGCAATTACTTGGGTCTGGGCAGCAGGGAAACCAATGAGCAGTCTCAGGTTACAGGTATGTACTCATTCCTAAGTGGATATTAGGAATAAGTATAGGATAACAACCTACAATACTCTAATGTTAGAATTTAATTTAAAGACTCATAATTATTTAATGAGACAATTTTTGGGAAAGAAATTTTGAATGATATTTTCCTCCCAAGTATTAATGACTGTAATGTGTATGTAATGAGACTGTAATTGTATTTATTAGTAGAATTTTAATTTACTATCACTATTTGCCTGATACTTGAAATACTTCAAAGACAAATAAAAGGAAATACACTTTTGGCAACTGGTAGTTTTCTTAAATAACTCATGTCTAAATCCAAAGTTCCTCTAATATAAACAAATCCAAAAGGGAATTTGGTGAGAGAATTGTATCTGTGACTTTTTTTTCTTGCAATGACAACTTAAATCAAATCATCCTAGGCAAAATGCAAGTAGGTTAGCTTTGCACCTGTGAAAGAAAGTGGGCAGGCTGTTTCTAAACACTGTGCACTCGAATGGCTTTGTTCTTTCTTTTTATTCACCTTTTTCCCAGACTGTAGCTCTACACACACAGCACAGGAAATATTGTTGTTCATGTCCACAAGCTTATATGTGTACAGATCATAATCTGAGAGTCCTGTGCTAGTGTTTAGGCAGCACACTTCCCTGAGAGCATTGTTGGGTATCTTGGGTAATGTGCCCTAAGGTAGAGATGAAGGACAATGAGGACTGCTGAGAAGTCAAGAACAATGGCACTGGGTTTTGATCCTACTGCACTTACCGGCTTTGTGGAAGCCTAGGCTGTTTGGATGTTCACCTTACTAGACCTGGAAGGAGGTGGGAGGTACTTGGACTCCCCACAGGGCAGGGAACCCTGACTGCTCTTCGGGCTGATGAGAGAGGGGGAGTTGATTGGGGGAGGGGGAAGGAAATGGGAGGCGGTGGCGGGGAGGAGACAGAACTCTTTAATAAATAAATAATAAAAAAACCAAAAAAAAAAAAAGAACTTGTTCAGTTGGATATCATATGTCTGCCTCTGTGGTCTGCTAGGGGCTAAATTCAAGTCTCTTGAACTATAAGAGTTTGTTAGGGGACCTTCTTTTTAAGAAAAAAAAATGGTATAAGTAACTTCAGACAGCCCAAAATAAATATTTCTTTTTCTTCTTTTTTTATTGGTTTTTATTGAGCTCTACATTTTTCTCTGCTCCCCTCCCTGCCTCTTCTCCTCCCCTTCAACCCTCCTCCAAGGTCTCCATGCACCAAATTTACTCAGAAGATCTTGTCTTTTTAAACATAAAACAAAGAAAACAGCCAACAAATCACAATTCCAGATAACTTAGACAACAATGAGGACATTAAGAGAGACATACATAGATCTAATTTACATGGGAAGCAGAAAACGAAATATTTCTTACTGATGCATAATATTTGTTCTTTATCTTCGGAGTGTACTTATCAAAGCCAGGACCTTGCTCTGAGCAGCAGAGTGCTTTGTTTGACACACTGTTCACATTCTACTGGAGAATTTTTTCTCTTGTGAAACTCATGATATATTCACTAGCTGTGTATAAAGAAAGTTCAAAGTGCCAACAAAGAATGAGAAAGCATTGCCTTTTAGAGTAAATAACACCCATCAGGCTGTTAATAGAACTGTATTTGCTCTGCTCTCTAAGTAATTACTTAAGAGTAGAATGCACAGATAACCAACACTCATTATTTTTCCTGTAATTGTGGGAACTTCTTTGTGTAGTTCATTCTCTGCCTGGTGGTAACTAGGCAACAAGAATTGCTACAAGTGAACTATGGAGACTAAGTTTTAATTGAATCTTTATTAGTTCTTATTTTATATGGCTTCTATCAAGGAATTTTTAGCCTAGCTCTGCTCTCTCCATCTATCCTGCTTTCCACTGTTTCTCTGAAGATCTGGGGAAATGATTTCCTCTGATAACTGATATAGACAGAACCATGCCCAAAATTCTGGGTTGGCTACATCTGTCAGTTATTCTCTCTGTGTTAGCTGGGTTATTTAACCTTGGGGATTCTTACTTATGCTTTAGAATGGAAACAATAAAAGAGAAACCATACAAGAGAGAATTAAATTAATAAAAGAGAAGCCTTTGAAGAGAAAGCAGTGACAACAAACCTTACTAGACTTTCAGAAGGAAGTTATTCTGATAAGGCATGCAGACCCTTAGAGTGTGCCTTGGTGAGCAGAGACTGCCTATCCACCCTTAGATTACAATAGCTATTCTCACAGATAGTCATCTGTGAGAAGATGCAGATGATTAGGGATTTCAGTAATTACTAGTGTTAACTCCCCACTGGAAAGGCCCACTTCTGGGTTGTGGAGATATGTGTTAGGACACTGTGAAGGTAAATAAATATCTTATATTCAGCCCCCAGGAGTGAGGAGAAGGAGTAATCTTAACTTGGTGCTTCAAATCCACTGGTGTCCAGAAGCCAGATTCACTCCACAGTCAGAAGTGCATATTAAACATGGTTAACATTCATAATAAAATTATGTGAAATATTTTATGCAATCAGACCACAGAATCTATAATAAACTTTATCTTTATTTTAATAGTTTTGGTATATTTTTCTTTATATGCAGATCAGTTTTTATTTCATAACAACAAAACATGAAATTAATTAGTTCTAAGTTTATAATATTGATATCTCAAAGAAAAAAATCTTGCCATTGAATTGCTAGCTTACATGCAAATACATATAGCTCAAACCACCAACAAAGACTTGGGATTTTGTAGAATTTAACTGGATTTTTACTGTCATTTGACACAATATTTCATACACTAAGCAAGCTAGCAGTAGAAACACTATTGCATCACATATACTTATGTTTTAGATAAGAAGCATTTGTGTGAATGAAAGTGTAATTTCATATTGTCCCCAACAGCCATAAAGATTTAAGTACCATTTATGTGTCAGAAATCAAATAGCACTGTGATATTAATAACAACTCATAAGCAAAGTATTCCCCCAAACTGCCAGTTGATGTCTACTGTGGAACATCATACTCCAAATATAACAATTATTGTCATCTCAGTCAGAGCACCACAGACCCTTGACAAGGCCAGGACATCCTTCCTAGAATGAGGTGGTGACAAGGTCATTAGACACCCACCGAAGATTCCAGCCACTCCCTCCTGTGCCCTCCATCTAGCTGCATCCAACCTGACCTTACCTGCATATGGCCTCTAAAGGAAGAAAAATGATCAAAGAATCATTGAGGACTGGATTCCATCTCTGCAGCTATGAGACACCATCACCTATGATGGTGGGGGACTTTTTGATGATGCAGTTTTGAAGAATTCCAAGGTCTTTAAAAGTAGGGAGGAGAAATTGTGGTTGGTATTTAAATGAAGAAAGAAATTAAAAAACAATAACTTCTCACATATGCTTCTGTAAGGAAGACCAACAAAATCATTGATTCACCAAGCTAGACTTGGGTGAAATCATTTGTTTGATCAGAGGTTGGTGTTCCATCTAGGGTGATCAAACATTTTTCACATCTTAGAGGAGTTTGTACAACAAATAAATGATGTGGGATTTCCCTTTGTGGGCTGTGTATACCATTGGTTAATAAAGAACTGCTTTGAGCCTATAGCAGAAAGAGCTAGGTGGGTAGCACTAAAGTAAATGCTGGGAGAAAGGAGGCAGAGTCAGAGAGAAGCCATGTAGCCCTGCCAGAGACAGATGACGGAACTTTGCTGGTAAGCCACTGCCACATGGCGATACACAGGTTAATAGAAATGGGTTAAATTAATATGTAAGAGTTAGCCAATAATAAGCTAGAACTAATGGGCCAAGGAGTGTTTTAAAAAATAATATTGTTTCTGTGTGGTTATTTTGGTTCTAGGCAGCCAGAACAAATAAGCGGCCTCCTTTCAACAAATAGACAGCCACACAGCAAAATTATATTGGATAGTATAACAGAGGCCTCCAATAATATTTTTAAACTGAATTCAAGGCCAAACTACACATTTTTATTTTTAAAGACATTTGGTAAGTGCAAAGTTAAAATATTTATGGACATCCCTACAAGAAACAAAATTCTGTTTTTAAGCAAGTTAATGTCTCTTGGGAAGAATGCAAAAGACACATGCAATTAATAAGTCAGAAGTAAACAAATTTGACTTCTTGAAAGCTCAAACCTTGTACACCAAAAGGGACGCTAGAATGAAAAGGCAGCTCTCAGAATGAAAAAATATTTTCAGTTACAGAGTTCAGTATAGTTTTGTCCTGGAAACCTGAGTGGGGTAATGAAGGAGTGAAGAAAGGAAATGAAGTGAAGAAAGACACAAGAAAATGCCAAAAAAAGCTGAGATTTGGTACTTCATGCTCACTCTGCTGGAGTGGTACCAACTGCTGTGCCTGGATGCTCAGCTGGCTTCCTAGAGTTGGTGTGTGGAGGACGAATTAGTTGTCTAGCTAGGAAAAAGCCTCAGTTACTAGTTTTTGCACACACTGCCGATAGCGGCACGTGGACCAGAGGAAAGCTATGCCAGTTTCCATGGATCTGAGACAACCGTTTTTGTCAAAAGTCCACATTCACTTGGCACTTCATCCACTACTTCTACTTTCACTCAATGCTTCCTCTGCTCCTCATAGCAAATAACTGTGTGTGGTAAGGGATTACCATCCCAACTACACAAAAAACTCTCACAACTTCATACAAAGAGGACACATTAATGACCAACTAATATGTGACAAGGTGCTCAACATCACTAATCAGGGAAACAAAAACTGATTTCTGAGTGAGATTCCTCCTCGGTGTTAGGGTGGCCACTAGAAACCGAGGTTCCTGAGTGTCTATCAGTGGGTGAGTGGCTAAAGAAAGTGACTTTGGTTTCTCTATGTAGAAACTGAAGTGCTGACTTCAGACAATGATAGAACAGAATAGTAGTTCCTAGACAGTAGGAAGGGTGTGAGGGAGAGGATGGAGAGAAGATGTTAATGCAAACATGGGTTTAGCTGGATAGGAGAAGTGATTCCCAGTGTTGAGCATAGTACAGTGTAGTATGCTAGGATATATTTTGACAACATTTAATTGAATATTTCAAAACAGGTAGTAGAGAGGATTTTGATTTTTCCTGCACAAAGAAATGCTAAATATTTAATATCATAGACACATCAGTTATCCTGCTCTGACCATTATATGTTGTATGCATAGATGTACTGTGATGTCACACCATACCCCATAAAAATATATGATTACTACAGATAATGTTAGGTTAGAGAGTAGTATAAATGTTTTGTTTAATAGATACAGTTTCAATTTTACAATATATAAAGTATTTTAAGGATAAATGGCAGTAATGGTCATATAATAATCTGAATATACTTAATGTAACAAAACTACACACTTAAGTAGTTAATGTGATAAATTATATATTATATGTGTTTTAGTACGATAAAAATTTTGGAGGGCAAAAGGGGGTGGGTCATCATCCACTCTAAATTTTTGTTGAGCCGTTTTCCAGAGATCATTCCTTCCATTTGGCATTTATTTTCCAATTTAGTTTAACTGAAAGAAACTGAATTTATAATATGACAAGTTCTTTAATAGTGATATTTTATATTTTGTGTTTCTTTAAAGTTGAAATACCATGTATGTATACTCCATTATAGTTTCCTGCTTTTGCACAACTAGTCTGAATTTATAAAATCTCATGATACAGAATAGATTTCCTTCAGGTAGCTTTGTCAAAGCTAATTATCTTCTGCTAGTAGATATGAGCTGCAATACCAAGACATTTGAAACCTGACATTTACCCGGAACAGCTTCTGCCATGGCTTTCATCATTCATTGTCTTCCTCCTCTCCCACTTGCAGTTGACATCGTTTCCTCATTTTAGATGCGCAGAAGGGACAGGTTCTGTTTATCTTTTATGAGACGTTTTGAACAGTGCTGCAGGACTGAATGTGGACTGTACTGTAAGTGGGAATCTTCCATATGATCTGCCATCCTTTAGGCCTAGTCTCTTCTTGAAATTCTTTTTTTATTTATTTATTTTATTTTATTTTTTTTATTAAAGATTTCTGTCTCTTCCCCACCTCCACCTCCCCTTTCCCTCCCCCTCCCCCAATCAAGTCCTCCTCCCTGGCCAGCCCAAAGAGCAGTCAGGGTTCCCTGCCCTGTGGGAAGTCCAAGGACCACCCACCTCCTTCCAGGTCTAATAAGGTGATCATCCAAACTGCCTAGGCTCCCACAAAGCCAATAGGTGCAGTAGGATCAAAAACCCATTGCCATTGTTCTTGAGGTCTCAGTAGTCCTCATTGTCCGCTATGTTCAGCGAGACCAGTTTTATCCCGGACTTTTTCAGACCCAGGCCAGCTGGCCTTGGTGAGTTCCCGATAGAATATCCCCATTGTCTCAGTGTGTGGGTGCACCCCTCGCGGTCCTGAGTTCCTTGCTCGTGCTCTCTCTCCTTCTGCTCCTGATTTGGACCTTGAGATTTCAGTCCGGTGCTCCAATGTGGGTCTCTGTCTCTGTCTCTGTCTCCTTTCATCGCCTGATGAAGGTTAATATTCAGGAGGATGCCTATATGTTTTTCTTTGGGTTCTCCTTCTTATTTAGCTTCTCTAAGAACCTGAGTTATAGGCTCAATGTCCTTTATTTATGGCTAGAAACCAAATATGAGTGAGTACATCCCATTTTCCTCTCTTTGGGTCTGGCTTACCTCACTCAGGATAGTGTTTTCTATTTCCATCCATTTGCCTGCAAACTTCAAGAAGTCCTTGTTTTTTACTGCTGAGTAGTACTCTAATATGTATATATTCCATACTTTCTTCATCCATTCTTCAATTGAAGGGCAACACCTGTCAGAATGGCTAAAATCAAAAACACCAATGATAGCCTTTGCTGGAGAGGTTGTGGAGAAAGGGGTACACTCATCCATTGCTGGTGGGAATGCAAACTTGTGCAACCACTCCAACCACTCTGGAAAGCCGTGTGGAGGTTTCTCAGGAAATTCGGGATCAACCTACCCCTGGACCCAGCAATACCACTCTTGGGAATATACCCAAGAGAGGCCCTATCATACAACAAAAGTATATGCTCTACCGTGTTCATAGCAGCATTGTTTGTAATAGCCAGAACCTGGAAACAACCTAGATGCTCTTCTTGCAATTCTATTCCGTAGAGCGTCTCTTGAGGTTGTGTAATGACGTCAAGGAAGGTTGCAGACTTGGTTCAGCTTGGCTTTGATTGTACCGTAGTTCTTCAAGGGAAGCATTCTCACCTAAACACACAACCAAACGTCATTCCGACGCATGAGATTTTTATCAGTTTAATTATTCAAAAATTTCCATTTCCTTTCTTTAAATGGTTTTCTCTCACGTTTTGCTCCCTGTGATTTCGTCAGGCCGGCACAGTATTTAAAGGACTTGAAAGCTTCATAATGCTTTGTTGTTGCTCCACAGTCTTTTTTTTTCTTTTGGCTCTTTACATTTTATAAATGATAAAAGGCAATACCTTTCTTTGTAAAACATTTGAAGAGATCAAAATTTCATAAGTAAAAAGTGAAAGTTCTCCCTTTTAAGGTCCTCTCCCTCTTCTAATCCATTTTCTATCAGTCTCTCAGTTTTAGGGATAGAATCACATTTTCTTCTCACCATATTTTCTTGTTATTGTTTGAATGTGAAAAGTCTCTCATAGGAGAGCTCGATCTGCGTTGACAGATTTGCCTCTCTGCCTCCCGCATGATGGAATTAAAGGAGCGTACTACCACCACCTGGACAGCCTCACTTTTTGTTAGATCTTTGGTTCATTTTCCTCTGAGATATGAGAGGATATGCAGTCCCAGCAAAATATTCCTACAGTCCTGGAGCAACCTACAAACATCCCTTCTCTATCATGATGGGCTATATTCCCTTAACTATTAGACAAAATAAATTCTTCCTCTTTTAAGGGACTTTCTCAGAAGTCTGGACACAGTGACAAGTAGCTAATCTGGAAAGCTGGTACTAGGAATGCACCTGTTGCTATTGCTGTGGGCGCCCTGACTGTGATTGACAGGTCTTTGCAACTGGTTTGTGGGAGGAATGGAGTCAAACGTCAGAGACCAGCTTCCACAAAGATACCACTTACCAGGGTAGAGGCATGGTGATTAGAAAAATAGTAAAGAGAACAAAGACACCAGTGAAAATAATAAAACTGAAACATAGGCTAATACCGGGAGGGAATTCCAGTGAATACTGAAATTACCCGCATTTAATTTCCATTTGCTTAAAATACCCTCAGCCCCAAAAGGTAGGAGTAAAATGTAAAAAAAAAAAACTACATTAACATAAAACAAGAAAATGAACAGACCAGTTGAAGGTCTCAGGCTACATTCTTAGTTAAACATTCTGTTGCTAGAAAAAGACAAGTAACGCTCACACCCTAGACCAAAACATTCTGTAGGCAAACCATTCCCTGGTTGGAATCCATTGTTATCTCCCTAAGGGAGTAGGAACTTAGTTGGATCTTTAGACTTCTGTCTGAGGTAGAAACAGATCTACCTCTCTACACCTGAAAGGCAAGGTCTGAATATTGGCCACACCTGTAGATGATAACCTTGAGAGAGCAGAACTATGAGGTAGAAACTGAGAGAAGGAACTCTTGACCTTTGGCCAGGGTAGAATGGCAACAACTTTGAGCAAGCTGAAACTTTCTAACCTTCAAACAAGGTGGGAAATAAGCTCACAGTTTTGAGCCTCCACAGTCAAGTTTGGAAATGCAGCTTGAAAAAGACCTGGAGTAGAGTAAACAGCCTAGTGGAGCATTCTTTGGGATTGAGAAAGGCCATGATGTTGATGGAAATGTAGACAGCGAAGGCTTGGCTCATGAGATTTCATAAGTAGACAAAGACTCTTTTAGGTAGTGGGATAGAGGCCATTTTTGTTATATTCTGGAAATGAGTTTGGCAGTATCTTTTCCAGGTCCTAAAAACTTGAATGAGAATAAATTAAAAGTAATAAGCATCATGAATGTGCAGTCATGTCCAGAAGACAACATTTCATAGCACTCTTTCCATCCTCCAATTCTTTTTCTTTCTGTCTTCTCTTCCAGAGTGTTCCTAGAACGCGAGTCAAAATTCTATCATAGATGAGGTAGCTGTCCTCCAACCAGTTCCCACCCCTTTCTGAGGAACTATTAGCAGTTGATAGTTGCTTAAAGGATGAATTATTTATTTTGGACATGTGGTCATTGTTAGGATTCCCATGCTCCAGTGGATAGCCATACACTATGAACAAACATATTGGCAGCACTAACTGGACTTACTGCATTATGAGAGAGAGAGAGAGAGAGAGAGAGAGAGAGAGAGAGAGAGAGAGAGAAATAAAGAAAAGGAAAGAAAAGAAAAGAAAAAGAAACGAATCTAAAAGAGGGTATTGCTTTGGGAGATTGCTTTAGGTGGTAGAAATTTACTGGAAGAAGTGGGTCAGTAGGTCTTGGCCTTGTGGTCTACAGCCCAGTCTTGCTTTTTGTCTTGTCTCTGCTCCCCATGAAAGAGATAGTAAGAATGAAGAGCACCAACATGCTTCTACCATTATGGAGACATCTGTTACCACATTTACCTCCGTACGATGGATTGTAATTCTTCAAAATCTGTGTCAAAATAAATTTCTCCTCCCGAAGTTGCTTTGCTGGACATTTGGCCATAGCCATAGTAAGTAATGCACTCCTATTATTCTACTACTAAATTTTAATGTGTTTATGTTGATAAAGTTGGCATTTTACTGTCTATTAATTTCCCTTCTCTGGAATAGATGTGTGGAGTTATTTTGAACATATACAATACCTTATCAGTTGTTAGTCTCCTGTTGATTGTTATTTCCATGTTTTCTACAGCTTATATGGTGTGTGTTTGTGCATGTGAATAACTGGAAGGATAAAACGAATGTACATCTTATGACTAGACAGCTTTTCCCCCATAGGTCTCTTCTGTCAGTTTGGGTTTTAGACCTATGGTATATTTCTGTTTCTCCACTGCCTTGCTGTGATTCTGTTATTAATAGCTCTCATTTGGCTATCTAATGAAATGTCTACAAATTGAGTCTCCTTATTTATTTATTTATTATTTATGAGATAGGGTTTTTTTTCTGTATCTTTGGGGCCTGTCCTGTCCTGGAACTAGCTCTTGTAGATCAAGTTGACCTTGAACGCAGAGATCTTCCTGCTTCTGCCTCCTGAGTACTGGGATTAAAGGCGTGCACTACCACCGCCCAGCTAATTTAACTTTTCTAAAGTGCATTTCTTTTTCTCATTTCAGGTTTTGATGGTGATCTCTATCTAGTTCTGCCCTCTCTCTCTCTGTTAAGGGCTTTAGTACATTTACTACACTAGAGCATTGCATTTGTTTTAAAATCTACCCAACTTTCCCTATGGTTCAGATTTGACACCGTACATCTTCAAAATCTATCCATGTCTTCCTCTTGAGCCTGTGAATGCATGAATTACCACGATATGCAAATGTGACATCCTTTCCTGTGCAATGGTCTTGATCTAGTGGTGTAAGTTTACTTCCCGCCACTTATTTTCTCTTTTACCGCTATGCCTTCTTCTGGCAAGGACAAGACTTTACCTTTCCCTAACATGTCCTGTTCCTCTCTACTTTTATGCCAATCTTCAATTGATTCTCCCAGTGTGCCCTTTCATCTCTCTCCATCTAAATTTCATCTTCCTGTCCCAGTCTGACTCAGGGCATTATTAGTATGGCATTTCCCTTTATTTCGTATATCTTTCCCTTTCTTTGAATAGAATTAACTAGCTCTTCCCTGTGTCCCCTTTACTTTATATTATTCATTCAATGCAAAGTCATTTATCTTGAATCCCCTGAGAGGACTCACACTGCATGGAGAATTACAATCTTCATTATGTCAACCACCAGAAACACGAGCCCACTGCATCCTGGGCTATACCTATTATGCATTGCTGATCATTTTTTTAGTATGAAAAGCCAGAACATTAATTTATATACTAGACTGTGCAAAAAATTAGTCTATTGTTAACATGTAGGCAATGAGAGACAGAAAAGTATTTTGGATGCATTGGGAACTGGTCTTTTGTGGCTCTCTTGAGTAGCATTCCTCTACATGTCCCACAGTCAAGGAACTAAGAGACCTTCCCTAAATCACATACATTAGGGTTGCATGGGCAGAGGGGGCCAAGCTTTAACAGATATTTTGCTCAGAAGGGAGAGAGAAACAAAGTCTGGGTTCCCCTCGACTCCAGGATGTTGCATTCTGTGAGTTGGATAGGAGCATCTTTCAAACTGTTTCAGGCAGTTTCTATCCTTTCTAGGCAAGATGCATCCCCAGCATAGTTTATAATTATCCATTAGATTTCAAAAAGAAGATAGCGGAGAACTGGCTTGATTCAATGCTATCAGAACTATTCAGCAACTGAATATCTCATAAAATTATCTAGTGAGGAAGACGTTTGGCCTGGATTTTTCTTTGCTTGTGTTTGATTACTCTCTCATTCTCTTTACTGGTTATGGTCCGTGAAGACATTTTATTTCTTCACAGTTCAGTTTTATGATTGTAATAGTCTCTTATAATCTCTTTCAATTTCTTTGGTATCAGTTGTTATGTGTCTTCTTTCATTTTCAATTTTACTGAGTCGTCTGTCTTAATTTTCCTTAGTTTGGTTATGGGTTTGTCTGCTTTATTGGTAATAATATATATTGTTCTTCCTCTCTATACTACCTGACTAATGAAATCATATGAGACTGGAGATGGTAGAATCTATATATGACTTTGATTCCCCGATGCCTAAATATTGCAAGAAATAAATAGTTATAGCCCATTTTCAGTATGAGGTGTACTTAGAATCCATCATAGTTACAGATGAATAGGGAGGGGGCAGTAGGTTACTCCTTTCCCTAGGTGTATGCTAGTTCCTGCTTGTGTCAAAATTCCAATAATTAGAGCCAGGCTGTGGTGGCGCATGCCTTTAATCCCAGCACTCGGGAGGCAGAGGCAGGCGGATCTCTGTGAGTTCGAGGCCAGCCTGGTCTACAAGAGCTAGTCCCAGGACAGGAACCATAAGCTACGGAGAAACCCTGTCTTGAAAATCCAAAAAAAAAAAAATTTCAATAGTTAAAAAGGTATAGGCAATCAGCTATTTGGCTGATACCACAATCGGCAAAGGGGTCTGTTTCATGCCTCAAATTACTCATTAAGGAAGAATTTTTCTTTTAAATCAAAGGGATAGGGAAAGGGGGACTATGCTAGATTGCGAATCTCAAAACATCTGGCCTATGGGAGAAAGAGGCAGGGATTTCTTGTGGCCAGGAGTTTAAACACTGTCTAGGACCAATCAGCTTGACAGCAATTTTTACCTTTTCTCTATGCTGGTGTCTGCTGGTATGTTTCTGCAGAATGGTATATTAAAACTGCATCATTTTCACTGATCTCTGGAATTTGTTATTATCTCATTTCACACAGCACTAAGCGACTTTTACTGTGTGAATTTCTATGGTGGCCTGCCTGTGCTATGGTTGATGTTTCTGTTCTGAAAATATTTCCTTTATAGAAAATAGAAAGGTTTCAAATATTTGCATATGAGTTTAGTGGAGGGAGAGATATAAGTTCATATTTCCTAACAGACAGATTCAATTCTGCATTTCTATAGGGACACTTTCAGAGATTAGTACCAAACTAGAAGTTTATGTTTTGGTACCAATATGCATTTTCAGTGAGAGACATTTAGTTCTTCATTGTCCAAATGAGAATTCATTTTTTATGATACCTTTCTTAGCGATCTTATTAGTTTTTGTTAGCAAGAGTTCATTGCCTCTTCAATGTCTCTCTTGGTTACATTTGCACCAGGCAATTACGTGTTTGCACTTGGATATTCTTACTATTTAGATGGAAATCCATAGACTTGAGAGAAATTAGGTTTAGAGCCATGAAAATAGGAAAGAATTTTGCATAAAGAAATGTGGCAATGTTTATGAGGCCAGAGGATCAAATTTTATGCAAACCCTCAAATCTCTCTAGAGCCAAAAGGTATCTCTTGTCCTACTTTGCTTCCCATTGCCACGACAAACACAACAAAAACCAACTTGGCAAGGAGAGGGTTTGCTCATCTAACAGCTTCTAGTCCATCATGAAGGGAAGTTGGGGCAGGAACTTAAGGCAGGAACCAGGCTGGATGTAGGAACTGAAACAGAGGCTTTGGAAGAATGCTGCTTATTGGGCTTGCTCTTCATCATTTGTTCGGCTTGCCTTTTTATATAACCCTGAACCACTTGCCCTATGGTGGCATCAGCGCAGTGGGCTGGGCCCTCCTACATCAATCACCAGGAAAGTGCCCCTCAAGCTTGCCCATTGGCCAATCCAATAGAAGTAATTTCTCAGCAAGGACCCCTCTTCCCAGACGACTGGAGCTTGTGTCAAGTTGACAGAATACCAAGCAGCACATCTATGCAGCAGGGGCATTTGCAGAGAGTTTCTTTCACATTTCTGCTTTCCTGAGATCGTGGTGCCCATAGTTTGTATTTAAGTGGATATTTTTCTAAAATTATATTAAACACTCTACTCATCTTCAAATTGAAAGAGAGCAGGACTTAGACCTTGGAAGAGGATGCTTACCTGCAATGATGGAGTCTTAGTTGATCCCTTGTAACTACACATAGTAATTGGACTGGGCATGTGTCTTCTTTTGCTTCCCCATTGCTGTGATAAATAGTATGATCAAAAGTAACTTGGGGAGGAAAGGGGTTATTTCATCTTACATTTTTAGATTAATAGTTCGTTTATGAGGAAAGGAACCCAAAGAAGGGAGAAAGTAAAGCAGAAGTCGTGGAGGAATGCTGCTTCCTGGCTTGCTCAGCCTGCTTTCTTATACCATCCAGTACTCATGTGTAGCACTACACGCCACAGGCTAGGTCTCACCTTTTCAATCAATAATCAAGAAAGTGCCCCACACAGACAATCTGATGGAGGTAATTCCTCAGTTGAGGCTCCCTCTTCTCAGGTGACTCTAGCTTGTGTCAGATTGACAAAACTAACTGGCACAGTGAGTTTAAATTACAGGGAACTGTCGACTTCTTAAGGAGTTTTATCTTTAATCTTGGAGTCATGACAAGCTATCGTTTCATAGGGGTAGTAGAATGGATAATCAGGCTGTGGTTTTGAATTGTTATTCTTTTCATGTTTTACATAGTTTTGCATTAGGAGCTAAGTGTACTGTGGGAGTGGAGAAGCCTATAAAAGCCTCCTATAAGATTGAGGCTCAGATCTATCTCTACATTCCTGACTGCATAGGATTTATGGAGGAAATAAGGTTTCCTTTTGATGATCCTAGAGCTTTCTGATTGAACATGATGGAAAGAATTCTGCAGAAATAGTCACACATATATTGTCAATGAATTGTTAAAATAGCATGGCATTATTATCAGCAACAGGCAGGTCAGAGCTTGGGCAATGGGAATATGCATTCTGCAATTGTGTTGAGATCATTCTAAGCTCTAAGGGTAATATTAACTAAATCACTTCTTCATATGTCAATATGAAGAACATTTCGCTGTCATTCAATGATTCTTAACAATGCCATTCTAAATAACTTTATGCTATAGCAGTACATGGGTTTATGTATTTCATTCAATCAATGGCTTGTTAGCAGCAATTGCATTATTTCTAAGATTTTTTTTATTCTTAGAAATTATTTTGTGGCGTTAGGTACATGCTAGGTAACTTTTTGAAACTAATTATCCTGAGAATACAGGAAAAAAAGGCCTGGCAGTATGTGTATTTTAACTGGTTTCTTATATAATGGAAATAATCATTTTTTCTTACTAATTTGACCTCTGCAGTAGCCAACGCTGGCATGCTTTCTACATTTTTTATTTTGATAAATAAAAATTGAGTGTCCTGAAATTATTAGCATGCCTTAAAATTTTAGAAATTAAATGTGAAAGCAATTCTAGGGAATGTCTAACATAACCAAGTCATTTTATAAACCTCACAGAAATTATGTCGCTGGTTGAGCTTTCTCAACTGTTGAGCCGATGAGCAAGGATCAGAAAGCAGTCCTTGTAATTTTCATCCCAGGCTTCTTCCCATCAAAAGAAGCTCAGCAGAGTTCGTTGGTGTGGCTGTTAAGATGGAACCAACAGAGCATAAGTCTGTGGGGGAGAGTGTGGGCTTTTGTCCAACAAAAGCTGGTTAAGTGGCTAATGGCTGCCTGTGTTGCCTATCGAATCTTTTTCTTTTCCTGGATGTTTCTGCTCAGGGCCAGAGGGCTTATGGAGAAGGAAATGACAATCTTACAACCAGAAGCTCCTTGGAAGAGGACATTGAGCTAAAGAAAATTGCTTTGAAGTAGCCATATTTCCTACTAACTCCTGCTTCAGCCTTTCAGGAGTCATCCCCTTCCTACACTGGGCAGGAGAATGAGGATAGGTAATATCTGACCCCTCCCCTGGTAGAGACAGCAGCAGTGACTTCTTAGGATACCAGGCAGGGTGGAGTCCTGCCTGTAAAATATGTGAAGGAAAGTTGAGAGATAGGTAAATATCATAAAATAAAAACTGATCCCTAGCTTAGTTCTGAGGAATGCTGGGAAAGGTTTGTCGTCAGTTTCCTCTTGGCCCCACCCTTCCACACACTATCATGGTCCTTTGTTTGGTCATTCTCTGAATGTTTGGTCTCCCCTTAGTGTCTCATGCCACTTTTGCTTTTGGCCAAAGCCCAAACTGGTTTCCTTTTTAAAAATATACAATATATTTCAGTGTAATCCACACATGATGCTAACTCAGGAATGAAGAATTATCTCTGAAAGTGGACTGGGGAGAAAGAAAGATTTAGACTAGGCATAAATTTAGACCCAATTGGAGTGAATCATTGGCCTGCATAATAAAGCCAGATGGGAAGGTCTGGACATCAAAGACTGTGGTCTGGCTCCAGCCTTCCTTTTGAGACTCATTCACATAGTCTTCATTTAATAACCTGTGGTCTGGTTAGACGGATTTGTTACTGTCTTGGAATTCTCAGCTCTTCCTGCCTCTGGGACTTTGCCATCTTTTCTCATGTGAGTTCTTTCTCCAGACCCACTTACCTACTTGAAATCTAGCCAGACATCAATTCTACTCCACATTGTCTCCATTTTTCTCCGTTTCTCCTGAAGCCGCTCATTTAATATTTATCATATATTGAACTTTTGATGCTTAGTTGTCAACAAACATGTATTTGCCTGAAGCTATAACTGCAAGCTACATTAGTAAAAGAATTAGGTGCAGGGCTTGTGGTGATCTAGGGTTTTTTGTTTCCTGTGCATTTCCAGTTATAGCAAGGCACGCGAGAGACATGATATTGAAGGGAAGAAATGACCTCCACATAGACAGAAGCTCATGCAGATTGTTCCTCATGGCTGATTCATCCTTCTTGTGAGCCCCTGGTGTTTGGCTGGGCCTGCAACTACTCCACCATGTCATGGATCTGTTTTCAGATGGTTGTGTGTTTAGTGCCATGAAGCAGAGCCCCAGGTTTTAAAGGACACTTAGGACCTCATCGTCAAAAATGAGAGAACTGACAGATTTCAGTTCAATTGTATCTTGATCGAAGTTCCAATTTAATTTTGATTCCTCTAACATACACAGGCTGCTAAAACTGGCCCATTTTCCTCGCTGTTGTATGACAATCACTGAAAAACAGAATAGTTTACTCACGATGTAGCCAAATATAGACACCAGAGAACAAGCTTCAAATCTGCCTCTCCAAAGGGAGACTTAACATTTGGGCAATAGGGATTTGAGATGAAGCAGTAAGAGATGCACCGTAAATAGAGACTGCTCGCTCATTTCCTGACTGATCGGACCCTAATAATCACACAGAAACTATATTGATTACAATACTGCTAGGCTAAGGCTTCTTATTAACTAATTCTTACATCTTAAATTAACCAATTTCTATTAATCTGTGTATATGCATGATGCCGTGGCTTACTGATAAGGATCTGTCTCCTTTGGAAGCTAATTGGTGTCTCCCTGACTCTACCTACTCTCTCTCTCTCTCTCTCTCTCTCTCTCTCTCTCTCTCTCTCTCTCTCTCTTTCTCTCTCTCTTTCTCATCAGCATACAAATGTACAATCAATACTTATGGTTTTTCATAAGACATATTTTTTAAAAAACTGAATGTTCACTTTGGATGTAGAGAAATCACATCAATTTCCCAGGAAACTCTCTGTTAGCTAGATTATATAGTACCAGAAGGTACTATGCAGGCTTCTGGAGGACAAAAGACATGAATGATCTTAACCTGTCAGGGACCCTGCATGTTTTAATATCAACCTACATGGGAAGACTGGCCTATAATAGTGTCATGATAATTTTGGGGCTTGTTAACCTTTTTATGATTGTTTGTGACACCTTTTCCATAGGAAAGAATTAATTCCTGACTGTAAACCTGGTTTAACAGGCATAATTGGGGAGATAATAGGTTTTATGGGTGAATCAATTCTTGTTCTTACAATAAACGGCCATGCTATCAGACTACATTCTAAATATTGGTGCTTTATACCAATAGGTTTCTGTTGCTCTAAACTTAGGTCAGAAAAACTTCTTTGTGAAGTTATTAGTAGTTAATTCAGAGAATCTAAACTGGTCAAAGGACTATGTATAAGTAACTGTGAGTACTCAGCTGTGGGTGGATCTGAACCATTTATATAATTCTACCCCCATTCGAGGATCAGGCCAAATCGTGGAAGAAGGGGCAGAAAAAGAAACAGAGCTGTGAAAGGTTGACTACTGGGAATGACCTGGTTATTGGAGTTATCAACTCATGGCAGCCATGGTTACCTGCATGAGACTCTTACAATATTAGTTCCATCAAAGATCTGCATGATACAGGGTGGTACCCCTAGGGCTCCATTCTTGGCAGAGGACCTATTGGTTGCTGATGGCTACTAAGGGAGGTAGAGTTACTCTCCTTTGAGGATGTCAGCCCTGGTAAGTTGCTTATGTGCCATTGGATGGTCCTACACACAGGTGCATGTGGGAAACACTAATTGAGCTCAGTGAATTATTAATAAGAATAAAGAGAAGGACATGAAATTGTGAAGGAGTCAGGGTCAGGGCATCAGAGGTAATAGAGGGGGTGATGGTGGATGGACTTGGTAAAAAACATATGGTTAGGAGTATGAACTTTTCAATGAATAAATACAAAATATGATTTTAAAAACATTGCTGCTCCCATGATACGAGCAATCTCAGCATCTTAACATCAAAGATGTCATTCACTGGATATCTTCATAGGCCTGAGTAAAGAGACAATAGTTTCAATAAAAAATTCTTTCAGTGACTGAAGCATTATATATAGTAAGGTTAGTGGGAGGTGAATAATATATTGCCAACCTATGCACCCTCTAAAGTTGCTGATTCTTAAACTTGATCAGAATCAAGTAACTCAGTTAAGTCTCCCTTTCTCTCACTACTTGTAAAATGGATATTTATGCATGAATACATAGAGCCTTACAAAGCCTATTTATTTTCTGTACAATACAGTATTTCAGTGTATCAGAGGGATGGTAGTAATAACAGCAGGACTTAGAAATCATTACAGAGAAGAAAAAGGAATTGTGATATAAATCAGGCAAAAAAATAATATAAATAAGATACATAAGATGTAAATAGATACATCGAATTACGAGAAAGAGCAAATTGAAATAAATCATAAAGAAGAACTGAGAATGAATATAAATGAAAGTAAAGCAAAAATTGAGAAAAATTAACAAACAGCAAAGACAGAATTCCTCCAAAGGTTTCCATTTCTTTAATATTTTAGGATGTTTTCACACAATGCCTCTTAATTCAAAGAAAGTACTAATGTTTTCATTGTTAAATGATTAGGTCCAAACAACTCTATGAGTATTTACGTCATAGCAGTTTAATGGCATGACACATTTTTCTCAAACTCTAAATAAGATTATATAACTATCCTCCAATTTATGTATCATTCTTCCTTCCATATAACTCTTCTTTTTGTATTATACCCACTGGAGAAAACCAAGTTATACCAAATTATGACCCTTTAGAAAGGAATGTAGTTATCTAACGTTGAAACTTTGAACTCTCTCAAGCTAACGGTTTGCATAATATCTGGCAGATGGTGCTACACTCTGTTGAAAACAGACTTTCTCAGGGTGACCTTGTGAGTTTGCTGAGACACTTTAGGTACAAAAGAGGGATGATGGATTGGGAATTGCAGAGTATATTTAAGAGTAATGGAAAGAACTGTAGGAAGAGGAAAGACAAAGGAAAGGAGCAAGAGACAGGGAGAAAAAGGTGAGAGAGGAGGAGGACTTAACTAAGAAATGATTTTAAAAGTCTTATTGTTGTGTGTATATTCAGAGAAAGATTGAGAACATGGGTGCATGTATCGTGTGTGTGTGTGTGTATGTGTGTGTGTGTGTACAAGAAGAATCATGTGTGGAAATCAGATGACAATTTCTGGGGTATTGAGTTTCTCTTTCCATGGTGGGATCTGACAATCAAATTCTGGTTCAGGCTTTCATGGCAAGAGCTTCTAATCACAGAGCTATCTAGCCATTCTAGAAAAATATTTTTTTAAATGACGTGAAAATTAACAGATGAATTACAGCCTATATTTTAAAGTTTCTTGATTTATTAATTCATTTAACCTCTATTTATTGAGTGCTTACCTTGTGTCTTGTAGAGTGTAGAATACAGAGTGTCAAATGGGATTGACCCAGTCACTGCCCTGAAAAGGCTTTGAGTAGTCTGACACAACTACTAGGTGTTAAGAAAGAAGAAAATTATTATAGGGGATAAATATGGAGAGAGTGTTTTGTGGGGAGAGCACTGCCATCCAAGTAGCATAAACTCCTTTAAGATTATAGGTATTACATGCAAATTTAGGTAAATACAAAATAGTATTATTTCTTAAGGCATTTCCAAACACCTTTAGTATTATTTACCCCACACTCTCCCACTCTTTCTGTATACAGGGGACTGACTTTTGTTAATAACCAAGGTAATATTTAGCAGAGAGTTGGAGTCTGCTAATAATTAAATATGACTTTTAGATGATCCGTAGAAATACTTCTATGAGATAGAAGCAGCATATTAGAAAACATTGTTGGAAAGGAATCAATAAGCTTGGTATGGCCTTATTTCTTCGTTTATAGCTTGCTAAAGATTAGGGAAATTGATTTCTACATTTGCAGAGATTTTCATTAGCCAAGGGAAGTCCTTCATATGCTTGAATTCCAGCAGGTTGATTATATTAATGGCTCAGAATGAAAGTCAGACTGTGTATGCTCAGTTAGCATATTGATAATGTGAAAACAGAAATTGCATTGTCTTACACACATTAAGAAACACATTTGTAAGCCATATAGACACTAGCCAGAAAATTTGAAAACAAAGGCACCAAACATGACAAACTAAAAATGATAGTGTGATAAAGATTCTTGATGTTCTTCATTTCTGCTGTCACTATGTAAGACTAAAGAATGAAAACTCTTACACTGAATTTATGATCTTGCTAGATTAACTGTCTTAAATCTACATTATAGAGTATATTAGGTCAGAGTAATCTAATACTAAATAACTTTATATATCTATAAGATGATTCAAAATTCTGCTTATTAGATTTATATTGTGGTGAGATGTGCAACTCTTAAGTTCTTTGAAAAAGCTCTTTTTGATTGTATAATGATTGCTATAGAAGAGATAAATTCAGATTTTAGTTTTCATCCCATAGCTTAGCTCCTGGCCCACAGTGGAGTGGGAGAAGGCAATGAAAGCCTTCATTTCTATGCTGGGCTTTACTCTAAGGCTCAGTCTTTGTCCTTCCTCCCCCAGCTCTGCTTCATTAGGAAGAAGAGCCCTCCTTCAGGATGCCTTTCCCTGACTGTCCTGGGTCTGACAGGCAAGAGGACTAGGATAGCGCTCTAGGGAAGGAAGGTGCCAGATTTCTGTTTCCTTTTCTCTTTCTGTGCTTTTATGGCTAACCTAATTTATCCTGAGATTCTATCATGACACAATCCCACTTCTGACAGCTCAGAACCCAGGCTTCAACAAGCCAGTTGTCCATCATTTCCCACCGTTTGCAGAGTAGTCATGGTTTCTGCTGCCTAGAGATAACTTCCCTAACTCATCTTCCTAATCTCATTTCTTAAATAAAGTCTTTGTTTAAGTGCTAAAAGAAAGTTTTTATTTTCCTTGTTGGACATTATTAATAGAAACATCTAACTTACAAGGTTCTGGTAGACTACGACTTGAAGTATATATATGGAAGATAAACCAGTGATTGATCAGGTACTTAAACATTTTTAAGTGTGAAAGCAACTTGTAAAAGCTGGTAGACATCATCCTTTTAAAATATATAGACATATTCACTAGATGCAATCATTTTCCATCTTTTGATCATTCATATTGGCAGACTGTTTTTTTTTTTAAATAATGAGGCCATGGATGTGGTAATTTAAATCACTTTGATGCCAGTCTGAGGGAAATGACAGTCATTAGAATCCATTCTGATTCTGAAGTACTGCTTGCCATGGTTATACAAAGTTTAGGTACGAGCCACTTGCATTTCATGCAAGAGCTGCCTTTCTGAAGGCCACCTGCAATTCAAAATGCACATAATTCTAGGCTAGATTTCCTTAAGCTTAAACACATCTACGACTTGTTTTACTAGATTACGGTTTTATAGTAATTGATTGGCCTCCTTCACATGTTTTTCGTAATTATTGATTGTAGCCTCTTCAGGCACTAACACTAGCCCTATCAGTAGATCAGTGTGACACTGCATTTATGTATATGGAGAAAAATTGAAATATGCTAATCATGATTGAAAACAGCTGCTAAGTTTCTTATCTAGTTCTGGTGTCAATAAACAAAATATGACTTATGTGCCAGAAGATTGTGAGTAGATATTCTGAACTAACTTGTGAGGGTCATTTATTTGGCAATATTGTGTATACCATAGGATTCTTGGTGAGCTTTTATAATCCGAAGAAATTCAGTTTTGTTGTTTTTCAGATTCTATACCAGAAATGAAAATTCAACAGCATGTTATTTTGCATCAAAGCAAATCTACACAGTTTATTTAAGATAAAACAAAACCCAAAGCTACTGCAAAACGTTTGATGCCACATCAATCTGAAGTCAAGGGGCATATATACACAGAGACTTTTAAAAAAATAACATACAAAGTCTGAGAAAATTTGTAAAAGACTTGTTTCATCTCAGCTTCTGGTACAAACAGACTTACCAATGTAAACAATCACTCATACACGCAAACCTTTGAAATTTTGTTAAATTATTATTCTGTTAGGTTTAATAATTAGAAATAATGTTAGGCTATTGGTAGAAATGAAATTCATGACTGGCCATTCCTTTTTACCCTACAGCCTTTCTTTTATTAAAGATATGACATTAGCTAGGCTGTGCCCTGCCCTAGGGAAAGGCTGTGACAACAGCAGAGCAGGAGAATCAGTTATTTGGTGGCTTTTAGTTTTATAGGCAGGTTTATATGTGCAAGGAGAAAAACAATAGTTTGGGAGATCAAAATATTTTAGCATTTGTAGAATCTGAGCATTTTTTTTTACTGGATTTGAAAGTAAATACTCAAGTTCTTAGGATGTGAAGTATGACACAAATAAGTTATGAAAACATACTGCCAATCCACCCTGAGTGAGGTCACCCAGACCTGGAAAAATGAGCATGGTTTGTACCCACGCATAGGTGATTACTACCTCTAAAGCAGAGTATGAGGAACCTATAGTCCATGACCCCAAAGAAGCTAAGTAACAAGGAGAATCCTAAGAGAAGCATACATAGATCCCCATGGGAAGGGAGAATAGATAAGATCTCCTGAGAAAATTGGGAGCATTGGGGTGGGGGAGATGGGAAGTGAGAGAGGGGGGAAAAGGGGAAAAGGAGGGGGAAGGAGAACTTGAGAGAATGGGATGGTCGAGATGGGGAAAGGATGGAGAAGAAGGAAAGAGATATCTTGGTTGAAGGAGCCATTATGGGACTAGCAAGAAACCTGCCACTAGAGAATTTCCCAGGAATTCACAAGGATGATCTTAGCTAAGACCCTAAGAAATAGTGGAGAGGATGCCTGAACTGGCCTTGCCCTGTAGCCAGATTGATGACTATCTTAAATGTCGTCATAGAATCTACATTCCGAAACTCATGGAAGCAGATGCAGAGATCCACTGTGGAGCACTGGTCTGAAGTTGAAGAGTGGGAGGAGTGAGAATAAGAGCAAAGAGGTCAAAACCATGATGGGGATATCCACTGAAACAGCTTATCTGAGCTAATGGAAGCTCACCAACTCTGGACTGACAGCAAGGGAACCAGCATAGGACCAAACTAGGCCCTCTGAATGTGGGTGACAGTGAGTTGGATGGGGCAGATGGTGGGGCCACTGGCAATGAGATCAGGGCTTATCCCCACTGCTTGTTCTGGCTTTTTGGAACTCATTCTCTCTGGAGGGATACCTTGTTCAGCCTAGATATAGTGTGTGGGGGGGTCTTGGTCCTGCCTCATAGCAATGTGTTAGACTTGGTTGACTCCCCATGGGAAGCCTTATCCTCTCTGAGGAATGGATGGGGGGATGAGATGGAGGTGGAATGAGAGGAAAGTGGAGGGAGCAGGGCAGATGGTGGGGAGGGAATGGGAATTGAATTTGACTTGTAAAATGAGAAAATATATAGTTTTTTAAAACAATAAATTAGAATAATAAAATTAAAAAACAATAATAAAAAAGAAAACATACTGCCAAGGACAGTTTTCATCACCCAAACTAGATAAAAACTTTGATAATTGAGAGGAGGGAAACCTAAAGAAAAAAAAGGAATCAGGTTAGAAGAAACTCTGTTGATTACGTGGGCCTTCCTGGAGAAAGCAGAAATTAAACCCTTTGGATGTGTTCAAGAACTCAAGAGGTGTTAGGGTTTGGTTAAAGGCAAATTCCATAGAGGTTCACATATCAAATATTTGGTTTCTAGATAATGGTGTGGTTTTGAAACTCCAGGTGGTAAGTCCTAATGAGAGGAAGTAGGGCACTAGGGAGTATATTGTCTTTCCTGTACTTTCTGTCTACAGAGAAGTGCTTTTGACAGCATGATGTTCTTTCATCATGAGTCTTCCCAAATCTTTTTCCTGTTAGTTGTTTATGTTCAGATTTTTGTCAAAGTGATAATAAAAAATAACCATTACACATGGTTCCTGAGGTTTTATTTCAGACCCAGAGCCACAAGAGATAGAAAGTGACAAATGGAAGCACTCTTAAATTCTTATTACTTCATGGAAAAAGAAGGAGAACTTCTATGTGGCATGTCTGGGTAGAAAGCGCATGGGAAAACTTCAGAAAGGTCTCTGCCATTCATAAGTGGTATAGAAATTAAACAGTGGTACAGAATGAATTTTATGAATTCTGTTGAGACATCAAAATGCTTAGAAAAAAATTTAGCCCATAATCCTAAATTTTCTTTGAATCCCCGTAAGATTATCAGTGCCCCCAATCAGCAGGAAGTAGCCTAGAAAACTATGCCCACATTCAAAAAAAATAGTTTATGAATATTTGTCATTGTTTAGGGGTATTATTTACAAGTTATTATTGGTAATGGTCAGGAAAAAAACTAAACCAAGGAAATTAGACTCAAGGTTCTTGTTTTGAAAAGAAAAAAGGGGGATATAGATATGATAGGATAGAAGGGTAGATTATTGAATCTACTTTTAAAAAGTAACTACTAGTTTTAAATGTTTTACATTGGATTAGACTTTTATATATTTTGTACAAATTTTGTATATCGATACAAATTTGAGATAAATTTTGTTAAAACATGCTGTACATATATTTCTGATCTTGTTTTAGATATTGAACCTATACAGCTCATTTAACGATGTAATCCAAATTTCCAGTCCTTGAAAATTATTATTACCAACTGTTTAGGATAATTAGGAAATGCAGGTTAGTAGTTAATCACTTAGTATACTCAAACTTGTCATCATATTAGGTATATCTTCAAGGTTAAACAAAGATATATTTTACATAGACAAGTCATCTTTAAACACTTCAGAGATCTAAAGAATATGGCATTTAAGGTGTTTTAGTAACCTAGGTTCTTCTTCTTTTTTATGACAGTGAGAAATATCTGGTCTTGGAAGCACCAATCTACTTCAGAGAAGATGATGAGCACTGAAGAAACTCCACTTGAAGTTTACTTTCTTTGTGTAAGTTAAGCCACTGAGCAAAAAAATGCCCTTGCCTTGACTGCTGACAACATCTTGTCCTAATTGGACAAATAGGACACAAATAAAGTGACTGCCAAACATTATCAAGAAAAGAGGGACAGCCCTTTAGAATATCCATCTTCATCAAAAAGTCTGTCGGGTATGCTAGGCCTGTAGGCTGAAGACAGCTGTCCCAATATTGCAGAAGAATTTCAGGTGAGTGTCCAGGCATCCAGTTATTTCTGTCATTTCTCACATTTTTTGGAAGTCACTTGCTCACACTTCCTGCTTACACAGTCAATATTATTTCCTTCTTGGATCTCTAAGGGAGTTGAAGACTAGATAGTTACTAGACCTGGATGGAGGTGGGTGGTCCTTGGACTTCCAACAGGGCAGGGACCCTGATTGATCTTTGGGCTAACAAGGGAGGGGGACTTGATTGGGGGAGGTGGAGGGAAATGGGAGGCGGTGGAGGGGAAGAGACAGAAATCTTTAATAAATAAATAAATATAAAAAGACTAGATAGTTAAAGTTTTTCTTGTCTACCAGATGTAGAAAGTAAGTTATGATAGAAAGTAAATTAGATAAAAGACTTTGGACTCACCCAGATAGGATAGATACAGAGTATTTTCTCTGAATATGTCAAATGCAAATGAACTAGACATTAATGATGTACTTATTGCCCACATATATTGTATGTAGTTATTGTACTTACTGTAAATAGTTTTTCCTATATTAGTGATAGCCTTCTGTTTTTATTTTAAACAAAAGGGAAATGTATTGATATTTCACTTGTATTTTAATAAATAAAGTTTGACTGAATATCAGAGAATAAAATAGCCTCAATGATCAGTTTTACAGACCAGGCAGTGATGGTACACACCTTTAATCCCAGTAGCCACACTAACTTGCCATAGAAACCATGTGGTAGTGGTACATGCCTTTAATCTTAGAAATAGAGAGGATTATAAAATGAGAGGAGACAGCTCCCAGTCTCAGTCTTATTCTGAGACTCCTGGACTCTCATTTTGGACTAGGATAGAGAGATGAGATCCAGAGACTGGTTGTTTTGCTTTTCTAGTCTTCAGGTTGAACCCCAATTTCTGTCTCTGGATTTTTATTAATTGTGCTACAGGTGAGAAACTTATCTTCACTGTAGCATTGATGGCTATACTTAGTAAATTCATTTGAAGATAGAAATAGAATGGAAACAAACGCTGAACTTTTTGAACCATTTGGAAATCCTATGTAATGGCAGCCTTTTCAACTATGGAGAAAATACATGTTTCTAAAAACCTCTTGAAGAATCAGTATGCCTACTCAAATTACAGAGGAATGAGATTTTCTATAACAGAGTAAACCTCTCTCAAATGGACATACATTCGATAGATATATGCACACATTATATACATACATATACAAGATAAAATTGAGTAAAAATGTTATTAAATGTGTGCAAAAGTGAATTTATGTGTGTATGCTCATGTGTGCTTTACTGTAAGCATATATGTAGGGGCCAGAAGATGATGTCAGGTATCTTCCTCTTTTACTTTTTGGAGACAGGATTTCCCACGGCAGCTGCAGGTTTCCATTTTAGTTAGACTGGCATTTTATCTGTAAAGAGATTTACTTATCTCTTCATCCTAGTCCTGAGTTACCGATTAATGTGTACCGAAAGTTTTTATGTGGGTCCTAGAATTTTTACCCAAATCCCCATGCTATGCGATAAGCACTTTATTCATTGATCCAATCTTAAAATTCAGTCAATTTTAAAATTTTATTAAACTAGAGGGCTCTGATTAGTCTCACACAAGTTGATGATAAACGAGAATGATGACATTTTGTCAGTAGTTAAGAAATGGCCTGGAATTGATTCTTCTGTTCTGCAAATCTTAGAGTTGCATACCATTTTAATTATACTTTCCTTTGACACATTTGAATTCTCTCCTTATATTTATAACTTCTTTTTTTTTGTCACTCTCAATGATCATCCTTTGGTAGAAATTGAATCAAATTCTGTACTGGTATTCTAAAACTTAATAGCATGGAAATCTGTTTTAATACAATATATCCAAAACAAGCTTCTAAAGGCACCTCAGACATCTTGATGTAAGATAGTAAGACAAACGGGACGAGAATCCTTGATTTGCTAGTTGAGTAATATTGTCCTGTTGATGCACACTGGGACTATTAAGACCTGTAATGGGAGGAAAGTGACAGAGATGCAGACTGATAACAAGGTTGCATTTGAGTCCAAATATCGGGTAGCTCATGGGGGCCAGGATATGGCCTTTAGGTTTTTCACAAGAGCTTCTTGGGTGATCCAGATGCTTCACAGTTCTGCAACTCACTATGCTCTTAGATCTTGGGTCAAAAGTTGATGAAACAGAATAGCTACACTTGTCAGAGAAATCTTGTGTGTCTCAGTGCTTGTCATATAGAAAATATTTGTATTTAGGAAATGTTTGTTTGTTTTTAATTATATTGAGTAACATGCACAAATATTTATGGGATAGAGTATAATGTTTCTGTTGTGTAATGATCAAGTCAGGGTAATTACCATATCAATCACATCAAGTGTTTATCATTTCTTTTCACTAGAAGTATTCAAAATTGTTTTTTCCAACTCTTATGAAATTTACAATACATGATTGCTACTTAGCCAGTCTATTGTACAATGGAATACCAAATTTTATTCTTATTTACCTAGCTGTACTGGAAATTTTTAAGTAGGAAAGTTTGGTGTCTTTATAAAAACTCTTTTTGCAATCTAAATTCTTCTACGGGCCATCTAGAAAAAAGGTAAATGTTTGAAATCTGGCATAAGAAGGAGTAGAGGCAATTAGGAAAACTAGAAAAATCTGTTCTTTGTCAGAAAACAAGCAGACATTTAAGACTGTGTAGACTCAAAGCAGTTGTCTGTAACTGCATTCAGCTTTGGTCAAGTAGTTTACTGAAATCAAAGAGTTAAGTCCATCTTAGAGAAGTACAGTGAATACGCACATAGCTTCAAATTGTCCTGCCAAGCTCTGCTCAGTTGTGATCTTAGGAGCCCTCAGTTCACAAATCAAACTCTGCTGACCCAGACGGAAAGCATCTGTTAGTTCAGGGGAAGCGATGGGGGTTGAGATGTGTCATCCATAGTTTTATCCGTTTCATCAGGAAGCTCCTTCAAAAGGCACAGTTCCATTCCTTTCTCCTCTTACCTCTAGAAAGGTGTTTGGAACAAAGCAAAGCTGTTGTTCTCCCCAGATAAGACTTACTGTGGTAATTCAGGACCCGCACACCTCTGCACCAGGCCCTCTGGGTATATATTATGGCTTCCAGCTTACTGTTTATATGGTATTCCTAAGTGTACAAATGAGTGGCTGTTTCTTAGACCTTCTATGAGACTCTTTTCCTTCTGTTGGTTTGTTTTGTTCAATTGCAATGTTAGCTTTTGTTTTATATATTTATTATGTTATATCATATCATATTTATTATAATCCCTTAGAAGTCCATTTGCTTTCTAGTAAGAGATAGAAAGGGAGTGGATCCACATTGGGGTGTGGGGAGGAAATGGGAGGAGTTGAGGGAGTGAAAATGGTTAACAGGATATATTATGTGAAGAAAAACGTATTTTCAGTAAAAAGAAAGAAAAAGAATTATTGTGCTAATGCGTTATTGGTTGTTGGCACTACTTTAGATAGTATGTTCTATTATTTTTACTTTTTAAAATATAAATAAGAATGAAAACATTTTCTTAGAAAACTCCAGTTTTGGCCATCTGGTATGAATTATTTTAATCTTTTTTTCAATGTCTGTAACCAGTACCAATAAAAAGTCAGAAAAAAACTGCTTATACATATAATCACTCTATTTCCTTTCCCTTTGAACCCTTTGTTTCTCCATTATTTTGGATGCAATTCTTAGGGGAAATTTTCAAGACAGAAATTGAAATTAAAAATATTTTCTCAGAGTACTACAGATGTATATTATATGTACCAAAGTGAAATATATAATTAAAACACACTGTAAACCATGTTTTATATCATAATTACATTAAAGTTTTTATCAATAAAGAAATAATGAAGCTAAAACAGCATAAAAAGATTTTAGCACAAAAATAATAAAAAAATGAATAATTTTCAAGTAAACTTTAAAAATGTTCTTAAACTTATTAAAAAGACACTTATCAAATTTGTAGTAACTAAAAAACAGCACATAAAGGTAACATATAGCGATCTACATGTTCTAAATATACACTAGAAAAGATAAATGATCGAGGATCAATAATCTGAGTTTCCTCTTTGGGTAAATAGAGAAAGAAGATCAATTGGAGCCTTAAGCAGGTAGGCTAAAACAAATAGTAAGAACTAGGACAGAAGTCAATGAAATGCAAAAACTGGAAGGTTAACAGTGCTGGGTGTGGGGGGATTTAAAAGGTGATTTACCTGTAAACATCAGTAAGCCTGATCCGTCTCTGGCCATACCAACCATAAAAAAAGAAAGAAGGTACAATCTATAGTTCCAGACATGAGAATGTTTAAATCAGTACTGATCCCATGGAGCCCTGAGCCACAGTATTGAAGTCTGTGTCTATGTAAATTCATGAATGTTAAGCCTGTTGAGTAGATTGTGTTAGCCAGGTTCTGGCCATTGTGGTAAAAAGTCCTGGTGTCATGTCAGCTAGCAATTAAGATTCATTAAGTTTATGGTTTCACAGGATTTACTCTATAATCAGCCATGCCATTGCTGTTAGCCCTGTGACCCACCAGACAGTAGTTGGTGGTGGAGCAGAGCTGATGATCTCATAGTGGCCAATAGGCAGAGGGAAAGAGATGGCAGGGGTAGTATAAATGGGAGTCTTCAAGACCATTTGTCATATAGTTCTTTCAACTATGTCCCATGTCCTAAGGGTTCTTCTGTCTCCTGATAGTGATGGGCTAACTCATTGATGAGCTCAGAGCTCCCATGATCCAATAAACTACCATGACCCAAAGTTTCAACTCTAAACACTGCTACATTGAGCACCACACCTTTTGATATAAAAGCTTTACAGATATTTTAAATTCAATCGATAGAATAGAGAAGTTTCTCAAAACAAATGAACCAAGCACAGACAATTACCGAAATCTAATAAATTTTTATATGTTAAATAAATTGAATCACTGAAAACCACAATTTCTTTCAAAATTGTGTGAGGCCTAGAGAGTTTAATTGGTGAATTCTGTGTTTAAAAGCATTTATTTTCTAAGAATTTCATCCATGTATACAATGAGATATCATATCTAGCCATAATTTCCCCTTCTACTGTCCCCCATGCCATTCCATACCACTCAAATCCTCATTCCAACTTCATGCCTTTTTTGTTTAATAACCCATGAAGTCCAGTTTTAGCTGCCCATGTGTGCATGGTTGTCGACCCATTCCCTGAGCACAGGAAACCAACCAGTGGCCACATCCTCAAAAAAGAATGAGTCTCTCTCTCTTAGTAATTACGCATTACCGATAGCTCATCAGTAAGGGATGGGCCCTGGAGGTCTTCTGCCTCATCTATGCTGGAATTTTGATTGGCTTGGTCTTCTTGTTTAGGTCACCACAGTTGCTGTGAGATCATGATTTCTGTAGCCATGTCATGCCCAGAAGACAGCATTTTATAGTACTGCTGTCTATCTTTCAGCTCTTAGATTCTTCTCACAACCTTTTCCTGGTTGTACTTTGAGGTTTAGTGGTGATGGGGTTTATATAGGTGTCTCATTTAGAGACAGGTACTCAGTTATTCTCAGTATTTTGACAGTTATGCTTTAGATAATTTTGAAAAGATGTATGTTTATTGTAACGAATAGACTGTTTCTAGTTATATCCAGAGTATAAACACACTCGTATGTGCAATAAGAACGGACAAAATGCTGTTCTCCAGAAATCTAAGAACTGGAAAGGGCAGAATGCCCAGCCTGAGCCCCTTCCCAGGACAGATGCTTGTGACTGATGTGTGAAGAGGATGTGGCGCTGAGGTTCTCAGCTTGGCTTGATTTTCCTGTAGTTTTTAAGCCTCAGCAGAACTCACAAGCTCATCACAACTAGGACTCAGTTTAGAGGAAGGAACTTGAGAGCATCTGTGCAGTGGTTCTGCGAGTTCTGGGAGTCTGCTTTATCCAGCCGGGTCTTTTCTTTCTTTCTTTCTTTCTTTCTTTCTTTCTTTCTTTCTTTCTTTCTTTCTTTCTTTCTTTCTTTCTTTCTTTCTTTCTTT
>JABTXL010003523.1:24436405-24505292 GCA_025134845.1 Neodon shergylaensis | reverse complement strand
TTTCTTTCTTTCTTTCTTTCTTTCTTTCTTTCTTTCTTTCTTTCTTTTTTCTTTCATCTCTGGTTTGGAGTTTTTGAAGTTGTGGCCTAACAAGCCAACATTTTTTACTGAGGCAAATTTTCTCTCTCAAGATTCTCACTTAGTTGTCAAGCCAATGCTTATTATAAAGCATCGCAAAATTTGTGCCTTATTCTAATCTTTTAGAAGAACGTTTGTGAGTTTTGGTTACATGACAGTAAAATACCCAACTTCTGAACACAGCATACACATGACTCCCTCGTTTCCCTGATTTCCCAATATAGTTTTATCTTCCTTTACAGGTTCTTTTCCTGCCTGTCCTCTCCTCCCCTCCCCTTTGATTCTCCCCTCACACATCCACTTCTCTCCTCTCTCCTTGCACCTCTTTCCCACTCCCCTCCCCTCTTTCTCTAGTGTAGCACCATTGGAGGTTGCTCCTAGGCATGCCGGAAAATCACTCTCAGAACTATAGCATCATAGCATCATAGTCCCAGCTCTTCATTATAGTTTCGTACAAGCGCTCTGTGGAGTTTTGTCTCACAAATAAGAGTCTTACCAAAATTTCCTGCAGGGCTCATGCTTGATTATGCTTTGGGCTCTCTTTGTTTGCACTAACATAACAGTGGTCACAGAAATAAGTCACAGGGAAATCTCAGTGACATTAAGAGGAAGAAAATTCTAAGCAGAAACCAAGAGTCAACCATAAGTAACTGATATATGTATATATCAAACTATATATGTTTATACCAAACTATTCCCTATCTATGTAGCTGTATATATAGTTTGGTTATAAATATTGAAATATTCTTGATATAAAAAATCATAGAAAGGAGTATTTGTTCCTAGTTCTTTGAATAGATTGGATTCCATTAATTTGCAAGGTTGAGAAGCCAGTATCATGCACCCTTCCTTCCTTCCTTCCTTCCTTCCTTCCTTCCTTCCTTCCTTCCTTCCTTCCTTTCTTCCTTCCTTCCTTCTTTCCTTCCTTTCATTTTTTAAGAAGGGTTTCTCTGTAGCTTTGGAGCCTATCCTGGAACTAGCTATTGTACACCAGGCTGGCCTCGAACTCACAGAGAGCTGCCTGTCTCTGCCTCCCAAGTGATGGGGTTAAAGGTGTGTGCCACCACCACATGGCTGAGAATCTGTCTTTTCAAAATGATATCTTTTGTACGTTCCTTTTAAAAACAGTATTGTTGGTTTCTGTGTAGTGATGGGAACCAGCTTTCTGCAAGTTATCTGGGTATAGTTCATACAGTACTGTTTGTGGAAAAACTGCAATGAATTTGTTTTCCTTTCTTAAAAAAAAACAGAGAGAAATGAGATTATACAATATGAGACTTTCAAATTATATTATGTAATGAAAATAAAATAAAATATATATCTCAAAAGTGTCACTGGATATTAAGCAAAGCCTAAAGGGAGCCACATGAATTTTCATAAATCAACCTCCTCAGGTTGCTTGGGCTATGAGGCAAGGGAGAGAGAAGTTCAGTCTTTGACATTTATAAGATTGTTGTATGGGGGGTTTTCTAATACAGAAATCACTTACTATCATTCTTTATGAAATGACAGCAAGTTTTAAGAGATTATGGCTTCCACCACAGCATCAGTTCAGTGGATATATTTTTTTCCTGACCCAGCAAGGTGGCCCTGTTTGGAAGATGAGGTGGGTCATTGCCAGGGCAACTGGAGGAAGCCAGTTTCAAGCCAGGCTGTCGTCACTGACAAATTAGAGTAATATTCTCTCTCATTTAGTAGAGGGGCAAAGTATATTCCCACTCAAGCTAGAGACTGCACATTATTATAAAAACCTGCAATATATAGCACTTATATATTTAAGTAATAAAGGTAAGAAGGCTGCTTAGGCCATCGAGTCCTGAATTATGAATGAAATACTTTCCTGAAATGTTTAGATTTTATGAAACATGTATTTAGCAAAAGCTTTTCAATTAATTTTAAAGATTACTTTTTAGGTTTTTATTTCCTTCTAAAGGTCTCCTTATTTTTCTATAATTCAATGATTTAATCTCTATTCACAGATAGAAAATCATAAGCATTGTATTAATTTTAGTATGAATGCCTTTTCTACAGGTTTTCTTATTGTAACTAATGATGTGTGAGAGCTTGTTTAAGAAGAGCTTTTCTAACCAGGGTTTGGTGGTATATGCCACTAATCCCAGCCAGGTGTGGTGAGCACATGCCCTTAATCCCAGCAATGGAAGGACTGAGGCAGGTGGATATCGGAGATTTTTGAGGACAGCCAAGTCTACATAGTGATTTCCAGGAGAGGCAGAGCTATGTAGAGAGGCCATGTCTTAATTAACAAAAGCAAAACCAACCAGTCAATTAACCAGTCAACAAACAGGCTTTCTGAGGTGGGGACAAATCCTGTTATATGTACAACACACACAAGGGATGTGTGTGTGTGTGTTACTTTTCTGTTGCTATGATAAAAGACCATGGCCAAAAAATTTTATTTTGACTTAAGGTTCCAGAGGGTTAGAGTTTATAATAGAGGGAGAGGCACAGTAGCAGGAAGTTGGGAGATCACATATTAACCGTCTCAATCACATATACAAGGCAGAGAGAACAAGGAGCTATGAACCCTCAAAGTTGCCCTTCAGTGATGTACTTTCTCCAGGAGGGTTGCACCATATCCCTTAACAGTACCATTGCTTTAGTAAGGATTTCTGTTGCTGTGAAGAGACACCATGACCAACCTATAAAACATTTAATTAAGGCAGTGGCTTATAGTTTCAGAGGCTTATTTCATTATCATCCGTGGCATGCAGGCAGGTATGGTGCTGAAGCTGGGATTAAGATACAACTTTATCAGCAGACAGTAGGAAGTGAACTGAGGTGCAGGGTGTGACTTGAGCATATATAAGACCTCAAAACCCACCTCTACAGTGACACACTTCTTCCAACAAGGCCACACCCTCTCCAAAAAAGCCAGACCTCCTAATAGTGCCACTTCCATTTGTGGCTATTTTCTTTCAAACCACCACAACTGAAGAGAAATGTTCAATGAACTGACGGGAGCCATTGCTTATTCAAACCACCATAACACGCACACACACACACACACAAACATACACACACACACCATTTTAATATGCACAATGTAAAAACACAATATGCTTAACCTCAAGGTCATACAAAGTAATGAAGTGTCACCTTTGGTTGACAATGCTTCTGGAGATCTTAGTGTAACCTCTGCTTTTGATAGAATGTGTTTGGTCTGAATTTATAGAAATATAGAAACTATCAACTATTATTAATAGCTATCTCTATCTAACAACTGGTTCATAAAATTCTGGACAATTTAACCTGCTTGCAAATGAGGGAGGACTGTGTCCAGTCTGTAGCTGCTGTGCATAATCTTTGTATCCCACTTTGATTGTCAGATACTCTCATTTTTCTAACACCTGTGAAATGGTGTACATTTTATAATCAAGACACAGTCTTTTCCATGGTGTATAAAATAAAGACACAACTGCACAAGATATGGCATCATAGATTTGGCATCTGTGGAACTACAAAGTATGATAAATTGCTGATTTCGAAAGCACCGACAGATTAACTATTTATTGCAAATACAAGAATGTCCCTGACATTGTAAGTGTTTTAAAATTAACTCTAATATTGTGTTATAATAGAGTAATAATATTATAATATGTCAAGAAATGCCCAATCTGCCAAATGAAGAGAGTGGATGTTAAAATATTTTAGCTATTAAATTAAATTCAACACCATCATGTTTTGAGAGGAAAATATTATTTTTCTCCTCATTATTGCATTGTTGTTTATGTCTGCTATGTGAAGGATAAAATATGTGATAATCTGTTTTTGTAGAAATTGAGGGTATCTGTTTTGTGCTTTAGAAATGGTAAATTAGAAGTTGTTAATACAGGAAAAAGCCTACTGTTGACATTCGGATGCTGAGTTTGAAGGGCCAGAGAGATAATATGTTGTCTTGAGTTTATTTATATCCCACCTTTTACAGGTATGTATAAATATATAAATCATATATGTTTTTCAGACAGGTTTCATGTAGCCTAGGCTAGCTTCAAAGTCTCTACATAGCTAAGGATGACCTTGAACTTCTAGTCCCTTTGACTCCGCCTCGATGCCTAAGGAATATGTTTAATGAAGAGCCACATTCTGTGCATGTCCCAACAAAGAGAGGATGTTCTGTGTCCTGTCTGTGTGTGACCTGCTCCAGAAAATTAGTTCACTTGTATCATCCTCTATGACATTAGCAGAATCAAGGTAGAGAATGCAAAGCAAGAGTTCTTTGCGGAGTTTGATTGTAGGTTTATGCTTTATTCTCTAAAATAGAAACAAACGTGACATAATGCCATCATCCAAAACAATAGTTTCACTCAGAAATAAAAATAACAAAATAGTGCTAGAAACAATCTTACACATTTTTACAGAATGTTTTGTGAATATTCTGATTTTTTCCAATGGAACATTCTTTTGGATGATACCACTGTACCAACCAAAAGCACATCTGAAGGCCTCTGTGCAGGAAACAGGGCCAGTTTGCACTCCCAGAAGATGTGTATGAGAGTACCTTCTTCTCTGCACTGATATTAGCAGCAGATACCATCATTTAATTTCCTAGTTCAGACGCACCAATGGCATCTCATTGTTTTAATTTAATTTCTATCTATTTGATTAAGATGTTTTGGTGCTTAACATTTGATTAAAGTCGAGCTCCTTTCCCCATGTTTATTAGCCAGTGTGAGTGTGAATAGATTTTTCATGTCCTTTGCTTTTATTTTCACCTGGTTATATTTTACATGCTGATGCACTCTATTCAAAAGATCAAAAGCTTTCTCCGTGTGTGTCTGAAATATTCTCTTAAATATAATTTTAAGGTATCTTCACATTATAAGAATAATAAGGCTCATTTTTGTAGTTAGAAATTATGAAAAATATAGACAACACCTAAAATCATAATAAAAACTCTTTACTCAAAGAATTCTTACATTTCCCTCAGTACTTGGAAGTGGGTGCGGAGCTCATGCATACAAAGCAAGTTAGTCATAGTCTGATGGATTCAATCAATGGTCAAGTCAAAATATTGACACAGTGCCAAGAAAAACCAGAAACAGGAGCCATCTCTTTAGTTAATGTTTTATACAAATGAACCAAAGAGTACAGATAATTGCAGCACCAGTTGTAGATCCGAATTTATACTGTTACCAGGGTTATCTATATTTTCAGCTGTTGTGAGAGGGCTGAGGCTGAAGTGGAGGTGATGAGAAATGGTCCTATATCAGCTAAAAGGAGATAAGTGAAATGGCCTACATTAGCTCCTCACAGAGCATGATCAGGTATTGTGTCCTGATGAGTCACAAGACATCTATAAGAACTCGACCTTTGTGATTCAGCCTTTACTTACGTAGATATCTGCAAGACTGCCAAGTGCCACATATGATCTGTTCTCTTACAACAGACAATTTACATTGAAAGTGATTCCAGGAAACAAAAGCCGTACAATGAGGAAAGTCAAGCAGAGAAGAGCAACCTACAAGATGTCCTCGAGGGAGTAGGTTACCTCTATGGACATGGGGCTGAGGGCAAAGCTCTCATCACCCAGTGATGAACTCAACGTGTTGTGCTGTAGACATACTCTAGGATGGTGAAGTTGGGTTATTCGTCTCTTAACTGTGGTCCTTCATTGGAGTGCGTTACCCATCACTAATTCCCTTGCCTTTGTAAGATGTTTTGTGTGGGGGTTAAAGTTTGGAGAGAAGAGAGTAAAGTCTTAACCGTGACTCTATGAGCAGCTACGGGAGAAGTCACAGGTGTTTAGATGACAATATGCTGTGCCTTACACAGTGCACAGCTCTGAGGTAGAAAATGCTCCAAGAAGAGACAAATGCCTCAATTCCATTATGAAACAGTGTTATTAATATTTCAGTCATATTTCTCTGCATCTTTCATAACTCGATTAGATTTCAGTTTCTATTTTGCATTCAATTTCTATATTCTCTACTGTTCTGCAATGATTTCATGCATTATGATAAATGCTTTGTGAGCACATATATTTCCAATGGTATTAAAGCTTATTTAGGGATTAAATACAAATGGAACAACATTGTAAGTGACACAGTAAATTAAAGAATCACTGCTTAGAATTTATGCAGTTTTTGGTTGAGATAACTTATGAAGAGGTAGATAGACTATAAGGAGAAGAAGAAAGGCTTCATGGTGGAAAATAATCTTAGACTGGTTGTTGAAGACCTAAGGAGAAAGTGGCTCAGATATTTATAAATTGTGGGCTAAATTGATCACAGGTGCAGAATGAATGAATATAGATTCTGAAACACAACTCAGTGAACCCCAGGATGCTGAGGTACACAGATTGCTCGTCACTGGAAACTGAATGTTATCTCACCTGACAAAAGGCAATTTAGGTTGTGGATGGACATGAGGATACTCATTGACTGACCATAACAATGGTTGAACAGGTGGGCCTAGTCTCACCCTTAATGTTCTCAGAAACAGAAGACCAAGGCCAGGGAATGGTCAGATTGTGTAGCTTGTAAGATGGGGGAGGGAGCCCACAAGCCAACTATGCGGGCATCTACTGGAAGCTTAAAATGAAAGGAAAGAGATCCACCCGGACAGAGCCTCCAAAGTGGGGCGGGGCACAACACAGCCCTATCACCATGTTGCAGCTCAGTTAGAGCCCAGAATGATTTTGCTTCGAAGGCATGAATCCTTTTCATCGGTACACTTGTGTTTCCTTCTTTCTAATCAAGAAACTCCCATGTGTCTCTTTCCCCATCTTTAGTGTTCCTAAATTGTTGTGCAGAATCTCTGTGGAGTCAGGGTTTTTAATCTTCCACCTTTTACTATTTTTATCTTTTCAACATGGTGAGAGATTTTCAGTTTTGGTTTCTCTAACTTTATATTCTTCAGGGCTGGTTGCATTTAGCTGTAACATTTTTTATTATTTCCCTGTAATTTTCTTATCTAATCAGTTCTCTTTGCCCTGTCTCATAAATACTCATATTCTATAGCTGTCCTGCCTGATGTATTCTGTTTATGGATTTTTGCACCTGCAGAGAGAGAATTTTTCTCTCAACATCTTATTAAGGATTCTAAAGATCTGACCTTTGCTTCTTTGGATCTTTTGGCAAGTCATATTTAGAGGCCTTGAGTAATTAAAGATTGGTTTTTACGTAGCGTTTCCCAATACATGAATTCATGAGCTAGGCTTGAACCAATTTTTTTAGGATATAGAGTGAAAAATACAGAATGTGTAACAAAATTGCGATTAGAGGACTGGGTAAGAGTTTATAAGATACATAGGTGGGGGAAAGGCTCCATTAAAGAGAAGAAATTTAAGCTGGTGGAGTAGAACATAGTTCAAAGGTTCCCAACTGTATCAGGATACATTGATTTTGGTATAGTTTAAGGGCACCCTTAAAGCTCATTCTGAGCTCTCATTTTTATCATTTCTTTCTTACTTCAAACTTTGTATTTTTCATCTATTTGTGTCTCTGAGATTCTTTATAGATATACCTTTCAAATTCACCCTCTATTTCAGGGATTATTCTTTTTAAATCATTCATTGCATTTCTTTCTTAAACAATAAAGAAAAACAAATTTTTAATGTTTTATTAGTTTTTTTTCAAAATTTTTTGGTCAGTTTGGCCACATTGATAACTCATTTGAATAAATCTTCACTTTTTATAAACACTCGTTTTTTATTTTTATCCATTTGTTTATTAGAAAATAACATTTATATCATTTTGATTTTTATTCTGATAGTGTAAAGATATAGTAATGTTTATAGTGACTTATTTCTTTGTTAGTCTGCTAAAGTAATAATTGTGAATTCATATATGTTTGAAATGGTTCCATGAAGTGGGTCCTCATGCAAATGTGATTCGTTCTATTCAAATATGGGAGCATAGACAACCCAAAACAGTCATGTAACTGAGGATTATGAATGAGGTGGTCTCCAGTGGAGCTTTTTATCACTGGTGCTGGCTTGATGCAGTCTATAGGATTTCAGGCTTCAGAGCAGTTGCAGGTTGTTGACTAACAGGTGTACTTCTCATTATAGGAGAAATTTTTTTGCCCATGTTTCTTGTAAATATTTTTCTCTCACGTTATTCAACCTCTATGTGACATCTTGAGATGTGGCTTCTTCTGCCGCCAGGTGCTGAAATACAACTCTGAATCAAGTACTCTATTCTTCAGTTCTTGTAACCACCCCCTTTATTGTGTCTCCAGATGTTTTCACAATTTGTGTCTTCATGGAGCTTGCTTTGGAATCTCTCTTGACACTTCCCAAGCTCTCCTTCATATGGTTTTCTGGCAAATGTCTTCTAATTTTCTAGATTAGTAGTTCTCAACCTGTGGGTTGCTACCCCTTTGGGAGTCAGACGACCCTTTCACAGGGCTTACCTAAGACCATCAGAAAACAGATACTTACATTACAGCTCATGGCAGTAGCAAAATTATAGTCTCGAAATAACAGTGAAAATAATTTTATGGTAGGGGACCACCACAGTGTGGGGAACTGTATTAAAAGATCACAGCATTAGGAACATTGAAATTGAACATTGAAAACCACTGATCTAGAGCCATATTTTGTCTTCTACTTTATTTCATGATGTCTATATATTTTTATTCCAATGACCTCATGTTTCTTTTCAAAGGTACTATTGTGCTCTTTTTATTACCTTGGGCACTCATTTTTATTTCTTGCTCTTTTCTAAATGAAAGTTACTCCTTTATCTTTTCGAGCATCTTGAGGATACTAATTTTAAATCCTGAGTCATGTCATTCCATAAAACTATCCTTGTAGGACGTTCATGTTCCTGTATTGTAATGCTGTGTGTGGCTTTATTTTGTGTGCGGTTTTATTTATTTCACTCTCCCTTATTCCCTGGGTCCCTTGTTTGAAATCAGATTTTTATTGTCATTTCAGGACTTCTGTCCAGGGGGATCAACGACTTCAAGTGGAGTTATTAGAGTCAGTGGCTAGTTTGATTCATTTCTTAATCTTTCAATTCTGTTTGTGACCTCTTGCTCTCTAGGTCCCACAGCAAGATGAAAAGGGTAGACCCAGGTGGTAGCTGGTAATCGTTTCCATTTAGCTCTCTTTCTTATGGCTGTTTATGTGCACCCCTAACTGCTGCCTTCCAACAAAGAGCTAACCTGCATTCTCTTTTAGCTGGGAGCACCTTTTACCCTCTAGAATGACACGACTTAACTGCCACCCACTGCAGACCCTCAGACTCAGAATCAGCAGGTCTGCATTGACTCCTTTGTAATTTTCTATTTCTAGCCTATTCTACCCCTTTGAAATAGAAATGTTTATCTAGGTTTTGCATATCAATATGCCTCATGTCTTTTTCAATGTACTACAATGTTTATGTGTTCAGCATAAGAGTTTGATATGAATATGAACTCTTGCCATTGGATTATAGCTGGCAGCCTAGTTTCAAAAGCCTGTGTTGGACTAGCTGTGGTGATCTGCAGCTCTGGGTTTGGTGTGTGACAGGTATGTGCTAAGATTAGTAAACTTGCTTTACACTGATGTACTTAGTCTATCTTGATACTTCCTGGGCTTGCTAAGAAAATATTGTTAAACAACTCAGAGGCACAAGATACCTCCTGGTCCAATAGTGATGTTTTCTAGCGCAAGTGCTCAACAGTTTGTTCCTCTTTTATTGTAACATTATTATTATTTTTTTGGGATGGTCCTTCTCCTTTACTGGATAGATTAGAGAAAAGGAATGAATTTGACTGAGTGTAGCACTCTTGCAGTCAGTTTTACTTGGGGAGATTAGTGCTTTCAATACTTCACTCTCTGTTCGGTGAATTAGATCAGTGAACTTTTGTCGGGGAGTGATGGGGAGAACTTGGGTGTAACCACCAACCAGCATCTACCTGGAAGGAGTTGCAGCTCCTTGGCTTGTTTCTGTGAGTTCCTTGGAAAGATGTCTGGGTTGTGCTTCATCAATTGTCAAATTTCACAATACAGAATCAGTCCCAGTATAAGCTACAGATTTACTTGATAATAATATATTACCATGAGCTCACTAATTATAAGAAATTAACTGCACAGATACAATATTTCATTAATAGCTTGTGAACCTTAGCCTCAGTTTTTCGATAAGTCTGAAAATGCTCTAAAAGTAAATTCCATTATATATATTTCTTTAAAACATAAAAAAAACTTCACAAAAGTTACACATGTGAAATACACATGGAGATAGTAGAAGGAGTAGATAATAGATAGAAGATAGGAGATAGAGGGCAAAGACCACATATCACACCAAGACACAAGCCTACAAATCTGGTACTGTGTGTGTGTGTCTTTTAGGTTTACGGTGACTTCAAGTTAGAAATCTCCTTTGTTCATCTCGCTCAACCTTCTAAACACTTTCCCTTTTAAATCTGAAATATATCCTTAATCTTGAACTTAGCTCAAGGGCAAATTGTCAAGGCAATGGGAAATTCAGTTTCTTCAAATCTGACTTATGAAACTGACAGAGGAATAAAAACACTGAGGTCTTTTTTTTTTTAAATTTTAGCTCATGGGCATTTTAACCCTCATAAATCATAAACAGCCACAGTTAAACGTCCAGTTCTGTAGCGTGCAAATCCCATAGGCAGAATGAAGTTGAAGGGAAAAAAATCCACTGTTCTAGAATTTGTTTATTTGTTTTTTCTCATCTACCAAATGTCCTGCTACACTGATGAAACAAGAGAGACTATGTGAAACCGTATGTGAACGAAAGCACGTGGAATTGGATGCATCATAGCGAGGTTGATATAAGACAGCCTGAGCTTCACTAAAAACATGCTGGTGGAGAACAGCAGTGCCGGGAAGTTGATGCTTTCTACGTTCTTATTTCTCATTCTCATTATCCAGTCTGCATACATTTTTTTTCTCGAGACAGGGTTTCTCTGTAGCTTTGGAGCCTGTCCTGGAACAAGCTCTTGTAGACCAGGCTGGCAGAAGTTGGCGTGGGGTTTCCAGGCTGATGAGCATATATATGCTATGGGTTGCAGTGGCGTTGGTCCATAGAACAGCAGTGAAATATGGGGAGGAAAGCATTCTTTTCACATCAGACAACAGACAATAGCAGATGTAATTACGACATTCTGCCATCTGTTCATGGAAATGTCTACCCAGAGCTCTGCAGAAAAACCTATTGTGTGAACTTGGGGATCTTCAAGCAAGAGTGCTTGAAGAAATCTTTCTGGAAGAATTAAAAGACTATTCTTTTTAAATATAGCCAATTGGTCTTATGACTTTTCTTTAGTGTTATCAGTCTTATTACTCCATATTTCACTGAAAATAAGAGAACATTTTACATTTAGCTTTCTTATAAAAGCATTAATGTAAGATATGGATGTGTGCACAAAGGCAAGATATTTCTGATGGCTTATAGTGGTGTTTAATATCTACTCATAAAACTATATATATATATGTATACTTGCAACTTATTTATGTATATGTGAGGTATATAAGTGCTCCTGTATTTACCTTTTCTGTTAACAACCTATTAAAGTGTATTAGTAAATGTTTAGTATTTAACAACCAGGGTTTTGGAGAAAATTAAAGCTCTTATGTTGAGAATGCTTACTATTTCCATAGTATAAATACCCCAGGGCTGAATCCAAGCTACTGGCTCTCTCTGCTACTGGGCATTGAGTTTAGGATGACAATGCTGGCTCCATTATTTGTTGTACTTCTGCTTAGTCAGCAGATGAGAGAACTAAAACATAATGTACGTATGGAATTTGCTAAAAGTAAAAGCTGTGTATTGAGAAACCCTGTGTAAACCGAGGTTGCTTCATTTCCCAAATGCATTTTTTACCACTTACCAATAGAAAGATGTTCTCCCTACAGGACCTCCTAGAGTGCCAGAGAAGCACCCTTATTTTGTCTACATGCTACTCCTTCTATCTTATGTTTACAGATGCACACACACACACACACACACACAAGTTTAGTATAAGGATGTCCCTGTGACACTATAAACAGAATGCAGTATTTGGGAAGTACATTTGGGCAAATCTTCATTCTTCATATGAAATTAAAATCTAATAAGTTTTGTGCATTTCATCTGACAAACCCAGATAGACCTTTTTAAAGCTGTGCTTAAATCGAGGCGACATAGATTACAAAATGTGCAAGGACAGACAGGTTCAGAGACAGAATTAAGCTTGGTTTGCTCACACAATGTCAAGGAGGCTCAGAGGGAACAAACACTACTAAATCTCATTGCAAGAAGGAACTGTATCTTATTTACAGTTCCACGGTGCAGCCTAGTGTCTGACTGCAGTGTAGAGTTGATGGCTAAGTGCTCCTACATGCATGCTTAAATGCACAGTTGCTTTGTGGCAAAGAGTAAATCCCAGAAACTAGAAAGAAACCGGATAGGAGAGAGAGGACTTCTTATTTATTTATTTATTTATTTATTTATTTATTTATTTATTTATTTATGATTTCTGTCTCTTCCCCACCGCCGCCTCCCATTTCCTTCCCCCTCCCCCAATCGTCCCCCTCCCTCGTCAGCCCAAAGAGCAATCAGGGTTCCCTGCCCTGTGGGAAGTCCAAGAACCACCCACCTCCATCCAGGTCTAGTAAGGTGAGCATCCAAACTGCCTAGGCTCCCACAAAGCCAATACATGCAGTAGAATCAAAAACCCATTGCCATAGTTCTTGAGTTCTCAGTAGTCCTCATTGTCCGCTATGTTCAGCGAGACCGGTTTTATCCCGGGCTTTTTCAGACTCAGGCCAGCTGGCCTTGGTGAGTTCCCGATAGAACATCCCCATTGTCTCAGTGTGTGGGTGCACCCCTCGCGGTCCTGAGTTCCTTGCTCATGCTCTCTCTCCTTCTGCTCCTGATTTGGACCTTGAGATTTCAGTCCGGTGCTCCAATGTGGGTCTCTGTCTCTGTCTCCTTTCATCGCCTGCTGAAGGTTAATATTCAGGAGGATGCCCATATGTTTTTTTGGGGGGTTCTCCTTCTTATTTAGCTTCTCTAAGAACCTGAATTATAGGCTCAATGTCCTTTATTTATGGCTAGAAACCAAATATGAGTGAGTACATCCCATGTTCCTCTTTTTGGGTCTGGCTTACCTCACTCAGGATAGTGTTTTCTATTTCCATCCATTTGCCTGCAAACTTCAAGAAGTCCTTGTTTTTTACTGCTGAGTAGTACTCTAATATGTATATATTCCATACTTTCTTCATCCATTCTTCAATTGAAGGGCATCTAGGTTGTTTCCAGGTTCTGGCTATTACAAACAATGCTGCTATGAACATAGTAGAGCATATACTTTTGTTGTATGATAAGGCCTCTCTTGAGTATATTCCCAAGAGTGGTATTGCTGGGTTCAGGGGTAGGTTGATCCCGAATTTCCTGAGAAACCTCCACACTGCTTTCCAAAGTGATTGCACAAGTTTGCATTCCCACCAGCAATGGATGAGTGTACCCCTTTCTCCACAACCTGAGAGAGGACTTCTTGACCTGGGAAGTGTGAGTTTGGAAGAGATGGCATCAAGGACCAGGCATGGATAGATTTGATCAGAATATCATTTGAGAAGTTTAACCAGGACTCATAAAATTACTTTTACCTTACCCAGAAAACACTGAATTGTTCTTTTACTTCTATGGACTTCTCTCACATTGCAGGAGAAATAAGCAGGAAAGAACAATTGTGTAAGAGTGAAGATAGCTAAGTTTGTGGATCAATTCACAGTGTTTTCTTCCAAAGGTAGCATGCATGGTGGATGAGCTTTTTATCTGTTGTAAGTTTTGATTTCAAGTAAAAGACTAGTGAAATACTGTAAGGAAGTATGACATTCTCATCCTGATTCTGAGCTCAGCTTCTCTGTCATTCAGACTGCATTCTAACCCTGCCAAGGGCACTTGCAGTGACTGGAGAGGAAGCACAAGCCTGCAAGGAGTAGACTGGTTTTCCCAGCAGAGAGGGTGTAGTTGAATGCACTGATAGACAAGGCATTTTTGCTGCTAGGACAGTGACTACCAGCTGTTCCCATGATATAGGTAACTTCCAGGGGTTTTTATGTGACTGTCTTGGGCATCATGTGATATTTTTGAGTGTGTGTGTGTGTGGGGGGGGGGGGGAGCAGGGGAATGGGAGGTTAAGGGAGAAGGAGGGGGAGAGGGTGGGAGAGAGAGAACAGTAGCATTGTGACTGTTAACTTACAATACATGGCAGTTGTCTTGATATTTTCACCTCAATTTGTCAGTTGTAACCATTGCTGGGAACTTGGTGACTACCATTTCATGTTTAAATGCTTTTAGCATATATTAACCACACTACTTATGCATGAACATAATGCATGTACATGTGTAAATTCTATGAATGTTTTGTATTTACTATCATGTTTTATGCATATTATTGTTTTGTGCTACTCATTTGTATAAGTATCTATCAGACTTAGTTCATTCAATATCTGCCTACTATTTTATGTGTGTGTGTACATTGCAATGTGAGGTCTTTTTAAAATTGTATCTTCTGTATACATTTTTGTGTGGATGTGTGTAAGACCTCTGAGATCTGCTTTAGGGGTTAAGGTTGCTGGAGTGTCAGTAGAAAATGCATATTTACACTTTCCCTAAATACTAATTGTGTCCTAGGCAAGGTTGTTACATCACTGTGTATAAGAGTACTATTTTTAAAAATTCCTGACATTTTATTAAGTAAAAGTTTTTGTCTGTATGATAAGAGAAGCATATTGTAAAAATCAGCATTTATTTCTGCACTTCAGCTTTCAAGAAAGGCTGATCTTTTTTCATGATTGCAACTGAGTTACTCTTTTGTAAATTACTTGTTTTATATATTGTTTATTTTATATTGACTTAAATTTTTTCACTGACTAATTAAAGCTCTTTATATATTAAGTAAATCATTTCTTTGCTAGGTAATGGGAGAGTTTTTATTCTCTGACCTACATTTTTAATTTTATAAGTAAAAAAACTCAGGTGTTTAAAAAATGCTTTTTTAAAATTCTTGTGCCATAAGTATACTTTCTCAAAGTCTTAAAGATTTGTTATATATAATGATTCAGTGTACCTGAAATAGATTTTTGTTTATTGTAGAACAGGAAATTCAGTTTTCCTTAAGTCACTTTTGCTGACATAATTTATTGTAAAGTCTGTCTTTATCTACCTCCTTGATTCATGCTCTGTACACATCTTGTGCCTGGCTCTTCTACATTCCTGGGTCACCCTCTGCTGCTTTCCTTCTTCATATATTTATTTGACAATTACACATTGATACCATACATTGTAATTAAAATCTTTTTATGTTTTGTAGAAAACAACATATTTCCCAAAGTTGACATATCTATTGTGTCTTACAATAATTCCAAAGGAGGCTGCATAATTTTATGTGAGCATTGGGAGACATTATTTCTGAGTACTCCCAGCTACCCAAGTCTTTATGATCTTAAAGACTTTACTCCATATAGTTGTTGGTGTTTTGACCAGAATTTCTTCTATGTTAAATAATGCTGCCACTGTGAACTGGAAGATTTTATTTTCTGTTTTCTTGGAGAACTCTTGCTGATGTAAGCACTGTGCTACTGATGTTCTTAGTGTTGATCTTGTGTCGAGAAGCTTGACTAAACTTAGTTCTCACAAATGTTGGTACCAAGGACAGAAGTACTGTATGGAGAAAAATCCAAATAGTGGTAATATTTAGTCTTTCTTTGATAGAGAGCAATATTCTGCTCTAATGTCATTTTTTCCACTAGGGATGGGATAGGGATTCTCAACTAGACACGTGGCTATGCCTTCTTATACTTAGGTGTGATGAATGAGAAAAGGCTTTCTTTCTTTCTTTTTAGGTGAAGTCTCATTTTATTGACCCCCCAACAACAAACTCCTGGGATCAAGCCTTCCTGGTTTAAAGTTTTGGCTAGTATCTTTAATACCACATTCACGGAATCTGCCTTTGTGTACTTCTGCATTTATTGGGGATGTATTAGAAGGACCATTACTTGTGTATGTGTTACATGACCTCAGCACATATCTGCATTTGGTTTAGGAACTGTATTCTTTTCTTACTTTCCTAGATCTCTAAATGATCAGGATTTAATTAATTTTTATATATTTTGTTTTTATTTTATGTGTACGTATGTTTTGTCCTCAGGTATGTCTATGCACCATGTATACGCAGTACCCATGGAGGCCAGAAGAGGGTGTCAAAGATTCCCTGGGTTACAGATGGTTATTAACCACCAAGTGGGTACTGAGAACTGAATCCAGTTTATACGGAAGGGCAGCCAATGCTCTTAACCACTGAGCAATGTATCAAGCCGTTGGGTTAATAGTCTTTTAAAAGATTTGTGTATCTTTTAGAAGATGGATGTATGATTGTGCACTGTGTTTGTCTAGGGCCCATGCAAGCCATGAGAGGACTACAGCTCCTCTGGAACTAGAGTTATAGACAGCTGTGAACTGCCATGCAGGTGCTGGGAATTAAATCCAGGACAACTGGAAGAGCAGGCGTTTCTCTTAACCACCAAACCAGCTTACGGGGCTCCAGCTTTCGGAGCTAACTTTTTTCTTTTTTAGGTTTTTTAAGACAGGGTTTCTCTGTGCGTGGTCCTGGAAATCCTGAAACTCACTTTGTAGACCAGTAGACCAGGCTGTCCTTGAACTTACAGAGATCCACCTGCCTCTGCCTCCCAAGTGCTGGTATTAAAGGTATAAACCACCACAGCCCAGTTGGGCTAATTTTTTAAAAAATAATTTATTTCTTTTAGCATTTCTTGAGATCATGTAAAACTAAGATAATAACTATTTTTCTTTTTTAATAAGTCACTATAATAAAGTATGCTGATAAATATTCTAATATAAAATTAAATGTATTAAGGATACATTTTATTTTAAGATTACTTCTGATTCTAGTTTTTTAATAGTTCTGATTTTTCTAATAGCTTTGACACTTACATTGAATTAATAGTTTTCTGCTTTTTAATAGTAATATAACCAAGATTACATCTGATTTATGCTATGAAATCTATGATTATTATTTTTGTATTTAACTATTTCAATTTTGAAGTGCTAGAGATGGAACCTAGGTCTTTAAGGATGACAGGCAGTGCTTTACTCCCAACATAACCCCTCTAGCCCTTGCAACTTGTTTCATTTTTTTTTACATTAGCAACACTAATTTCATCTTGGGTTGGTTTGGTGGTCTGTTTCTGTTTCTTTGTCTCTTGATTGGTAGGGAGTATATCTAACTCAAGAAAGAATTTCTTCGAAATTTGTTGTCCTTAATTTGTGTCTTATGATACTTTTTAAATCTCGGAAGTATCTGTGTAATTATTTCAACAACTATATTTGAAGTTAAATTATTTTGTTGAATGATAATTATCCTTTGGGGAAAGGACATTTGCTATATTAGGGTTCCTTAATTTTCCACTTAAAAATTAAACTGTTGATACTTCCTTGGAGGAAAATGTAATTACCACATTAAAAGAAGAGTAGAGGGAAAATTTGTCTGCAATGGGATATGTACTGCATTGTAGGCAATAATATTAAAGTAGTGAAGAAAAAGCCCAAAGTTGTTTATAGAGGGCATGGGAGGAAATCCGACAGCTTCATTTCTACTCCTTCTGAACCAACCCCCTCCTCTGTGAAACCATTATTGTTTGCTGAAAGTTACTGTCAAGTTAAGGCAATCTCTTAACTTGGTGGGATGACATATGGTATATGAGAATCTTCATGGGCACATCACTGATACTAGCTGGTATGGAAACGTAGCTTGGGCAGTATCGTTATGGCACATTCTGTGAAAGGCATCCCTAGACTGACTTAGTCCTAATTTGGGTATGTTGTTATCACCGCCTCTTTTACTAGTATGTAGGAGTTAAAGCACACCATCCGAAGGGGTGGCCTTGTCACCCATGCACAGTCCAGGGTATGAAATTCTCAGACTTCCTCCCAACTGGTCCCTTTCTCCACATTTTCCTTCCTTGTCTACTGTACATCTTTCGATAAATAAGCTGAGAAAGAAATCAGAGAAACACCACCCTTCACAATAGCCACAAATAAAATATCTTGGGGTAACACTAATGAACCTGTTCAACAAGAACTTTAAGTCTTTGAAGAAAGAAATTGAAGAAGATATTAGAAAATGGAAAGATCTCCCATGCTCTTGGAAAGGTAGGAACAATATAACACAAATAGCAATCCTACCAAAAGCAATCTACAGATTCAATGCAATCCCCATCAAAATCCCAACACAGCACTTCAAAGACCTTGAAACAACAATATTCAACTGCACATGAAAAAAACAAAAAACGCAAGATAGCCAAAACAATCCTGTACAATAGAGGTACTTTCAGAGGCTTCATCATCCCTGACATCAAGTTCTATTTTAGAGTTATAGTAATGAAAACAGCTTGATATTGGCATTAAAAACAGACAGGTGACCAATGCAATCAAATAGAAGACCCTCATATTAACCCACAAACCTATGAACACCTAATTTTTGACAAAGAAGTCAAAATTATACAATGGAAAAAAGAAAGCATCTTCAACAAATGGTTCTGACATAACTGGATGTCAACATGTAGAAGAATGCAAATAGATCCATATCTATCTCCATGCACAAAGCTCAAGTCCAAATGGATTAAGAATCTCAATATAAATCCGAAAACACTAAACCTAATAGAAGAGAAAGTGGGAAGTAGCCTTCGATGCATGGGCTCAGGGGACCACTTCGTAAATATAACACCAGTAGCACAGATACTGAGAGCAACAACAGATAAATGCGACCTTCTAAAACTGAGAAACTTCTGTAAAGTAAAGGACACAGTCAATAGGACAAAAAGGCAACCTACCGCCGGGCGGTGGTGGCGCACGCCTTTAATCCCAGCACTCGGGGAGGCAGAGGCAGGCGGATCTCTGTGAGTTCGAGACCAGCCTGGTCTACAAGAGCTAGTTCCAGGACAGGCTCCAAAGCCACAGAGAAACCCTGTCTCGAAAAACCAAAAAAAAAAAAAAAAAAAAAAAAGGCAACCTACCAAATGGGGAAAGATTGTTACCAATCCCACAGCAGACAGAAGGCTGAACTTGAAAATATATATAGTACTCAAGAAATTAGACATCAAAATACCAAATAATCCAATAGATCTCCTGAGTAAACTGGGAGCATGGGGACCTTGGGGGAGGGTTGAAGCAGGGAAGGGAGAGGAAGGAAGGGGAGCAGAGAAAAATGTAGAACTCAATAAAAATCAATAAAGAAAATAAAAAATAGAGCACATAATTCTCAACAGAGGAATCTCAAAATGCTGAAAAGCACTTAAGGAAATGTTCAATATTTTTAGCCATTATGGAAACGCAAATCAAAATGACTCTGAGATACCATCTTAAAGCTGTCAGAATGGCTAAGATCAAAAACACCAATGATAGTTTATGCTGGAGAGGATGTGGAGTAAGGGGAATACTGCTCCTTTGTTGGTGGGAATGCAAACTTGTACAACCACTCTGGAAATCAGTATGGCAGTGTCTCAGAAAACTGGCAATCAACCTATCTCAGGACCCATCAGTACCACTCTTGGGCATATATCCAAAGAATGCTCAATCATACTACAAAGACCTATTTACCAGCATTTTTTTCTTAGCAGTCTGGTCTCTACTGTCTTCTTGCTCTTCCAGAAAACTTTGTGCCCTAGTCCAAATGTAAATTCGTTCCTCTTTTAAGCTTTATATCTACCCTCTAAGGGCACATCCCATTCTTCCTGTGCTTTCTTTATTTCTATTGCTTGTCAGGCTCCTAAGGCAGAGCCTGCCTTACTACTCATCCGTACATTCCTGCGAACACTTAGCTCAGTGCCTTGCATTTTGTCTCCATCTTTTAAAAACAAAAACACTACCATTTTTTTTTGTTAATTTAGATGCAATTCTTGTGTCGTGAAAATTTGAGTAACATATGTTTCATACTAAATGTAAGCAATACTTTTCCTTACAAAAATATCATTGCTTCTGGTCTAGTTTCATTCATTTTATTTTATTTGACCAGATGTGCTCTACTTTGAAATTGGAAAGTAGAAACCCACAGTCTAAACACAGTCTGCAATGTGTATTATTTGGCTCCTACAATGTTTAAACATTTTGAATTAGTTGCTATCCATGAACTAGTAAAATTCATTTTAATGCTTGAACATTGAACTTTCCTGAAAAATGAGGCAACCTGGTGGCCTTGAACCATCCTCCTTTATGGTAACATATGGACTCTATTTCATCACAGATTCTGTTGGTCTTGGCTTATTAATTTGTTCTGTCTCTGGGGACTGCTTACCCTTCAGAATTTGAGATCATTGTTTTATTCCAGCCTTTCAATGCCTGGGTAACTTCAGTTAGTGACCAACTAATAGTAAATTAGATGCCATTACTTCAGGATACAGTCTTTCTATGATCAGTCACATTAAGTATAGAAGCACAGGTGTATGTGAAATAAAAAAGTGATTATATAATTCAAGAAGCTTTCGTTTTCTTAGCAGTGGTGAGAAGAGGTGGAGTTTGTAATGAAAGCAATGCATCCATTTATCAGTTTTGACAGACCTGTTTTGTGATCATTGCACCACTTTGGAGCCAAAATTCTTCCTTTGTCAAGTAGAAAAAATTTATGTCCTTAAAATTTCTTATAGCTTTAACAACCTTTTATGAAGAATCATTTTCTTTACACATTGTTTGTGCCATGACAATTATACAGCTGCTCAGGGTCTGTGGACTTGACATTCAGTCACAAGGCAGGGTCCTTTCCGTGTTGTGCACACCTGTTTGACATTTCTTAGGCACCCCATTGGTAATTAAGTTGAGCACTGTTATTCTGATTATTCCTTCACAGAGTGCATTTGACAGAGTTGTGCTGTGTGAGTCTACTTGTTTTGATACACACTTAGACTCCTAAATGAACGGGGAAGGTTCATTGACAAATGTCTGTTGATTTCATGAAAAGAACAATGACGAATTGTGCACAACTCTCCCAGTCTGCAGTGAGAACATCTATGAGGACACTTGACAGATGCTCAGGGGCACTCTGGCATTTTGCTGAACTTGACTCATCTGAACTTCTTTTTGGAACATCCTGAAGCCTACTCTCTCCCCTGTGTGAATCCATGTCAGACACGATTGTGTGCTATACTTTATATCTTTCCTAGTAAAGTGAAGAATGGCTCAGTCACAGCTCCGAAAGCCTTCTTTGACTCTTAGGAAGGTGTTTTCTGAGCAAAAAATGAGGCACTCCAGACTGCATGTGAGAGTCTAAGTCACTTCATGCAGTCTCATCGATGAGCTTGTTGGAGGTATTGTTTTTTGTTTATATTGTCTCAAGAGAATGATACCCACCCAAATATTGGAGCCTCAGAAATATAGGACAGTACCTATAGAATTAGGATCAAGCTCAGGAGATGTTCTTTATGAACTATATAAAACTAGCTTCCAGAAGAAAATCCCTCCCTACTGTTGTGAAGCGTGTGAATTCGTGCTCTCCTACTATTTACAGAAAGTTCTTGTTAAAAGCTTTGGGGACTGATTTTCTCTAAGAGAACATCGTAGCTATAATTAAGAAATAGGTTTAAATTGTGCTGATAATTATCCTAGCTGACATGAAAATCTACATAGATGCTTAGAGGTTTAAATTGTCCCAGGTGAGTTTTATAAGCAATATACTTTTCAGAAAAGGAAGCTGAAGTAGGTAAATAGGGTTTTTAAAACTAAAACGTCTGCTGTCTGTAAATAGGTTATGTTTAGAATTGCTCCTTTTGGACCTGTTTATCTGAATTTGGGCCTTGTAATACTGATAGTGAAGACCAAAATAAGACTCTAAATAAAGGAGGATCGCTTGGATTGTTGGACATTGAAACAGAGGTCTTCATTATCAAGATGCAGTCACTGAAAGCTGTCCAAAAGCCACTGTGCTAAGATATTTCCAGCAGAGGCATCTTACACAATGACTCGAGAGTGGATCTGTGTGGATCTTCTTGGGATTGTGGTTTCCTATGATGCCAAAGCACCACTCACAACGTATGTTATAACACAGGACTCGGGTTTAATAGGTGGCATTTTTTGGAAAAAAGGTTTGAGAATGTTTTCCTTTGAGTTTCTATTGCTAAATTAGAGCAACATAACTGAAAGCAACCCGAGGAAGGAAGGATTTATTTGTCTTACATATCCTGGGACACAGTTCATTGAGAAAAACCAAGGCAGGAATATAAACAGGGTGGGAATCTGGATGCAACTAATGTAGAAGCCATGGAGGGTGCTCCTTACTGGCTTTCTCCAATGGATTGGTCAGTTTGCTTTCTTATAGAACCCAGAACCACCAGCCTAAGGGTGGCACCAATCATGGTGAGGTGGGCCCTCCCTATCAGCCATCAATCAAGAAAATGCACCACAGGCTTGCTCACAGGCCAATAGAGTGGGATTATTTTTCTTAACTGATGTTCTCCTTTTCAAAATGATGCTTGCTTGTGTCAAGTCAGCACAAACCTAGTCAGCATAGAGAATCTTCATTTTTAAAATATGTTTAAGTCAGTCTTTCAAATCCATCCTAAGTTTGAGATTGTTGTTGTACCAGTTTGAACAAACCATGCACTCATTTCAAGCATCATAATAAGAAGTAAAACAGAAGGAAAAGATGCCTGAAACAATCTATAAATACATAACAATGTATACATACAAACACATATATTTATTTATATGGAGAGTAATTGTGATGCAGATAAAACAAGTGACCTAAATAGTCTGTATTTGCCTTTGGACGATGTCTTGGCAGCAGAGACACCATTGTGAGTTAGTTTCACTTAGGATAATAATAAATAGTTTTTTATTTCCAAAATATACACTTGAGAATGTGTGTGGGCAGAGAGAAATAGCTTCACATTGTAGCAAAGTGACAAGAAAAGCCATTTATAATTTAAAGTTTGCTGCAGAAAATCCACAGTGAAAAAAATACAGATAGTTAAGGAGAAGCCATTTATGAGTTAAACACCTTCTCTAACAGGTACCATTTTCACAAATTGTGCTATCTTACCGGTGCCTTTTTGTGCTATTATAATAAATAGAAAGTAAAAATAAACATTTAGAAGAAATAATTACCCTGTGTGGTAGTGACTTTTTAACTATCTGAACTTTATTCTGTATGTACATGCATTGCTGTTGGGAGCATATGCTATGAATATGATAGATAACTAAAATTTTTATGAGAGCCAATTTTTAACGTATTCTTTTTCTCATTCTAAATAGTGAATTATTCCTTATTTTCCCATTTATTCAAGCAAAGCAAACATTCAGGAACATGCGGGTAGAAATTTTAATTTTCATGCTGGGATTGGTTAGATCTGTAGAGGGTTACAATCTGGGTTTATAAGATACGCCTCATATCAGTGACCCTAGCCCAACTCTCAGGTGAGCAGGGACGGTCTTATCCCTGGAGGATGCTGTCTACATTGATGAGTAGATAAAGAGCTTAAGCCTGTGAGGTCAGGCAGATCCCTGTGGAAGAAAACGGTCCACAAACTTGGGTTCTTTCATTCAAAACCAGTGTCCTGCTGAACTGGAGGTTTTCTCTTTCAACTTGATGATTAACCATTGGTGTTTATGTAACTTCAATTGCTTACACTCTTGGTATTCTAGGCAGGAATACAAGTTTTACCCTATTTCTAGATAGAGTTTTTGGGAAATAAAATGGCGTGTTTGAGTCTGACACCTCAAACTTGGCATCTATAATATGTACTTTTAGAAGGATATTAACGTATAGGTGGCACCTTCAATACATGCAGATATAGTTGGACAGGTTCTGAAAGAGGAAAACAACAACCTGATTCTAGCTTTGGGGCTTTCATATCTAACAGATATAGGGATTTGTTGATAGAATACCTGTAGAGATGTTTCTTAGTAGCCCTGGTTCTGTCTTATTTGGCCCCATAAGCAAGTGATAATTCATACATAACATCAACTAAGAGCTTGAATCCGGAAGATGAAAGAAGTGAAACAGGAGGTGACCACAACGCTAACAAGCACACAGACCAAGCCTTGAAAGGAAGCTCTGCCTAGTGTTAGAGAAGGAACTTTCAGACAACATGTACTCATTCTCCTTGTCATTACTCCTGGGCTCCAGGGATTTGGTAGGCATTTTAGAAGGAAGTCACTAGAATGTCTGGTCTTGCTCTGAGGGATGCACACACATTACAGAAACCAGAACAGAGTATCTGAGAGATTGGCGGGGGGCACTTACAGACTCAGTTAACACTTTAGGGAAAGAGGCTTTTGTTTGAAAGTTTTTTTCTCACATATTTATGGGGGTAGAGTATAATCTTTAAATAAACTATGTGATAAATAATAATAATTACTATTTTCATCTCCTTAAAGATTTATCATCTCTGCCGGCGCAAAAGTGAGGCCTCACACAACACCCGCCCGGAGGATAACTTGGTTTTGCATTTCCAGATTTCAGAATGATCAAAGAATAAGTTCTGCAGCTCAGACAGTATGGGATGTGGTGATCGGTTACCACCACTAACACAGAGGAGGAAGCAAATCACCAAAGAACATCTACATGCACTTCTACTTCCATGCAGTTTTAAAAAGCAAGTGGAATGCATCAGTTTCAGCAAAAGGTTCTTTATTGGACCACTAGAAGTTTGTGGAAGTACCTTATGCCTGATTCTTGGCCACAGTCCAATTACGGTTCAAGCACTTGTCTGTCTCTATAAAGCATTTACTTAAGAACAATAACACCAAAAAAGTTATCATCCCTATGTGTTGAGCCATTCTCATTTTTTTCTAATAATCCTTTATAAAGTAAAAATAAAACACTCCTTTTTAGGGAAAGCATCATTCTTCCCATGTAGATTAGTACACATTATCCAACAACCCGCCATCCTCCTACCTTTTCCTAGCCTCTGAAAACCACTATTCTACTTGGAAGGAGACTTCTATATTTAGGCTTAAGAAAAAGCCTTGCAGTATTTTGCACCCAAACAGGAGAAGAGCTAATATCTCTCACCGCAGCCATGGTTGTGTAAAGTAGCTGGGTGTCTTCAGACCAAAACTCTTAACATGCTTACCTGATCCCTGAAGAGAGTGGCTGGGGGGAGGGCGTCTCTTCTGCCAGTTCTGTTCATTTTTTCTCGACCCGTCTGTTCACTGTCATCTGAGGACAACAATCTGATACTTTCTGAATCAATTTTAATTCCCTTACAGTGTTAAAAATCAAGATTCTGTGTTGGTAGAAGCATGTAGAAAGGATGGCTTAGACTGGGTCAGCTTTGGATGTTAAACACTTTATTTATAGGCTTTTTTGTTCTCTATGAAATATTAAACTATAAAAGCACAAGGTAAACAGATCTATTTTTAATGTGTGTATATGACATCTTATCAAGTTTTAGAGCAGGCTGAGCAATTCTGTGGTTTGAGGTCAAATGTACATCTGTTTTCTCTCCCTTTTGAGGAGACAACTCATAAAAATTCATTTTCAACAGATGGTTGTAAATGAAGACAAAATTACCTTATTTGGATTAATAACATTCATGCAGAACATGTTGCTTTCTGATGAAACTAAATCAAGCCATAAATCCTATCAATAAGTAAATCTGGAACTGCTTTAAACAGTTACAGAAAGAACATAGGTAACGACTAGTTGGAATACAGACTTGCACCTCCTCCTCCTGTCTCTAAACCTCATGTTTCCCATATTGGATCACCAATAGCTGCAAAACAGAGACAAATATATTCTAGGAGAGTTAGAGATCTCCTTGAGGCTGGAGAAATAAGATTATACTATGGGTATTCCAGGCACACAGAAACTACAACCAAATGTAAGTTCTAAGTCCTTAGTAAATAATAATCTTTTTTTGTTATTTTGTTTTGTCTTCATTCTTGAAAATTATACAATTCTATCTTTTTAAATCTTTCATATTACAGTATAATTATATCTCTTTCCCCCACCCCTTTCTCCCTCTAAACCACTCCATATACATCTCCTTGCTCTCTTTCAAATTCATGGCTTTTCTCGTCATTAGTCATTGTTAAATATATTTCTAAAAGAATAACTACAACCCTGCCAGTTTGTGTAATTTTACTCATATGTATGGTTTCAGGCTTGACCATTTGGAATTGTATAATCATTGGTGTGTTCTTCTCTGGGGAAGGCTATTTTCCCCATTCTCAGTATTCCTTAATTGCCTGTGCTTCTTTGTGTAGGGTTGATGCCTCGTGAGTTTTCCACACTGGCATATCTTTTGGTAGTGTCCTTGTTCATCTCACTTTTAGGTGATTGTGTTGGTGAGAATTTATGGATGTAGCTTCAGTACTCTGAAGAGACACTAACTTATAGCAAATTCCCTGTTCCTCTGACTCTTATAATCTTTCAATTCCCTCTTCCTTGATGTTCCCTGATTCTTTGGTGCAGGACTTCTGTTGTAGATGTATTTGTTGGCACCAGGCTACATACCTCTTCGTTTTGTCTGGTTGTGGTTTTCTGTAATGGTCTCTGTCTCTTGCAAAGAGAAGTTTCTTTAATGATGGGTGAAGACAACATTTATCTGTGAGAATAAGAATAAATATTTAAAATGACTCAGCTATACCACTCCTTGTCATATGCCCAAAGGACTTGACATTCTACTCTACAGACGCTTGCTCAGCCATGTTCATTTCTACTCTTCACAATAGTTAGCAGATAGAAATATCATAAGTGTTCTTTGATGGGTGAATGGATAGTGAAAGTATGTCACAATTCCATTCTATGGAATTCTATTCAGGAGTAAAGCAAAATGAAATCATGAATTTTGCAGGTAAGTGGATAAAACTAGAAAAGACAATATTGAATGAGGTAGCTTGAGCCCAGGAAGACAGACATCTCATGTTCTCCCTTATCTGAGGCTCCTAGCATGAAGTCTTCAGATGTGAGCACCCAGCCCAGAGTAACTACAGAAACCTGTGAAATAAAAAGAGACCATTGCTTGAGGTGGAGAGGGGCAGAAAGCAACAGAGAGGGGAACAAAGAAATAAAAAGGGTAAATGTGGGATCTAATTAGGAATGCAAAGGAAGATAAGTACAAAGGGAAAAAAAGAGGTTAAAATAACGGTAAAATGTCTGGAAAAGTAAAATATTTACAATACATGTAAACATGTTTTATAACACATATAATAAATACAGAGTTTAAATGAAAATTTTCCATCTGGGTCAACAATGATCCTCCTAAAAGTCAAAGACCATCTAATAAAAACCCAAACACTACACATGTGAAGTCCTTTTTTGGAGTTGTTGGTCAGGTTTGTCTAAGAGACTCCCAAAATATTATAGGTTACTGTTATGTCTTTGGTTGCTCTCTAGAGGTGGAAGGTAAGTCCCTATTGCTGATGGCACCATGCACTTCAGACACAGGGCCCAGGGGCTCCTAAGCTGGAACTGACCTGAAAGCCTCCTCCTTGATGACTAGCTTTCATGGTATCGCCTATGATGCTTGTAAACTCCAGCAATGACCAGCATGGCAGGCTGAGTATAAGGGTGCAGTAGTGGCACTCATAACTGGACAGTAGCCAACATCTCTCCAAATGGACTTAAGACCCCACTCTAAATGAGAAAAATTATGCCTAGTTCCTGAAACCCTGCGGAGAGTGAAATCATGGAGAATCAACAATTACCACTTTATCAAACCAGGATAACCTCTAAGTTTTAACAGAATCTTTCCAAATAGTCTGTTCTGTTAGTAGGATTCACAGGGTAAAACCTTTGCTATTTCCTTCATCTAATCTTCACTCTTGTCCCAAGTCTGATAAAACTGGTGGCCAGCTCTATTGAGAACGCTTAGGTAGGAGGACCCAGTGGGAAGAACTTCAGCTGTTATCATCATGCCCCTAAGGGGATCATTGGAGCCTTGGAATCTTATGCCTCTTTGCTTCCTGGCTGCTATAAGGTGGACAGATTTGCCCTACTACCTACTTCTACCATGATGTCTGTCCTCACTTTAAAGTATTCACTTAGCTCTCTCTCGCACCTATGCCCAGCGTCACTCTTCCCTCCAAACTCCTTTACTATGTTCAAGTCTTTTTTTTTGCTATTTTATTTCTATGACCCACGGAGTTGAACCATGGGTTTAGAACTACCCGTTGGAGTCTGATGAGCTCATTACAGGTACCCAGCTGGAGACAATGACCCTCCCTGCCTCCCAGAATCTATAGTAGCCACAAGTTCAGCAGGGAAGGGTAGGGGGTCATGAAACCATCCTTCATCCAGGACTGATTATAATCACAGTTGCTGTGGGTCATGATTGCAGTGGATATGCCTTGCCCAGATAGCTCAGTGACATAGATTAACGTGAAAATGCATTTTTAATTAAAATTTACTGATTTGTTCATATTGATAGAAGTTCTCTTAGTACAGAATAACTTCAAACTCACTCCTGATCTTATCTCTGCCTCTCTCTTGTGATGGCAGACTTATATCAACACATTTGACTTGAATCTAATTTTTTTTAAATTTTTTTTTATTAAAAATTTCTGCCTCCTCCCCACCTCCACCTCCCATAAATTCTACACATGAGTTTCTTTCTATAACTCAGTTTCCAAATTTATATCAATTATAAAATGTATGCATATAAATTAGTATCCTATATTGGATCTAAATAGAAGATCATGTAGATTTGTTGGAGGAAGTGTGTCACTGTGGGGGCAGGTTTTGTGGTCTTAGTTCACTTCCTGTTGCCTGCAGGATCAAGATGTAGCTTCTTCTCCACCCTCAGCTCTTTCTCCAGCACCATGTCTGCCTGTATGCCATCATATCCTGCCCTGATGATAGCCTCTTGAACTGTAAGTCCCCCGATTAAATGTTATCTTTTATAAGAGTTGCCATGGTCCTGATGTCTCTTCACAGCAATAGAAGCCCTAGCTCAAATTCCAAGAAAAGTCAGGGCACAAACTGAGGCAGAGGCCATATAGGAGCTCTGCTTCTTGGCTTGCTTTGCTTGGCTTGCTCAGTCTTCTTTCTTATACAACACAGGACCACCTGTCCAGGGAAGGCACCTGGAGCTGTGCTCTTCCACATCAATCATTATTCAAGACAAACCAGGCACAATTGACCACAGGGTAATCTTACGGAAGCATTGTCTCTGTTAGGATTCCCTCTTCCCATTTATGTCAAAGTTTGTGTCAAGTAGACAAAAAACAGCCAGCATAGGTTAGAATATTTTTTTTTAATTCAATTCATGTAGATATCATGGTAAAAAAAAATTCCACAGGTTTTCCTATGTACTTCTTTCTAGGATGGATCATACTAGTAGTATCCCTTTTTGTTGACATCTGACCAGTTCCAACTGCTCTCCTTTCAGATCCATTATTAAAACAGACAGTAGTTAAATTGCATTCAAACACAAATGTTCCTCTGATGTTTGTCTCTAGGAATGAATTACTGAGTTGTGAGAAATCTCCTGCTTATCTTAATTGGCTGTTTGTACAAAACATCCTTATGAAGTTTGAAGTGGGAATATGAATTTTTCCCCTTCCTCGTGTGTCTTCAGTGACCTATCTCCTATCAGAGATGGCATTTTTAAATTTTGCTTTTTGTTTTTAATCATTATACAATGTAGCACATTTCCTTACAGAATTGTCATATTTAACTGTGGTTAATTGCCTCCACCATGCTTCTTTCCCCCTTCTGACCCTCTTGCCTCCTTCCATCCCCAAGGTTACCTTTCTACTTTCATTTCATGTGTGCTTTGTCACTCCTTCACTATTAATGCCTCTTCCCCACCCCAACCCTTTCTACATTTATGAAATCCATTCACCCTCATTCCCACATAACCATTCATGTGTAAAAATTGGATGTTAAGATCTGCATAAGCCGGGCGGTGGTGGCGCACGCCTTTAATCCCAGCACTCGGGAGGTAGAGGCAGGCGGGTCTCTGTGAGTTCGAGGCCAGCCTGGTCTAGAAGAGCTATTTCCAGGACAGGAACCAAAAGCTACGGAGAAACCCTGTCTCGAAAAATCCAAAAAAAAAAAAAAGATCTGCATAAAAGGGAAAATACACAGCATTTGTCTGTCTGAGCCTCAGTTTCCTCACTTCCTATGGTATTTTTAATTCTATTATTTTGCTGCAGATTTCATAACTTTATTCTGTTATGGTCAAATAAAATATATATAGCACATTTTCATCTGTTGGAGGCATCTAGACTGATCCCGTTTACCTGATATTGTGAACAAAGCAGCAATGAAGATGGACATACAAGTATCTCTAGAGTAGAAAATGGAACCCTTTGGGTTTATGCCCAGGAGTGCTATAGCAGGGTCATATGGTAGTTCTATATTTAGTTGTTTGGGAAACATCTACACCAATTTCCAAAACAAATACATTTTAGTTTACACTCATACCAGCAGTGAATAAATGTCTGTGTTCCTCCTTTCCTCATCTTCACCAGCTCCTGTCATTTGCAGTTTTGATGAGAGCTACTCTCACTAGAGTGAGATAGAACATCAAAGTCTGATTTTTATTGTCGTGTTGGCTGAGGATGTTGAGCACTTTAAAAATACTTATATGCCACTTATATTTCCTTTTCTTTTTCTTTATTTTTGTTTTTTGGTTTTTCGAGACACTGTTTCTCTGTAACTTTGGAGCCGGTCCTGGAACTAGCTCTTGTAGATCAGTCTGGCCTTGAACTCACAGAGATTCACCTGCCTCTTTCTCCCGAGTGCTGGGATTAAAGGAGTGCACCTCCACTGCCTGAATTTATATTTCATCTTTTCAGAACTCTGTTATTAATAGTTTAATTTATTTTGTGTTTCATTTTGGCATTTCTTTGTCCTTTCTAGATATTGACCTCAGTATCAAATACAACTGGAAAATGGTTTTCTCCAGATACTATAGATTATATGTGAACTTAACTGATCTCTTCCTCCAATGTGTAAAATCATCTTATCCATGTAATCACATTCGTCAATTCTTGGGACTATTTTCTGTGCTTCTCTGCTTCTATTAGAAAGTTCTATTAGAAAGGTATATATCTGTACTTCTATACCAAAATGTATTTTTCTTCATTTTCCCATAGCAGCTTCAGATTTACTGTTAATGCATTTGACACAATTGAATGTTTTTGTGAAGTAAAGGATGAAAGGTATGAATCTAATATCTTTTCCCTACAGTTAAATTTCCAGTTTTGCCAGTATCATTTATTGACAATGTTTTTCCCCAGGATATTTTTAATGCCTTTGCCAAAATTTGAATGTCTGTAGCATTATGGTTTTTATTTCTGGGTGATCTGTTATTCTCCATTCTGGTTTTTCTTTGCCCCAATGATTCTGTAGTACAGTGTGAAGTCAGTTAATGTGATATCTCTGAGAGGATATTTTCTGGTTAGGATTTCTTTTGCCCCTTGTGGTCCTTAATGTTTCTGTGTGAATCTCAGAATTAATTTTTGATTCTATGAATAATGTTGTGGAATTTTAATGGGAATTGCATTGACTATGTAGATTACTATGGGTAATATAGCCATATTCACAATATTGATTCTATCAATACAGGAGCATAGGTATTCTTTTGATTGTCTAGTGACTTCTTCAATTTCCTTTTTAGTATCATAAAGTTTACCCTGTAGAGATCTTCCACTCCCTTATTAAGTTCACTCTTAGATTTTTAAAGCTACTGAGAATAGTACATTCTTAAAATTTCTTTCTCAACAAGTATCAGTATATTTAAAAGCTACTGAATCTTGTATGCTAACCTGTAGCTTGCAACTTTCCTAAAAGTGTTTATTGGATCTAAAGTTTTCTGATGAACTCTGTAGCTTTCTGTTTTGTGTGTCAGTGTGTGTGTTTCAGACAGTGTTTCTCTGTGTACACCCATTTGTTCTGGAATTCACTATGTAAATCAGGCTGGCTTTGAACTCACATAGATCGGTCTGCCTCTGCCTTGCAAGTGTTAGAATTAAAGGTGTGTGCCATCACTGGCCACTTCAGACTCTGTAGTTTTAAGTACAGAATCATGTCTATAAATAAGAATTACTTAACTTCTTTTTCCCCTAAATTTTATCCCTTTTATATCTTTCTCTTGTGCTATTAGTCTAGTTGAAACTTCAAACACTATCTATACTGAATACTAGTGAAGAGGGGGAACACAATTACATTTCCCATATTTCAGAATTAATGTTCTATTTCTTCCCATTTAGTGGTCTGCATATTTGTTTTACACAGCATTTATTATATTGAATATGATTTGTCTAGTTATAGTTTCTCTGGGACTTATATCATGAAGATATATTGAATTTTGCCAAATGTGTTTCCTATATCTATTTGGATGATCATATGGTTTCCATCTTTAAGTTTATTAATATAGTGTATAACATTTATTTGCATATATTGAACAAAACTTATATCCCCAACTTGATCATGATATATGATATTCTTAATGTGATCTTGAGTTCAATTTGTAAGTATTTTATTAAGATATATTCAGGGAAATTGGTCTATGGTTTTCTTGTGTGTGTGTATTTAATAGCTTTTTGAATCATGGTAATACAAAAGTTGTGTCATGAGTTTGCAGTGTTCCTTTCCTCTCCATTTTGTGAAACAGTTTAAGAAGTGTTGGCTTATTAGATTTTTCTTAAAATTAATATTGTTGGGAGCTCACACTTCACTGATCTTAGGCTTCCTTTCCTGTAGAGACAGCAGATACAACATTTCTAACTTCTCTCCCTCTTTGGTCTCCTGTTACCAGGAGATCTCAGTCCTTAACTAATGGATCAGTCTGGCTAAAATGAAATTGGTGCTCTTAAATATAACCCTTCCTTTTTTTTTTCGAGAGGCAACTGCCTATAGGAGTACATACTCCCATCTTCCTAGTGGATGCTGCCATCATTCCTGATTGATGTGGAGATCATTCCTGTATGGTCCAGTAGTGGGTGAGTTAGTTTGTCTGACTTGGTACAATATTAGCAAGCACGCTTTCCTACTGATAAAAGCTGCATTTATCAATTCAGTCATTATAACAGTAAGTGGTCATATTAACTCATGTCTACTTATACTTTCTTCCCCCACCCCCGATTCTATACGTCAGTAAGAAACAGGACTATTTTAACCAGTCCTTAATAAATAGTGTGTACATTGATTCTGACCATGTTAATCTATTCTTTCCAGACTAATGTTTTATTAGGGAGAAATAAACAGCAGGATTTAGAAAGCTAACAAAGGTGCTAAATTAGACTTACATTCGTGTTGTTAATTAGAAGAACACGTTTTAGCGCCCTCGTTTGAAGTGTTGGAATCCCATTTTAAGGATAAGAAACATGCATTTGTTCTATTCAGTTGTGGGCAGGAGAATTCTCACTGCTGAGCTGAGTAAACGTGTCATTTACTGCTAGATATGTATGATTGTGGTCCAGCTTTAATCTTTGTAACAGCGTATGAGGAAAATCCAGGGGGAAATGTTGACAAAGTCTAAGTGAACTTTGTCTCACAGGTTCCAGTTAGATAATTTCAGTTTCAAATAGAAGATTGTAGTGTCAGATTTCACTATGGTTTAACTCTGCCAACTTAAAATCCATCCAAAGAATGTCAGAGAAGACCAAAAGAGAGATGTTTGAGAACCATGATATAATGTCCTCGGTTTGACTTAATTCAATTAGGCCTTAAAGAATGTCTTTAATACTATTATCCTAGAAAAATTTGAAATATAAAATATTCTCTCAGATTTCTTTCCTTTATGATCATCAGGGAAATGCTCACCTCACATTTAACATTGTGGACATGATCCCAATGCTTCATTCTTTAAAATATCATTGTCCTGCCATGCTCACTGGTGTGCATGTAAGTTGGGAGGCTTTGCTTAATGTCTCTAAACTTTGGTTTTGCCATCTTAAAAATGGAAACGACAATCTCAGCATTGTCAATGTCAGGTAAAATTTAACTTTATCCCCCTTTGTATGTCAAAGGGGGATACCATTAAGATCTTGAGTTCACTAATCTTTGTTTTCTATGACTCCTTGGGTTCTCTGTTCCATACTTGCTAAATGCAAGCACTAATCCCAACCACGGTAACTCAAACTGGCATCATTTCCAAAGTGGACATGTTTGGAACTATTAAATCAGTGTGTATGTCCTTTGTAGTACTGTATTTGGTACTTATCAAACAACTACTCATTCATATATGAAAGAGCGTGTTCACATGTATATTAATATATACACTCATATAGTCACTTCTACGTAATCACTTGCATCATCCTAGAAATTGCCAGAAGTAATTGTTTGGAACCTCTCTAGATGGTCACCATATTTTCCAGCTTTGTATTTGTGCTGTATTGACATCTCAGAACTTGCCCTATGCTATGAGAGCTCTTTTAAGGTAATGGGATTAGGTCTGATCAGATTTGGGCTTGTGGAAACCTGTTGCCTTTAGAAATTCGTTTGCTATGTTAGCGGACAATGAGGACTACTGAGAACTCAAGAACAATGACAATGGGTTTTTGATCCTACTGCATGTACTGGCTTTGTGGGAGCCTAGGCAGTTTGGATGCTCACCTTACTAGACATGGATGGAAGTGGGTGGTCCTTGGACTTCCCACAGGGCAGGGAACCCTGATTGCTCTTTGGGCTGAGGAGGGAGGGGGACTTGATTGGGGAAGGGGGAGGGAAATGGGAGATGGTGGCGGGGAAGAGACAGAAATCTTTAATAAATAAATAAATCAATTAAAAAAATCAAAGGAAAAAAAAAGAAATTCGTTTGCTTAAAGACTGGATTTGATGGTCTAGCTTCCTGATACCAAGTTCACCACTGGAAACATGTAATACAAGAAACACCCTAAAATTGCTTCTGCCAATCTTGAAAAAGTTTGGCCCACATGGTTATTTCCATTTAAACCAATCCCTGCTGCCAGAGGCAACCTAGTTATTTAGTTTGCCTAGCCCCGTTTTTGCCAGGATTTCCCTAGGGTTGCACTATCCGTCTTCTCCACCATCAGGAAACTATTTGAACTGATGTTATGGTTAGGACTTGATTGGCACATTGTTCAACATTTAACTAGTAGAAATAGAATTCATCCTACATGGCAAAAATTGCCAACTTTTACTCAGATTGAATAATGGTCTTATGTGCTTGTCCTTGGTTTAACTTGAATTGTTCCTTGTAGGAGTTCTTAGCTGTTTCTCTCCCTGTGGATGCTCTTGGTCTATGATGATGTTCAATTAGCCTTTCTTTTTTGACCCTAGCACCAGCACTACGGTCTTCTGTTCTTGATAGGAAAAAATATCAACATCACTTCTTGACAGAAGTCTGATGAAAAGGCTGAAAAGTAGGCATAGAAACTATTGACTGAAATAATTTGAATTATTTTGCTTATACTAAATTACACTGAAGTCTACTTTACAAAGAGAGTCATAAGTTTTGAATTCCAGTGTGTAGTCAAATGTGAACATTTCTGGAGTGGCCACCAGTGAAGATTTAATAATGAGATTGCTTTTGACCACTAAATGATGTGGGAATACCATCTGTATACTGTGAATACCATTGGTTAATAAAGAAACTGTCTTGAGCTAGGCTGAATGCTGGGCTTAGAAAGAGGGCAGAGTCAGAGAGAAGTCATGGAACTGCTGCCAGACACAGACATGTTGAAACCTTGCCCGTAGGCCACGAGCCTCATGGTAAAATATAAAATAATGGATATGGGTTAATCTAGATGTAAGAGCTATCTAGCAATATGCTTAAGTAATTGGCCAAGCAGTGATTTAATTAATGCAGTTTCTGTGTGGTTATTTTGGTAGTCTTGGCAGGCAGGAAACAAATTAGCAGCTCCCTACAACAGCTAAATATGAGAAGAGACTAACTGTTGAAATGACAGACTAAAGGAAGGAAACCCAGGGATCTGTTTAGGGGTGTAAATTATGTCAGACATGATACGGGTCAGATTTCTCTATTCTGCAATAATTAGTTTTACCATGATCATTTGTTGTTGCATTTCAACAACAATCATTACTCACACATTTTTTTCCTCTACATCTCTTGTTGCCATCCTCCATAGTTAAAAACGTGAGTTAACATTCTCACTATAGACTGATTGGTCTGAGTTTAACTAGAATTTACTTACTAGCTGTGAGACTTTGAATATATGACTTCACCTCTCAGCCTAAGATTCCCCCCCCCCCCGTAGGATGATGATAATGATACTACTTCATGAAGTACCTGGGATAGATCTGGAAAAATATTAATAAAGAACTATGTGGAATGATTTCTTCATATGAAGGCTCAAAGTTATTGCCATCCAGGGAAATGTTTGACATTTCTAAATAGCTGCTCAACTGCCTAATTCAACTTCTCTCAGAAATGAAGTAATATTCCTCATGCCTTGGAATATGCTCTGCTCATTTCTATCCTGTTTTTCTTTAAGTCTGTTTCACATTCCAAAATTTCCAGTGTACATTCTTCATGAGGATCAGGCTAAGTTGGTGAAAGTAACAGTGAAATGCAAGAATAGGTGTTTTGATTTGAAATATAGTAAAACAACAGGAATTAGATGAATACCCTGTCACCAGACACTCCAGCAAGGGTTGTAAGTAAGCCTGCATTCATCTTTATTTTCATGAAGATCAGGGAGGTGTTTCTCTCACATTCATTTGATTTTGATAACGACAATACACACTTTCATTAAAATAAATTAAATACATGTGACTTTGAGGTCTATTTTGGAGTTTCCTTTAGTGTACAGCTGCAGTATGGAAAGCCAGTGCAGAATACAAAGCTGGTCTTTAAATGTCTCGAGCCTGGAAGCTCAATCCGAGTAAGGACTGTGCCTGCATCTGTCCAGTTTCTCAACTGTGTATTTACCGTTGACTATTGTACCTAGTATGTGTACTATAGTTACCAAAAATTTCAATTTTATTCATTGTAATATAAACATTGATCTCTCATTGGCTTGAATATTTATGGTGTAGTAGAGACAGCTCATTTCTCAGCCTGCCCATACCAAATAATCACACAGAAACTATATTAATTACAATATTATTTGGCTGATGATTCAGGTGTATTTCTACTTAGCTCCTACATCTTAAATTAACCCAGTCCTATCAATCTATGTATCACCATAAGGATGTGGCCTACTGGCAGGTGTCTTTCTCCTTCAGCAACTACATATTATTTCCCTAACTCTGCCTACTCTCTATTTTCTGCCTGGCTTTACTCTGCCCTGCCATAGGCCAAAGCAGCTTTATTCATTAACCAATAAGAGCAACACATATACAGAAGGACATCAGTGTAGTTATTGAAATATATAAATATGTTATTCACCTGAGAATATCTGTCAGGATTGTCTAATCTATATGCTTTCATGTGAATCGGTTAAACGTGGATTATGACCCTGTCTTAAGGAAATAGCCTTCAGTCATCTGGGGCTAAATACTTGTGAATAAGGAAGAAAGGAATGCTTAGTACCCACTCGGTGAAATCAGTGTCCCGTATCAGTTGAGAACTAAAACTTTAGAGCTGCTTTGTCATTATTATGGCTCCTAAGTTGCAACCTAAACTTTCCTGTTGCTATGTCAGTGGTGGCATCATAAAGTGGAGTGGTCACCTGATCATTGGAAACATAGGAGAGAAAATATTATGCAGTATAACTATATAACATCTATATCTAATGTATATATACATATATTTATGTATTATAATATTTCTAGGAGCATAAATAGAGGAAGGAATGACTACTTGCTTGGGTGAAGTCAGGTAAGTTTGCTCTTGTAATTGACATTATAAAAGTAGGCACAATGAGACATTAAAAAAGGGTGATGATGCCTTCAGATGAGATGTATAACATCGCTATATATTTTATATGTAGGATGAGTATATATGTGTGTTTACTATGATGCATATAAAACCAAATAAATAATATATTATTTCTAAATACTTTGCATGTGTTTCTTACTCATTACAACACTGAAAGCAAAAGACAATATTTGGCATAATAGATGTACATGTCCATTATAGTCATCTCATGTTTGTCTTGGTGCAATGGATGTACCAATTTTCAACCAATTTTACTGCAAATAGAGAATAAATTCTAGATTGGTTCATTTACTCATAGTCTCATATACTGATACCTTCAAAGTCTGAATCTTAGATGTGTTTGCTGTAATTTCCTGTATGTGCCTCAAACTTCCCATCTCATTATATAAATAATGTCACCGCCCTCCAAGCTAACTTAATTATCTTTTTTTTCCAAGACAGAGTTTTTCTGTGTAGTTGTGGTTGTCCTGGAACTAGCTCCTGGAACTAATTATCTTTCGTACTCTTTGTCTGATAATCTCATGGCCACCCACACAAGTCTCAAGAGATGAATGTCATAGTGCCTTTTAAAACCCTCCTTTCCCACACATCATATCCAATTAGCTAACATGAACAGTTTCTTTGAACCTGTTGCTTTTACCCCCAATGCACTGCTTTAGTTTTCTTCATTGTCTTTGACTTTGGCTGGGACTACATCGGATTTTTTGATATTTTTTGAATACCATCTATCACTAGGTTTTCTATGAAACAATTCTATCATTTTCTATCAAATTAAGAACTACTTCTGCATTTTTTTCTTTATAGGAAAATATCAGTAGCCTTCACATGGTGTTTTAGCTAGTTTGTGTCAACTTGACACTAGCTAGAGTCATCTAAAAGGGGGAACCTCAACTGAGAAAATGCCTCCATAAGATCCAGCTCTAAGGCATTTTCTTAATTAGTGAGTGATGGGGAAGGGCCCAGCCCATTGTGAGTGGTGCTATCTCTGGGTTGGTAGTCCTTGTTCTGTAAGAATGCAAGATGAACAGGCCAGGAGGAGCAAGCCAGTTAATGGCACCCTCTATGCCCTCTGCATCAGCTCCAGGTTCCTGCCCTGTTTCAGTTTCTGTCCTGGCTTCCTTTAGTGATGGACTACAATGTGGAAGTTTAGCGAAATAAATTCTTTTCTCCCCAACTTTCTCTTTAGTCATGGTGTTCCATTGCAGCATAGAAACTCTACCAAAGACACCTGGTGAGCAGACTTATTAGTTTTAATATAAGCCAGTATTATCTTTGCATATGGTATCCCAAGCTTTTCTTCCCCACTGATTTTCATCCCGCTCACTGTGCCAGTTCACTAGCTCTCTTTCCAGGGCACCTACCAAACTTTACCCTGTTTATGGTGCCCCCTTTTCCCTGATGCCATCTCCAAGGGCAAACACAGTTAACTGGCTTCATCCAAGCAAGTGGTTGCTCCCTCTTCTGTGCGGTTTATGGACCTGGCAGCACTGTGATGCAATTACCTAGCAAATCAAATTCTCTCCATACAGTGTTACCATTTGTCTTATTTACTATATTAGGTTTAGAGGACTGCCATGTGCTGATTGCTCCCGACAGCTGTGCAGAAGAGCTCCTAGCACAGATGATAGACTCAGTAAATGTTAGATGAAAACTAAGTAGCTAACATTTATATGGAATTCATTATACGACAGCACTCCTTTGTAAGTTTTGTTAACTCATAGACTTTTGCCACAATGCTTGAAAGTGTGTAACGTGGCAAGTGAGTTAGGAGGAGAGAATACTGATTCTTTCAATGACGAGATTTCTGTAATTTGCTTAGAGCACACAGCTGGCAAATGCCTGAATGCAGTGGTAACCAGGACATATTAGCCATTGGGGTAATACCCTCTTCCTATACCCGACTGCCTGTCATTGTATCACATGTCAGAAATCCACATTAGCTAGTTTTTGTGAAATTTTTGCTTTCTGGAGGAAAAACAGAAACTAACAAGACAATAGTTTGAGATTAATTTATCTACAGGCAATTGTGTAGATTATACCAGAATAAAGGAAATAAGAGTACTTATCCACTGTGATCACAGCATAATTATTAAGTGGATCATATGAAAAATGATAAAATATACATGCTCAGTTAGTGATACATTTTAGACGCTTTCACATATGCCATCTGAATTTCAGCAGACAGTATCTGCTTCTAGCTCTGTTATTTGGAATTTTCGAGAATAGAGTCAAGTCTTTCTGCCCTTTCAAGCAACAGGCTGGAATTAATAGTAGTTGGGAACAGTTCTTCACAATAAGCTATTTGGAATAGTGTGCAAATCCCCCAGCCCTTTTGTTGTTCGAATGGGATAGTTCCGAAATATGTCCAGAGTTTCTTTGCAAATTGAAATTTCAGATGCCCATCGTGACAGATGTATTAGAACTGTATTTTTTTTCTGGCTTCCAGTCTATACAGGATATTTTTCCTATATTTTAAAATATTGTCCCCAAAGTCCCTATATATTTTTTATGTCTTACAAGTAAACTATTTTCCGTGTAATGCTTTCAGGAACTGCTTCTTGGGAGACCTCAATCAAGACAATGGCAGTTATAATCATTACCTTGGTTACAAATGTATTACAGAAAGGTTTGAAGAGTGTTATCATAATAATAGAGTATACTATATTTGGGGAACTTTTTACTCTTATTGATTATAAACTATCATATATGCTCTGCTCTGGGCTTCCAGTTTCCTATTTCAACTCTACTTAAAACACGATAATGAAACCAATAATGTCAGTATGAGTAAGGGCTCCATCTTACCTTCTATATTATAAAGGAAAACAAAGCTTCCAATCTGCCTGTAGCTTTCCAGCTTCCCTCTGGGGAGATCATTACATCTTTTGTTCGTCTTTATTTTGTGTGTATGAGTGTTTTGCCTGAATGTAGGTCTATATACTATTTCATGCAATGCTTATGGAGGCCAGATAAGGGCATAGGATCTCCTGGAATAGGAGTTTTAGATGATTATGTGGACGTTGGGGACTGAACCCAAGTCCTCTTTCTGTAAGAGAAGCCAGTGCTCTTAACTGCTAAGCCGTCTCTCCAGCTCCAGGACTATAGCATCTTATGATATCCTCCCTGTGGCCCTCAGACCTCTGGAGACAAAGAAATGGTACTACAATAATGACTTCTAATGCCATGGAAATCCTGGTAGAGGTCACGTTGTCGCCGAGAAGAATCGTGGTCCAGGAAACAGCTTATTCTCAAGCAGCACTCTTATGCTTTGTGTTCATTTGAATCTCGTTGGGCTTTACATTTAGAAGAAGGGGTCATGACTGCTATTTATTCTGGGAAATTCTGTAAGTCAGTAACTTAGAAACTTGAACCTGGGGTTCAGAGGGGACTAGGAGTAAAAGGGTGTCCTGTGGTCAGAAGTTTGGAGTACAATTCCTCTGTCCAGTCTCACAATCTCAGAGGCTAGAATGCCGCTTGATACGAAGAGAGGATCCCTTAGTCACACAATGGGGAAAACAAATCAAACTCTGGTTATTGCTTTGTCTGCTTCATGTTATTCATAATTAGGAAAGGGGCATGCTGTGTTATATAGACCCTTTTAATTCGATCCGACAATTACTATGACTACGCTTCCCTTTGCTAGTTAAAGTTGCTTCTTCAAATATAAAGGCAGTAAAGTACTGGCCTCAGCAGGAGGTTACTGGAGGGAAAAAATAGGATTGGCTGTACTTGGACTCAATCTCAGTGATCTTGTCTTAACAGTTTCACTCTGAAGAGAGGTAATAGGTATCCTTATTTGTGAATATAAGATAAGGTTTAGCATACAGTGGAATTATGGTCAGCCGAGCATCTTTTCATTTTAAAAGATGAAATAGACAAGGAGAAAACAAATACTTCTGTTTATGGCAGTAGCTCTATTTAAATGTGTTTCTGATGTCAAGTGTCCAATAATGCTAAAATGTGTAAAATAGAATATAAAAGTCCCTGTTAATTCCATTTGCCCCAAAGAACTACCATTTGGAGTTCTTTATGTAGATTCTTTTCCTCTCAAAATGTAATATACCTTATTTTTAGACATACTGAAAGTAGACAAGTAAAACAATCTACTCATGATGCTATCACATTACACTACAATTTTGCTTAGTGTTATTATCTTCTTCTTTTCTAGAGCTGTATTATCATTCCTGTGTGTACTAGGATATATACACTGTTGTACAGTGGCTTTCATTTCACACTATAAGTGTTTTTCTAGCCATCTTTCTGAGCCTGTATGATATGTATCATGGTGTATTGGCAAGTTATTCTTCTATTGTTTGTTTTTCCTTTTTATTAAGGCTGTCACAAATACTTTTATGTTCACGCTTTGTTTAAATGTTTTATATGAGCCTCTTAAATACAACTCTACATTATGCTCACTGATGCGCCCTACAGCCAGCATCAGTGTTGGCTACATGGCACACACTGCACAAACTTTTATTAAATGGACAGAGATCATTGGGTTATAGGGCATGAATAATTGTCTTTGACATTTTAATTTTCCCAAAGTTTATTTTGAATTTGATAGATATATTTGTGAATGTTTCATTTAATTATAGGAAAAATTCAGAAAGGCAGAAAATCTGAGGTCGGGGTTGGATTCTCGAATCAGATTGTTTGGTAGCTACTTAGGAAGTAGACGGCTTGGAGAACTTTGGGACTGAACTCTTATGTGGTAATCTACAGCATGTAAATCCAAGGACAAAATGCAAGACTCTAATTGCTGATCTAAAGAATAGGATCCAAGTCTTCTGTGGCCCTAGAAGGAGATGTTGCATTCTAGACTGCCAAGGTAAATAAGAGATAACTATTTAAATCTGGTGACAGAACCCTTACACCTTACAAGATCACTACTGTATAGCAAGAGTATTACTGAGAGAGAATAAGAACACAACATAGCCTCCTCCTAGAAGGATCAAGCTAACCACCATGGCTATAGCCCTAGTCAACACCTTCATTATGGCGCTGTGGCCTCCTGAGCCATAGCAGCCAATTAAGGTAGACACGGATTTCTGACTCCCAGGAACTGGGGGATAATGAATGTTCTTTTAAGCCATTAAGTTTTGGGGTAATTTATTATGCAGTGATAGATAACAAACAAGACTATTAAAATTCCTGGGCTTTTGCTTTATGTTTGGAAGATCACAGGGACGCTGTGCCCGTCTCTATCGCTAGGCAAGCAGCTATGGTTGCTTGGTTTTTAATGGGACTGATTTCCATGAAGCATTGCTTAATACAAAGGGAAAACAAACAGACTTTTACCTCTTATATTTTATGAATGCAATATTTTGATGCTTTGTTTAGAGGTTATTTTGGCTAAAGCCTTCATCTGTCTGATGTTGAAGCTGTCATTGTAACTGGTCCAAGGAAGGCTGTCAGATTTAGCAAATGAAAAAAAGTGTTCTGAGGAGACACGGCTCAGCAGTTAGCCGCACTTCTTGAGTACTTGGGTGTGGTTCCTAGCACCCAGATGACAGTTCAATTGCCTCTCGAATGCCAGTTCCAGGGGATCTGACATCCTCTTCTGGTTTTACATGCGCCTGCACACATGTGGTGTGCATGCATACATGCAGGCAAACACTCACATGTACTAAGTGAAAGTAAGTACATCTTTTTACAAAGTACAAAAATGCCTAGTAATTTTGAATTTCAGAAAAACAGTCAATGACTTTTCTTACATTGTATTTGATATGTATTTATGAATAAGCAGAAATTGATACTAATTCGAAGTTTAAATTTAAATTGTGTCTTTTACGGCTGTAACCCTATGAGCAGCAGTGCATTGCGACCCACAGTCAGGGGGTCTGCTAAGAGGTAGGCTCCCAATCAGTCCTGCTCTCTCACACAACCCTGTGATGCTGATGAAAATGCTGCTTTGAAAACACATCTCAGGGCTGTGCATGCTTGAAGTTCTAATGTAGTAACCATTATGAACGGCCTTTGAAAGAAGCTCAGACTCATTAAAGGATAGAACTGATGTACTTTGCCTCAATCAATGAGTCTCATTCTGCAAATGAAAGTCCAGCCTCATAGCATTAATGGAAGGCAGCTGTGGATCCTGATGTTCACATAATAGCAAACAGGATGGAAGGATGTTAGTTCCTGGACTGGATTACATTAATATAATGGTTGTAAGTATGCAGACGTATTATAAAGAGAAACAATTTGGGGGGAAAGGTGAATCAATTTTAAGAAGCTTTTATATTTATGTTTAGTATATGCAGATCAATATGCATTAAAATAATTATGTGAGATACATAAAGGTACACAGTAGACACTAGGAAGCCTTTTACTACCTGCTACTAAGAGACTTAAAACTGGTATGCAATTGCTCCCTAATTAGAAATGAATGCTTCTTTGCTTATGAACTTGGACTTAGAATGTCTGTGTGGTTTTAATTGTATAAGTACATTTACGTGTATAATTCACATGGTTTCCTTTTGCTGAGAATGGTCTTATGTAGAATACGGTCATATAAGGGTAACAAAAGCAGTAGGAAATAAACTGGGGAAATAAAAAGGAAAACTCCACATTCACAGAGTTTGAATGAATGCCCCAGAATTTGTTTCTTTGCTAATTCTATTTCTGTTAATGCACTCAAATGCCTCTAAATACTTCTATTTTATGGATTAAATTAAAATCTATGATAATAGAACACTCACCTAGCATGCATGCAACCTTCGGTTCAATCCCAGTACCACAAAGAAAATGAACAAAACAAAAAAGAGAAAACCTTTGATTTTCCTTTCCCTGGTGTCTCACTGACAAACATGGTTTGCTTGCTCTGGAGACATGTAGCCATGTTTGCGAGGAGTAACTGGAAACCTAACTACATACTGAGTCTCTTTTCGTGGTGAAGGATTGCATTTGCACGTCTTTGCAATTAAGTATGGACTAAGTATAATGTATTTTATAGACACATTTGTTTGTGGTTGACTTCAGGAAAATGCACTAGGTTAAATAGAGACCTTCTTACATTTAGTAATAACGCAAAAAACACAACACCCAATTTTTTACAAAATATTTTGCTTATCTCAACAAATCAAATCCCCTTAAACAGGCTTAAAGCAAGCACACATTTCCTGCAACGGCTGGGATAAAATGCGGTCGTGCCTGCTCTCTGTTTCGTCTCTCACTGTAACTTCATGTCTTTCCACGACTCTACACTGACTTTAGGTTTTTGATGTGGTTACAATAAATATTATATATTCATCTTCTCATGACTGCAACTTGTGCTGGATAGTTATATGCCAAGTTAATACAAGCTAAAGTTATCTGAGAGGAAAAAAACACTAATTAAGAAAATGCCCCCATAAGGTCCAGCTGTAGGGCATTTTCTTTTTATTTTATTTTATTTTATTTTTTTTTTATTAAAGATTTCTGTCTCTTCCCCACCTCCGCCTCCCCTTACCCTCCCCCTCCCCCAATCAAGTCCCCCTCCCTCGTCAGCCCAAAGAGCAGTCAGGGTTCCCTGCCCTGTGGGCATTTTCTTAATTAGTGGTTGATGGGGACAGCCCAGCCCATTGTGGGTGGTGTCATCTCTGGGCTGGTGGTCCTGGGTTTTGTAAGAAAACAGGCTGAACAAGCCTCGAGGATGAAGCCAGTAAGCAGCACTCTGCCATGGCCTCTGAATCAGCTCCTGCCTCTGGCTGCCTTCGATGATGAACAGTGCCTTGGAAGCCTAAGCTGAATAGACTATTTCCTCCCCAAGTTGTTTTGGTCACGGTGTTTTGTCACAGCAATAAAAATCCTAACCAAGACAGTACCCATACTATAATATACCAAGGATTTATTATCGAACAAGCGAGAGCCTTGTTTCCTGGCATTTAGCATGGGCGATTTCTCAAAGCTAGAAAACGATTTGCGTAGGAACACGAAAAGAGAGGAACGGGTGTTTTGTTTCTCCATTTAGAATTCTCGCAGTTGATCCCGTTCATTTGGAGTGGTGTATCAACCTAAATGTTTCATTGATTCTGTTGCAACTGAGACAAAGCCGTATCACTCTGAGCCAGACCCTGTGATGTGTCCATGATTGTTGAGTGGCTGAGTAACCCACAATCTTCAGGGTAGATAGGAGAAATGATGAAGTGCCTAAGAGAAAATGCAGACCACCCAGAGTCTAAGAAATGAAGCCAGACCAAAAAGTACTTGAAACCTAACCTCTGAGGAAAACAGAAGCTCAGCATAACTGGCTCTCCCCACGTTTTGTCCCCAGTGTCTGCTTCCTCAGTGATGGCTAGGTTTGCTCTTGTTGGTATAGACCATGGGAATTGAATTCTGAAATCTCCAGTGACCATGGAACGCATTAAAAATCTATAATTCAATGAGCTTACCCTTCATTTTGGAGAAACTTTGCCATCAGGGCTTTAAACTCTAGTAATTTATTTCTCTCTTGTCTGTACCAAGCTGAGGAATTCTAGAAGCTGAAGTATAGATTTATTTGAATCAAGGGCTGTGTAGTAGCCTCTATCTATACCACCTGAGAATACAAGTCTCAATTTAAAGATAAAATTACAGAAGAATATGATTCTGATTTTCTTCCTCTGACTGCATTTATCACCAACATACTTGTCCCGATTGTATTCTCCACTGCTAGTTACTTGACACTCTCTTGCTGAAGAGCTGGAAAATAGTATCTTATTGGTATACAACACTAAACTTACACCATGTGTGATTTGGTTTGGACCAATAATTGTTCCTTCCTTCTTTTCCTTCTCCTTTCCTCCTTTACTCTCTTCCCAGTGTCTTACTATGTAGCCCAGGCTGACTTTGAACTTGTGGTCATCTGCTTGATTGCTAGACATGGCATTAGGTATGGCCACTATGCATGGTTATATAATTTTTATTTTGTTCTAATTATTTATTGAGTCTTGGATTCACAATAGAATCCTAAAACAGCTATTGTGGAAGATGTTTTTGATCTTTTGTCTATTCTGAGCTCACTGTACTGACCTTTGCTACTTTCTAGATCAATATTCTTATTTCATGATAATAAAACATGGCTTTCCTAGGAATAATAAATTTTTTGATATGAATATTATTTTTATTGAAACATTTATTTTTTAAAAGAAAACAAACTATCATTTTTCATTTTGCATACTAATACCAGTTTTTACTCCCTCCTCTCCTCCCATGGTAGACGCCATGAAGCTCCGGCCCAAGATGGCCGTAGGTTAGAATCTTCCTGGTAAGCCACCACCTCGTGGTGCTACACATATTAATAGAAATGGGTTAATCAAGATGTGAGAGTTAACCAGTAAGAGGCTAGAGCTAATGGGCCAGGCAGTGTTTAAATGAATACAAGTTGTGTGTTGTTATTTCGGGTGTAAAGCTAGCCATGCGGGAGCTGGGCCGGACAAAAAGCAGGCCTGCTCGCCTCATCACTACACAGACTCACAAAGACAAACACAATATGAAGACTCTGTCTCCTTAGACATTTTCAGAAGGATAACATTGAGAAGCAGGTATGGAAGGTGGAGCGGAAGGTGGAGAGAGAAAGAGGAAGAGTCATAGTGGGGAGAAGTGAGTGACTGCATGGATGGCAGGAACTTCCAGAAATCATCAGAGGAAAGAGTATGTATGGTCTAATAATCTCTGTAATCTTGTTTTGTTTTACTCTTGCGTATCTAGGTGCATCATCAAATCTTGTCAATTCTCTCTTCAAGTATGCTTGGAATTGAACAACTTTCACACTACTGCCACCTCTGTACTGGATCAAGTCATCTCTGTCTATAATTGCAAACACATTCCAAATCTGTCTCTTGTCCCTGTCTTCCTCCAACTTATTCTCAACACAGCAGTGGTCAGGAAGATTGGGCACAAACTTAAGTTAGATCAGCCTGCCATTTCCTGAAAATCCCTATTTTAGTGCCTTCCCATCCTAAACTCAGACCTCGAGTCTTCTGTAAAGTACTAAAGTCATCCTCACATTAGCTAAAGCCTGGTGAACGTCAAAGCAACCCTGATTTTGGATTGGCAAGATGGCTCATTCGGTAAAGGTGCTTGCTTCCCAGCTTGATCATATGAGTTCCAGGACCCACATGATGGAAAAAAGAACCTACTCTTGTAAGTTGTTTCACAATCTTTCATGTACACGCACATACACACACACACATGCACATAGGAGAAAGAACAAAGAGAGAAAGAATGAAAGATTAATTGATAGTGGAGTATGATTCTCAAAATGTGGATTCCATTTTTTGTTCTTGTATTATAATGTCTGCTGACAATGCCCTAGGCAATTGAGATGTACATCCAGGGGAGCAAAGGATCCCTGCCCTACTCCATTGTCTGCCCAGTTTCTTCTTGCTTTTATCCTTCCTTCCATCTTACCCTCTCCTCCTCTTTCTTTTTCCCTTCCTCAGTATCCTCTGGATACAGAGGCTTTCTGATTCTTTCTCAAACACCACAGCTCCAAGCCCATCACAGTCTCTGAGCTAGCGGATGCTCTTTCCGAGTATTCAGATGGAATATCGTGAACCACTTTCAGATCTTTAAATCCTTTGCATAGGGATTCCTGGAAAATTAGGAGGGGCAGGACTTTGATTAGCCTCTCATCATTTCTTTCCTTCCTGAATCAAACTATTCAAGATTGACCAGATTGCATTTCTCTCACAGAAAATAACATGCCATATGATAATTTAGCCTTTATAAACCTTGGAAGCTGAGACTACGAGGTAACTGGTCTAAAAGGCTGCTGACAGAGTCAGAGGCGAGACTGATGAGCTTTCTGAAGATGTGCTCAGAGCTGTCTTACTTAGAAAAGGTCATTTGAAGATGGAAGTAACTTCCCAAACACATGTAGAAGCAAGGAATGTATATAGAAACTCTGATAATATCTGGGGCCTTCTCTAGCACAAATATATAATTTTATTCTTTTAAACTAATGCTAATACCGAAACGTAAGTATTCATTAGATAAAAAACACTCAAGGAACGACTTGGATGGGTTTAGCTGCTTAATTCACTGTAATCCAATTGATACCCACCCAATTTTCTTAAATAACCATGTAATATAAAGAAATTGCATGCTCTTCTTGTAAAAGGGAGGTTCGAGGCCCTTTGGTCTCACTCTTCAAAATATATCACAACCCCAAGAATACCACCCATACAAACTTTTGAGACTTGATTTATTGAATAACATCATCTCTGTAATTAGGATGGTGTGGTTTATTCATACGGCATAAAAATAATTATTTTAAAATGCACATAACCCTTGGGAAAGATCCACTTTAAGCCGGACGGATTGCTCATGCATATTTCAGCAGAAGAGTTTTTAAAGTGCTTGGTACCTAATGGATGCTCAACAAGTCTTTGGAGAATGAGTAAATCGATGTAGTAAGTAGATGGGTTCCTCTTTGGGGGGTGGGGGTTACAGTTGTGGGCCCTGTCCTCATAGACCTGGCCTGTGTCTGTGATTAAGTCTTAGAAGACAGAACAAAGAGCAGGCTTGGAAGAGTGGAGTAATCTGGAGGGATTGCTGCATGTCTGGGGATGATAAATTTTTGTATTTGTATACATGGTTGACTGTGTGTGTAGATGAGCTCAGAATGACCCACGAAAGACCTCACCTGACATTCAGCAGATCCAGGGAGACCAGCACAGCTCAGAAGACTATTGTCACATACCATCTCTCAAGAACTGCCCGTGTTTCCTTCTGCTTCCCTACTTAAGACCTTGCTGGAAACTTAGAAACACCAAACACAACTGGAGGTTCTCCCTCCTACTCCAGGCCCCTGTGGTAGGAAGGGAGAAGCTTCAGCTTTAATTCAGGTTTGAACTTTTGATTTATGACTGAAATAAAATGTTTTGTGATTTAAAGTAACTCTAGGACTTTTTTATTACCTAAGAGTGCCCAGAAAAAGTAATGGGGCTGTGCAAATGTTCAATTGGAGGCAATGGTAGTACTAACCCAAGAGAATAAATTTGAAGAGACAGTGTGAAATAAAAATGAAGTTGCTTATAACTCCGCCCAGTGAGTCATGCTTGTTTCATGTGTCTACCTCACAGCCTGCTCTGATTAGTATGATATCGATTCTCATGTCAGCCTGGAAATGTTTCTGTAGCCCATCAACCACATTTTTAGTTGGGGCTGAAATTTTCAGTGAGCTTTATTTGAAGTCAGAATGAAATTATTAAACTGGGTTAATTTTTTTTCTCATCTTTAAATAGAGAACTCTTTTGGCCTTCTTTGCCTAGGGTAGTTGAAGGTTATGGTTAATCCAATCCCTGTCGTTAGTAGAGACAGTTCTACCAGCACCAGGCTCCAAGCCCCCTTTTTTGTGGTCACATAAAGAACAGCTCATGCTGCTTTGACTTGGGTTGTTTTTTAATGGACTATATTTTTTCTTGATAGAGCTATAGCAGTGAATGGACAAAACTGTGACTTTCCTAGGAAAAATGGCAACTTCGCTTTTCTAAGATTAATTGTTCGCTTGAAATTCAGGGCAGCATAATATAGCATTTGTTTGTAACAGATACAGTTTCAGTCCTGAACAGTTGTCACGGAAGCTGGCAAATGGCCCTTCCCTGTCCTCATGGCTCAGACTTTCCAAAGCGTCTTGATGTATTGAGATCTGCAGCCCTCTGAGCTGGAAGATAAGGGCTGTCTTGTGTTTCTTTTATTTCTCAGACAGCAGCCGGGCATGGCGCTCCGCACACAATAAGTGTCAAAGAAAGCTATTGACTGAATGTCTGGCTGTTTCCGTAATTTAGAATGCATATCGTTGCCTATTGTTCACATTTGAAACCAGGCAGCATCAGCACCGAGGCTCTGTGGTTTCCCTGCCACATTCCTTTCACAGCCCTCGCCTCATTTAGACTCATTACTAGGCAGAGCATCCTCTCTATTTTGACAGTTAAGATGGAAGAAATTGAAATTTCAAAAAAATAAAAAATAAGTAAAAAAGAAAAAAGGTAAAGGATAGACTCACAAGAGCAGTGCTCAGGCCAGTTGAAAGTTACCCCAAATCCTAGTGTCTAACATCTTTAACTTAAAAGATTTCCCGTTTTGCCAAAGCACAAATTACGTGGTTCCCTGTTTTCCTCCAGAAGATCACAAAACAATCATTTTACATTAACTGCGATTCCCTGGCTTTGTGTGTAAATATTCTCAACATTTTTATCTGGGTGTGAATAAGAATATGTAATCAACCCTTTCTCGTTTCTGGGAGTGAATTTTCTTCTTGTGTCCTCTGCATGGGCTAACAGAGGAAGGGCATGTGGAGTCGGTGTGTACAGCTGTTTGTCCCTCTGCTGTAAGATCAGTAACACTAACCAGTTCTCACCCACGTTAGACTTAGAAACAGGAACAGCCTTAGGCAAAGCTGAGAAAGCTGCCTTTAATATCCACCTATCTTTATTTTCTTACTATCCCTTGGCAGTGTCCTTCCAGAACACGATGTTCGACCTTCTGCTACCCTTGATATGACCAAGTCCAAACTCATTCTAGGCATCCACTTGTTTCCTCCCAGGAGAGATCTGCCAGGCAGGCTTCTCTCACCACCTTTCTCTGGGTTCTGAGCTGCTTTCATGTGTCCATCTTCCAAGCCTGCTTGGTATCTGGCTGACAAATATGACTAACTGCTCTATCAAAAATTAGTCATGTCCAATTACCATCCAATGTCTTACAGAAGAGATGCATTAAATGCACACTGAAGGTATGTAAATCAAGCGCGAGTAATGTATGGAAGGCTGAGGAAGATAAGGAGACTTAAAGGACCAACTGCTGAGAGGAGGAAGTGCATTATTAGCCAGTACTGACTGCTGTAACAACAGACTGGATAGCTTAAACAGAAATTCCTCTTACTGTTCTGGAAGCTTGATGTCAGAATCACAGTGCTACTGGGGCTTTGCAAAGGCTCTGATCCCACCTTGAAGGTGGCCAGTTTCATCCTATACACTTCCCCCTATCTTGTTGTGGGTGAGTTTGAATCTAAAGCTTAAAGGATTGATGTAATTTATCTAAAAATCAAGTGGAGAAATAATTATCTGTCCCCACAATTTTGGGGCAAGAAGTAAAACCTGTTCGATTTGTTTAGCCCCGGCATTTGTGTATGCTGGACTTCAAGGATGATGCAAGGGGCTTTCAAGAGTAATTGACTACATTCATTATTTGTTCTTCAGTTTTGACAGTTCCATGTACATAAACGATGTATTGTGGTCATAGTCACCCTATTAACTTCTGATATTCCCCTATCTTTACCTCTGAACCCTTTCTCCTCATCCACTCTCATCCCAAAGGCTACACCATCAGAGAAAATGACACACCCTCATTTAGTACCTGTTAACAGACCTCCTCAGGTAGGCTTCATGGACACCTCCTCTATCCATGGTGGAAAGTTAGAGTGTTTCAGTCTTGTGCTGGTATCCATTAGTGCTGTGGGTCCACCGTTACAATGGCAATATATCTGTATGGCAACATACCATAGCCTTCTTCCCAACCCTTGTCTCTTTGTGAAAGCTCATTGGTCACTTATTTTAGACACTCTAACCAGGTATAGGTCTCTGCATTGTTGCCTCAGGAATAATCTTTAGAAATGAATAAATGTTGTGATATACTTAGATGTACAAGGTTAAATCGTGTAACTAAAGGTTGTTAAGTAACTTGGGATCATAAAGACTACTGCACGTACTGGCTTTGTGGGAGCCTAGGCAGTTTGGATGCTCACCTTACTAGACATGGATGGAAGTGGGTGGTCCTTGGACTTCCCACAGGGCAGGGAACCCTGATTCCTCTTTGGGCTGAGGAGGGAGGGGGACTTGATTGGGGGAGGGGGAGGGAAATGGGAGGCGGTGGCGGGGAAGAGACAGAAATCTTTAATAAATAAATAAATTAAAAAAAGACTTGTCAGAGTGTAATAGACAAAGAGACCAATGAAGATTGAAAGCGTGCATAGTCAGAGTTCTGCCCAGACCACAGATAATAAACTAATTTTGATACATGAACTTGTGATATAAAATGCTTTAATGACGTGCATATAAAATAACATGATTGCATCTGACTTGTTTATTAATTCAAGGATGCTTGCTAGTTACTAACATCACATTGAAATTCTCAATGAGTTATGTATAGTGGAGGGATGTTTCCAGATGTGCTTCTCTAGAAATGTGTTCACACTTTATTTAAAGTCACGTTTTGAAGAAATTCCCAGGTAAGGGGCAGTTGTAGAATAATCAATTTAATACTAATTTAATTCAGCAGTACTTGAGTGCTAATTAAACATCAACACTGTTCTGGGTTCTTAGGAAAACTAAAGACTGAGACAGTTTCTTATTTTAATCGTGTTTGCCCAGAATGGTAAGAGAAAATACCAATAACCATCTATGATAAATACAAAGCCAGCAGGCAATAGATCAGGCAGGCATGACTGAGTATCTGGATTTTCACTCTAGATTGAGCGGTTGGGGTGTGAAACATTCAGACTTACTGTGTGCTTCAGATGACAAGGAGTCAATCATATAGACAAAGGGAAGGATATATTGCTAAGGGAAGCCGTGCTTTGTGTAAACACCTGTGGTATGTATGATTCTCTGTGTTTATAAACCAGCTGCAAAGTGGTATGTTTGTGTGCAGTACCATGGACATGGGGGATGAGAGGGAAGCTTGAGAGTCCTACTGTGCAGGATGCTGTGCGTCTGGGTGCCCATCATTAAGATCAGCAAGAATTAGTTCAGTAACAAGTGAGAGATGATGGCTTAAACTATAAAGATTCTGTGTTTAAGCTTGAGTAAGTGCAAAGAAACTAAGACTTTTCTGAAGTTAAAATACAAATGGCATGGTAGACATTGGTATACATGGTAGAAGACAGTGATGGCTTCTCAGTAGACAAGCCTGGAAACTTGAAAAACTTATCAGAGGCAACATAGACTTAGGCATCATGGTCAGGATAAGGTTTTTTGAGTGAGAGCTTGCTTTCACATGTTGATCTTGCTAGCAGTCTCCTGTGTGCGCCAAACTAACATCACGGGTAATGTGTGGAGCACACTGGTGGGAACACGGGGCCATGGTTAAGGATTGAAGAAATACCTCTGCAAAATTCAGCTCTAACACTCCATCATATTTTTGATTTTTAACTTTTTTAAAATTCAATTTATATACCAACCACAGTTCCCTTCCTCCTTTTCCCTCTACCTCCCTCTCAACTCAGCCCTCCTTCACTCCTCTGGAAGGTAAGGCCTCTCCTGGGGAGTCAGCAAGGCCTGGCACATTAAGCTGAGGCAGGACTAAGCTCCTGCCCCCTGAATCAAGGCTGTTCGAGATATCCTACTATAGGGAATGGGCTCCAAAAAGCCAGTTCGTGCACCTGGGGTAGATCCTAGTCCCACTGCTAGGGGCCCCTCTAACAGACCAAGTTACACAACTGTTGTACATATGTAGAGGGTCTAGTTTGGTTCCATGTAGGCTCCCCAACTGTTGGTCTAGAGTCTGTGAGCACACCTTTTATCATCTTAATATGAGAGTGTTCTGGGTGAATATGCTACATATATATGTATTATATGGAATCTGCATTTTATGTGTAACATATGTGACACATGATATAAATTAATTTCATTGTTTTCAAATTTAGTCCTTTTATCTAAACCTCATATTGTCTCAACATAAATTAAAATAATTCCTTTGGGAAATGCAAATGATAAATATATGACTTTAAAAAACATTTGACAAACAATGCTGCTATGAACATAGTTGAGCACATACATATCCTTGTGGTACGATTGAGCATCCTTTGGGTATATATCCCAAAGTGGTATTTTGCTGGGTCTTGAGGAAGGTTGTTTCCTAATTTTCTGAGAAATCGCCATACTGATATCCAAAGCGGCTGTACCAGTTTGCTCTCCCACCGTAATGCAGGAATGTTCCCTTTATCCCACAACCTCTCCAGCATAAGTTGTCATCAGTGTTTTTGATCTTGGCTATTCTTATAGGTGTAAGATTGAATCTCAGAGTTGTTTTGATTTGCATTTCTCTGATGGCTTAGGATGTTGAGCATTTCCTTAAGTGTCTTTCAGCCATTTTAAATTCCTCTGTTGAGAGTTCTGTTTAGGTCCATTTTTTTAATTGGATTATTTGTTCTTTTGATGACCAATTTTCTTGAGTTCTTTGTATATTTTAAAGATCGGACCTGGATGCAACCTAAATGCCCCTTGAATAAAGAATGGATAAGGAAAATGTGGTACATTTACACAGTGGAGTACTTACACAGTAAAAAAAATGATGACATCTTGAAATTTGCAGGCAAATGGATGGAGCTAGAAAACATCATATTGAGTGAGGTTACCCAGACCCAGAAAGACAATTATCATATGTCCTCACTCATAAGTGGTTTTTAAACATAAAGGAAAGAAAACTAACCTACAAATTACAATCCCAGAGAACCTAGACAACAATGAGGACCCTAAGAGAGACATACATGGATCTAATCTACAGGAAGTAGAAAAAGGCAATATCTCCTGAGTAAATTGGGAGCATGGGAAATATGGGGGGAAGGTTGAAGGGAAGGGGAGAGAAAGGGAAGGGAGCAGAGAAAAATGTATAGCTCAATAAAATCAATAAAATTTATTTGATAAAATAATTTTTTGATAACTTTTTATTTGATAAAACCCAGCAACAAAACACCCATCATACTTTTGGTTTTAGAGACTGTGTCAGTTATATCGTGTTGGTTGTAGCTGTTGCTGTGACAAATACCTGGGAGGAACAATTAAAACAAAGACAGATTTATTTTATCTTAAAGTTTCTGAGGGGTTTAGTGCATGGTCACTTGGTCCTGTTGCTGTGGACCCGGGTGAGGCATCACACCACAATGGAGTGTGGAGGGGATCTCTTCATAACTGGAAGTGATCCAGGAAGCAGGGAAGCGGGGAGCAGGGAGCAAGCAAGAGATAGGGGTAAAGTGTCTTTCCAGGAAACACTGCCAGTGAGCTACTTTCTTTACCTACCAACTGGTACTTTCTCCTCTCAATAATATCATTAATCCATCACATTATCAAGAATTAGTCCATTGATTAGGTCAGAGCCTTCAAGAACCAGTCACTTCCAATAACCTATCACAGAGCGACCAAACCTTCCTACCTGAGTCTTTGGAGAACGCTTTCACATCCAGGTGGCTACAGAAGTAACATTCCTTTACATTTCCACGCCCCCTTTCATGTAGGCAGGGATCATGGACTTCATCATGAACACTGTGATTCGGACATACAGAAGTACTTATCTTCAAAGACAAAACACCAAACAGAGTACCCTTTGTGTGACTCATTTTAAAATTCCGAGTGAATCAGCTTGGCTATTCAGCGTGCTGCCTGGCAGTTGACCACACTCGACATTTGCTGAGCTATGAGGAGGGGCGCAGAGATGAGACTGAGGATATGGACTGTGCTATTCCCAGAAAACAGGAGCGAGTGGTTACTGCAAAGCGCATCTAGTACATGTACGAGGCAGAGGGTACTTTTTTTTTCTTTTTTGTCTATTCCAGCTTAGTAAATAAAACCCGTTCTTCAAGAGCTAGGTTTCTGGCAGTAACAAGAGAACTTTTAATTAACATCACAGTTATTTTTAAGGACTTCTTAGACAGAACTAACTTTGATCATCTTTTATCTTTAGTTTCAGAGAAAGACGAAGACATTTCAAATAAGAACGGATTCTCAAAATAGACTGTGTGGGTGATTTTGTTATTGCTGTTTCACTCCTTGTTCAAACTATGGTTCTCACACTATCCACGCGGTTACCTCTGGGGAAGGAATGAAGAGCATGGCTTCAGCATCTGCTAGCAAAAAAGAAGTGTAACCGGGATGCTGCTGGCAGAGGAGACCCTTTCCTAGAGCATGCAATGATTCTGATCTCTTCTGAAACGGGAGAACCCTTACATCATACAAGGAGAGAAAATCTTCAGAGAAAAGCAAAAGTAAACACAACTGTGTTTATTTTTGTTTCTAGTTATGCTAGTAAATTCATAGGGATAATTCAGAAAGATGGGAAAGGCAAAGTGTCTAATTAAAAAAACTATTTACATTTTCATGTAGTTTTAAACATTTATTGTTTGACTACAATTTAGAAAAGGAGTTATTGGTAAAAAGCAAAATGAAATGTGTTCAGCAACTGAAGAAGCTTTTGTTAAATTCCAACAAATGCCAAAATCTTGAATTCTTGATTTTTTATGTGTCTGGCAGTAGGGTTGACCTGTAGCCTTAGGAAAGTCTGACAGGAAGGCCAGCATGTCTGGAAAGTTAATGACAGTTGGGCCAGACTCTGGCCTTTGAGCGTCAGGGATTTTTCTTGACTGAGCACTTAATCCAGGTCTCTCCTCAAATGATCCTGTCGGACTGAGACTGGAAACCACCCCTTTCCAGAGGAATTGTGTTGTAAAAATTAGTAGGAACAAAATATTTAAAACAATAGACTGGATTGAAAATGGTTTGGTTTTTATCTCCGATCGTTTCTCCTAAAACTTACTTTCATCCTGTTAGTATTCACTACTCTCTCTCTCTTTCTCTCTCTCTCTCTCTCAATCCATCTCTCTCTCCCTTCCTTTCCCTCTTTCAACTTCTGACAAATGATTTTTCCATAAGCCTTGATTCATTGTAGCATGATTTTTACCACAATAGCCCGAAGCTCTTTAGTATGAGCAGTGGTACAGTTAGGTTAAAGCACATGCCCCAAGCTCCATCTATCTCCCTTGTGTGCATCTAATTTGCACTTGCCCCCGAAATACTTGAGAATATGAAAATCTTCTGCTCTTCCTCTTTCCCCTGATTTATTTACAATTCATAAATTCTTTATTCCAAGGCCTCCCTCTTTCAATCACTATTTTGGGCACTGCCTGAAATGAAATAACACTTACAGATTTTTCTAAAGCTGTTCCACACAGTACATTCTGTAAGCTACTGGAACATAAACCAGGATTTCCCTCTCACAGGCATGCTGCACGAGGGTCTTTGCAATGAGCTTTTAAGCCCATTTCAAAAAAGTTCTCAGCAGATCTGGTGCTCTGGTGCCAGGTTAGGATAGTAATGGAAAATCAGGTCCCTGACATTAATAAATCAGGTTTAGAAGGGCATGAGTAGAACCTGATTAGTACATGCTATGTACTCAAAAACAATGTTAGCTGTACAAAGTATAACCCAATAAGTACATAGTGCATTCTCAAAACAGTGTTGGCTGTACAAAATAAACCTAATCATTACATACTGTGTGTTCAAAACCAATGTCAAGCATACGAAGTAGAACCTGGACTTGCAAAAGACTACTGGAAGTTGCATTTTAGTGAGAGGGTAGCAAAAGAAAACAGTGGGTGGAGGATTAGAAGAGGCACTAGCGGAGTATAAGCAGATGGAGATGGGGAGGAAGAACAGACAGTTCAAGCCCGGAGGACAACAGAAGCAAAAGTGCACAGGTTGAAGGCAAAGGAATAAAAAGAAAGGCTTCTGAGCTGTCTTCCTGCTCTGATGCAGAGGAACGTAGATGTTAATACACACAGGGAAGAAGATAGTTGTGATGATCTAAGGGTGGGTCAGGCTTTTAGTGTGGGCTTTGTTTCACAGATGGAGGGGATAACTGCTTAAGTGAATAATGTATGTGAGATTGTGAGGCCATCAGATACAGCATAGGGCATAGTGCGGCTGCTTTATAGATGGGAGAGTTGTGATATGAGTGACAAGATCGTGTTGAGAACATCTAAGCATTTTTTAACCTTAGATTTCTGGGTATATTCCCATCTACTAATTATCAACTAGTCTATAAGTATTTGCCCTTATACGCACTCAACCCTCCACAAGGAAGCTTCTCTTTGCAACAGACAGAGACCACTACAGAAAACCACAACCAATCAAAATGCAGAGTTGTGGAGTCCACTCCCATTCGATACATCTAGGTTATATCCTAATCCTAAGACTCAGGGAGCACTGGAGAAGAGGAGGTTGAAAGATTGTACGAGTGAGAGGATCAAGGAGTTTGCTGTTAAATGGTCTCTTAGTAATGTCAAATGCTATACCTATAAATCTCACCAGCATGTCTGCCTAAACATGAGTTGAACATAGATGACACCGTGGAACATGCCAGACTCAATGGGGGAAAAGCCCATGAAACCTCAGCCCTACACAAAGAACAACAGTCAGCTAAGGAAAGCAAGGACAGGTATTTTTCCCCAAGGTAGAGCGCACCAATTGGTTGTCCAGTGCCAAATGGTCAGCCCTGAAAACATACATGCAAGTAACATTATATGGACTGAACAGGTTGTATTTAGGAATATCTCTGCATATAAAAATATGCGTGTGTTTGTGATACATAAAAGGTCATGAATTTGAAGGAAAGCAGAGACGGCTATAAAAGAAGGTTTGGAAGAAGGGAGAGAAGGGAGAAATATTGTAACTAAATTATAATCTTAAAAATAAAAAAAGAGAGGGGACAAATGAGCAGGTATGTTTTTTCACAAGCCTATCCACTTCTTCCTGCTATCTACTTTCTAAACTAGATCCATTCTAGCTTTGAAATTAACCATATTTACCTAATCAACAGCTATTTATCATGGAAGAAAATAATAATCATTGACATTACAGTACACTAAGATTATTTGCCAGCACATAGTATGCACCAATCCAAGTCCCTCCCAGGTAGTATTTTTGTTCTTTCTTTAAGAGGTTTATAAGGTAACTGACTTAGAAAATGCCGTTATCAGAGATCACGTGTTAGACAGGATTCCATGCCTTGGAGGAAGGAAGAATTCTGTAGGGGGCATATAAAAAAAAAGACTGGGTGCTGTGATAGAGAAGATGTGAGTAAGGTATAAAAATAGTTTCACAAACTGCAAATAAGCTAATACTGGGAGGAGTTAATCATTTGCTTAAGTTCAGATAGCTGAAAAATATTATATCTGGTGTCAAATCTAGGGCATAAAATCTGGGGGGTTTTATTTTTAGTGATAGGACAAGGTTATAGGCATTCAGAACTCAGGCTGGTATGCTTTTACTGGGTTACTCCATTTATAAAACGAATGTCTTTATAACCATTGAAATGAGTACCTTTCAGGTGAAACATACATTGGCCCCATGAAGAACTTTGCACAAATTTTGGTTAGTTTAAGGATGCTGGATATCTAAGTGAGATTTGTCTATTCTCTGCTTTTTTAGTCTCTTTATGTCACTGAGCACTTTGTACTACTCAGTGGCAATCTCTGGGTATTTAGTGCTTTGTGTGGTCTCTAATGAATGTGTTTTTATTTATCTTTTATGTATCATATTCTTTCTTGTATGCACCAAAACTTACAACTTACTTTGAGTGATGAGTTCTGGGTGGCAAAAACCCATTTTGCACCTTCCTTCCCTGCCTTCGTCTGCCAGTTGAACAGAAACACATCTCGAAGTGCTGTAGTGTCATTGCAGTCTGACCTATCTACTGGCAAAAGTTCAACTGTGACATTTAGTTCGTTCACAGACTTGTGTAATTATTAACACAATCTACTCGGCCATTTTCATTCATCTTTTTCAGGTTTGTACCAGTCACTTCCCTATCGCCAACTCACCACCTACCAACCCAACCATAGACATCACTATTGTTTTTCTAGCTACTGATTTGCAAAATGTGGGAGTCTTGTGTATGGAGTCAAGTAGTAGTTACTCTTTTTAACAGGCTCTTTTCCTTTTACACGGTTCTTTCAATGTCTGAGAAGTTATCTTGTTGTAGTAAGATTAAGAATTTGATTCTTTTAAAGACACCAGTTGGATGGTGGAGGTGCACACCTTTAATCCCAGCATTTGGGAGGCAGAGACGGGTGCCTGTTTAAAACACCTGATGGGCTAATAAAGAGATGAATCGCTGATAGCGAGGCAGGAGCAAGGATAGGTGAGGCTGGCAGGCAGAAAGTATAAATAGAAGGAGAAATGAGCAATAAAAAAAAGCAGAAAAGAACAAGGAGAAGAGAACATCAGGGCCAGCCATCCAGCCACCCAGCCACCCAGTCACCCAGTCACCCAGACACTCAGTCACCCAGACACCCAGTCACCCAGACACCCAGACACTCAGTCACCCAGACACCCAATCACCCAGACACCCAGACACCCAGTCACCCAGACACCCAGTCACCCAGACACCCAGACACTCAGTCACCCAGCCACCCAGTCACCCAGTCACCCAGACACCCAGACACTCAGTCACCCAGACACCCAGTCACCCAGACACCCAGTCACCCAGACACCCAGCCACCCAGACACCCAGTCACCCAGACACCCAGACACCCAGCCACCCAGACACCCAGACACTCAGTCACCCAGCCATCCAGTCACCCAGCCACTCAGCCAGTCACAAAGTAAAAGGAAAGTAAGATATGCAGAAGTAAGAAAGAAAAAAGCCCAGAGGGAAATGGTAGATGGGTTAATATAAGTTTAGAAAAGCTGGCAAGAAACAAGTCAAGCTAAATCCAGGTATTTATAAATAATAATAATAAGCCTCCATGTGTTTTACTTGGGAGCTGGATGGCAAGCCCCTCAAAAATCCAAAAAGAGCAAAACATCACACAACACACATGTTTCCATTTATCTTAGGGATGCCTTGAAGAGGAATTACTGGTTTATATGATGATTCTGTACTTGAGGCTTTGAGGAAATTCCCTAATTTTGTCAAATGATGCTTTATTACTTTGCATTCCCAAAAGAAGTGTTGGGGGTCCCAATGTCTACTCATTCTCATCCATACCAACCTTGTCTCTTTGATCACAACGAACCCTGAGGGTATGAACTGGTATTTCACAGTTCTTTTGACTTGAAATTTTCTGAAGGCCAATGATGCCCAGTAGGTTTTCAATGTATTTATGAGCCATTTGTATAACTTGGTAACAGAACTGTCTACTCAGACTTTATCACCCCTTTTACTTCCAAGTCGCAAGAACTCTTTGCGCATCCTAGATACAAGTCACTGCTCAGAGCCAGAAATCTCAAGTGTTTTGTCTTGAGTTTTCTTTATATTTCTTAGTTAATGGTGTCTGTTCAAGCAACAAAGTTTTAAATTTTGATAAAGAACAACTTACCTATCTCTCTCTCTCTCTCTCTCTCTCTCTCTCTCTCTCTCTCTCTCTATTTTGGCGAGTTTGATTTCTGATGTACCTAAAAAGATTTTCCTGAAACCTCAAACAATACCATAGGGGATTAGGAATATTAAGGCATAAATTTGGGAAGGCACAGTTCAGTGAAGAAGAGTAATATCTTTGTTAAGTATCAGGATTATAGCAACTTCAAAAAAATTGGGGCATTGTTTTGTTTTTCTAATTTTGGGAAGAAAATTTTGTAAATATTTTGTTTAGTTCTCTGTATGTTAGATCATACTTTTTTTTCCATTTTGAAGATTTTTTTATTTTTTTGTGCTTTTGCTATTTTTTAAAATAGCAATAGACTATATTTTCTGTAATTCTCATAGTGAAAAGGAAATTTAACAGAGATCTTCAGTAAACTTTTCGATTATTTATGTATAACCCAGCCTTATTTAAAGAAACCTTACAGTTAACAATTTTATATTAAGAATATTTTTAAACACCACATGAATTTTATGCTACTCATTATGTAACAAGATAAAAATTTATAGAAGCATATTTTAGAATCTGTCTTGAAAGAAAATCTTTACGAAAATCTATGTATACAATGTTATAGATTATGACACATCTAATATTCCCAAAGATACCATTTTTATTGATTTTAAGATATTTAAAGTACTCCAACTAATAAAATAGTGTGAACTTACCATAATATATAATCATAGTATTTAAATTTGAGCCTGCACATTCATTTTAATTGTGCATGCTAAAAAATAATTTTAGCACATAAGCAAAATAAATTTTAAGAAGACATTACATTAAAATATCAGGACTGTATTCAGGTTCTTCTAGCTTATTCCTAAAAAGAATAATCTCTTCATGATTTCTCTGAGAGCAAATTTATGCAGACATCAAAAATGCTGGGTGATATTGATCTCTAATGCTGCTGACAACAGCGTACACAGAGTAACTGACATTTCTCTCACTGTTTATGTTTCTTCTATATTTTTGTAATTAGATTTTTAAAATCATAAATATGTAATATTCTACTTGATATATTTCTAAATGTTGAAATAATATTTATGTTGGTTTTAGTGAAGTCACAAATTAAAATATTACATCTTTTTATTTGATTGTGTCTTTTATGACTATTTGTTTATTCTAAATTCCTACCTTATTCAAAACTATGTTTAAAAGATACAAATTTTCTCATTATTCAGTATAATCTGGATAAAACAAAAAACCTCTAATTTTTAATTAAACTTTATTTACTAAACTTACTGTAGCTGGCTGGGCATTGGTGGCACAGGCCTTTATTCTTAGCACTCGAGAGGTAGAGGTAGGCAAACCTCTGTAGGTTTGAAACCAACCTGGTCTACAAAGCAAGTTTCAGGACAGCCAAGACTACACAAAACCCTGTCTCAAAAAAAAAAAAAGATATATACTTGTAGTGATATTTTGTTTGTGATGTAACAGATAAAGCTTACCTGAAGATCAGAGTGCAGAACTAAGTAAGCCACTAGTTAGTCACAGAGCCCAGCCAGTGGGGGCGCACGCTTTTAATCCCGGAAAAAGAATCAGACAGATTCTTTGTGAGTTCAAGGCTACCCAGAGCTACATAAGATTGGGTTTGTCTTTTTTTTTTTGAGTTATTATTACTTCATTATCATTCCTCACAAACAACCAAGGGAATCTACAAACTAGAGACAACAAGCTGTCTCACCCCAAGAAGATCAAACCAACTCAACCCTCCCACTGAAGGACCTGGGTGCCCGAGATGAGGGACAGTCATCTCTAACTCTGGAACACATCTTTTATGAGACAGGTTCTTAGTACATTTTGTAGACCAGCTTGGCCTTGAAACTTACAGCCATGCTCCTGGCTCTGCATCCCAATTTTTAGAATTACAGGCTTACATCATGCCCCTGGCACCGAATCTGCCTTTTTAGAATTATAAATTTGGGCTGAGAGATGGCTCAGCCATTAAAAGTTAGGCTCACAGGCGCACAACCAAAAGATAAGAAACGAACAGTTCCACTAAGGTTCATCTTGTAAGAAAGCAGGGTGACAGTCTCGCCCTTCCCAAAACCCAGGCTGCACCCTGAAGAGGCCAGCACTGTTCTCAGTTTTACAGGCTTTGGTAGAAGTGCGCTTCCACTGGGTTTCAAAAGCTCTGGGCCTCATACCCCTGCTGAAGGCCTTCTGGGTTTGTCTTAAAAAGAGACAGAGCTCACACGAAGGTGATGGCAGTGCTTGGGATCACATGCCTTTAATCCCAGCACTAGGGAGGTAGAGACGAATGATATGGCTGGGCAGCAAGAAATTACAAGACAGGAAGTGACAGGAGCCAAGGCCAGTCTGAGGATTCAGCCTGAAGATTTGTAGAGACAGACACAGTCTGAAATTTTGTAGAGATAGTATTCAGCTTGAGGATTTGTAGAGATAGGATTGTCCCTTTGGTCTGAACATTGCTAGAGGTAAGAACTCTCCAGTGGTTGACTGCTCTGATTCTCTGATCCTTCAGCTTTTACCTCTGATAGCTGCTTCTGAGTTTTTATTATTAAGACCGATTTGAATTCGTGTTACATTTACTCTAGCTGGAGATATCCAAGCATTTGGGTTAATTCTTTGGGTTATCTAAATTTTAAAAAGATCTCTATCAAGAGTAATGACAACATTCATGATATTTTATACCTTAAATACTGATGTTTCCTTATTTAATTAGTGTTTAAAATGTCTCATTTTACAATTAGCCAGGATTAAACAATTAATTAAACAATATTTGTATTTTACAAATCAGAAAGGGGGCAATATTATGACTCCTTCCAAAGTCCCATTTCTAACCATTTAAATGTAAGTAAGATAGTTCACAGAGTACAAATAAAATGAAGGAGAAACATGGCCAATTTAGTTTAAAAATATATATAGATTTTAATTAGTTTAGTTACATCTTTCCTTCATATGTCGCCTTCATGTCATTAGGCCAAACTGTGTTCTTAATTACTTAATTCTATATATAGTATAGTAATATTGCATATATACATATACATATAGTATAGTAATCCCGTGTCACATGTGTAAATGTTATGTCAGATACAAAGGGAGTAAAAAAAATTCAGATCTGGATCATGAGGCTAATAGTTGATATGACTAAGGAGCTTCTTTCTGGCCTTCACCAGCTGTTCCTCTATCCTGAAGATTGCTGTCCTGCCCACTATGCAGCCTCTTCAATCCCAAATCCTAGGAATGTGCCAACCTTAAATATTTAGTAAATATCTTATGGATCCCAGATATAAAAAAATAGGGCTTTCTGTGAATGAGACACTTTGAAGAAAAGCTGCAGAGACAGATTGATTAGAATTGCAGTACTGTGGAGAGCTTGCAGTGTTGCAGGTCCTGAGGCTAATCACCTTATCTTGACCTAGTTTTAGACCTCCTTGCCCACCTCTTGGTCTGCACCAACATAACACAACTAACTAACAGCTAGAAACCTATCAGAATATATAAATTTAGCAGCCCATGAGCTTCCACTAACCCAAAAGCTAAAAATGTCATCAGAGAGCATCTTGGACCTATAGAAAAGCTTCCTCCACCTTGCTGTAACTTCTCTGATGTAGCTACTAAGGCATTTTAAACTCACCTTGATTAATGATTTTATTCATTCTGTAAAACGATAAAACTCCATGAAACTGCCCCCATAATGGAACATGGAATTTGAGGTAACCTGAAGCTCTGTTTCCTGGCTGTGATCACTCAGGATGACTCCACGGTAGACTATTTCTTATTTCACTTAAGATGAGGGCTGTGGTTTCTGTGTCAGTATTCTTAGTTGAAATGGAGTGGGGTGAGGGTCATGTATATTCAGACTAAGGGTTTAGATGGGAAGTTGGGCTTGGCTTTTGATTTATGGGACCCCTGTCCTCTCTGCTGTTCTTGCCTGCAACAGAATCTCTGCAGATGGTGTGGTGACAGTCTGCCCCTCCCAATACTGTGACCCCGTCAACTAGGACCTGGGAGCTACAGGCTCTACATATACTCTTGGCTACATCGTTCTAGGAGAATGTTCAGCTTCCCAAGCTCGGGTCAGGAAGGGCGTGGTGTCTTCTTCGGCTGCTTCATTTATTTTCCTTCTTCATAGTTCCATTCTCAAAACCATCGACCTGTGCATCTAATCTTTAAAATTCTTACCTTCTTTTTTTTTTTTTTATTTTCTTTCTTTTTTTTTTTTTTATTGAGAAAAAGAAAAAAGTTTCCGCCTCCCCCCAGCCTCCCATTTCCCTCCCCCTCCTTCCACCCTTCTCCCCCTCCCCCCACTCCTCTCCCCCTCCCTCTCCAGTCCAAGGAGCAGTCAGGGTTCCCTGCCCTGTGGAAAGTCCAAGGTGCTCCCCCCTCCGTCCATGTCTAGGAAGGTGAACATCCAAACTGGCTAGGCTCCCACAAAGCCAGAACTTGAAGTAGGATCAAAACCCAGGGCCATTGTCCTTGGCTTCTCATCAGCCCTCATTGTTCGCCATGTTCAGAGAGTCTGGTTTTATCCCATGCTTCTTCTGTCACAGTCCAGCTGGCCTTGGTGAGCTCCCAATAGATCAGCCACACTGTCTCAGTGGTTGGGTGCACCCCTCGTGGTCCCGACTTCCTTGCTCATGTTCTCCCTCCTTCCGCTCCTCATTGGGAACTTGGGAGCTCAGTCCGGTGCTCCTGTGTGGGTCTCTGCGACTATCTCCATCCATCACCTAATGAAGGTTCTATGGTGATATGCAAGATAATCATCAGTATGGCTATAGGATAGAGTCATTTCAGGTTCCCTATCCTCAGCTGCCCAAGGAACTAACGTTTGAACTTAAGTTCTTTTTTAACCAGACACTTGAAGCTGTAACTTGTTTTATGTTATGTGACTAATAATGTTTATTGAATAAATTAGTGAACCCAAAACGTCAAATAATGCAATCTAGGATTAAATAAGTTTCCAAATGAGAATATAACCCCAAAATAACAATGAAAGAGATGTTTTGAAACGTTATTTGTTATGATGGGAAAAGGAAAGGAACCATATTGTTTATAAACTGTAGAATTTTTGTGTGATGACTGTTAGTCTTCATGATCAGGACACACTTCATGACAACTTGCCAGGTCCAAAAACCTACTGCTGTAAATGATCCTTAAATTAATTTATTGTGACAGACGATTTGCCTGGAAGCTTCCCATTCAGAACCAAACCCTTAAGGGAAAGTGGCTACTTAATGTGAACATTCTTTGAATTCTGGTTCTCTGGGGCATGTTTGAGAAAGCCACTGGGGGTTTTATTAGCATAAGTTAAAGTGCTCAGTTGTAAGGCTGTAAGCAATTGAGGGTGATAAGTGCCTAGAGGAAAGTGGGGAGAAAGGACACTTTCTGAACAATAATGTGAGTCTAACAGGCGAGGGAATTAACTCCAAATGGAGACATGTTCAAAAGTTCAACTGGGGCTGATACCCGAAGAGCTTAACCAGGCTATAAGGTATGAATTTTAGTTTAACACCTGGGAAGAATAAGCTCCCAGAACAACAACAACAACAAAAGGATTAATGAAAAGAGAGGATGGGGAAGGGAAGGGGAGGAAAGGAAGAGGAGAAGAAGGAATAAGAAAAGTTATGAAATCCTTCCATCCCTCCTTACTTCCCTCCCTCCTTTCTTTTTTCTTTCTTAACTTTGTGTGGACATTGAAAGAATGATGAAGATTCCTATGAGAAATAAGTAACAAGGTCAAATCCCAAAGCTTTGTCTTGCTGAACTCATGACATTAGAAGTAAGTAAAGTTAGAAAACAGGGAGTGGGATGCATTCTAGAGGGCCACATAGGCTTGGGAGGAATGGTTTATAAAATGGTGATTCACTATAGCTACCTAGTTTTGCAGCCAGTGGCTTAGGAAAGGGTATCATTTTCTGAAGAAAGTACTAATTGATGCTAATTGGTGAGCATAAAGAACAGGGCAACAAAGAAGAGCTTCAAAGATATGAACAGAGAATTAATTTCAGCAATGTTAAGAGGAAAATGTTAGTGGTTAAAGAATAACCTAGTTGAGTAACCCCAGAGCTACAGCAGCAAATGAAGGGCCTGGAGAACTGCTCTTTCCTGATTGACAGCTGGAAGAGTTCACCAGGACACAGCTCCTCCTTTTACAGCCTTGCTCCTTGAGGCTGTGCATTTTAAGCATAACAAAGATCAAATATATAGTTTTCTAATGGTATTTGTTGAGAAACATGGCTTAAATGTAAAGAAAAAAGGACAGAGATAGGTAGGTAGATTACAGTTTACAGTGTTGAATCAAGGACCTTGTACAACCAACTACATACTTATCCATGGATTTTTTTTCTATGTAATTCATGTGCTTTTTATACTCCTTTAATGCATTCATTTACAAACTCTCTGTTCATTATGCGTATTAACACCTAAAGCCAGACTCCAAGAGAAATGATAATAACTTTGTCTTTTCCCCTAGAGAAGGTTATCTTGATTTTTTTTGTCTTTAATAATAATTTCTTTGCTCTGGTGATGAAGAAGTAAAACCAAGCTAGACCTGAATAGGAGAATGTTCTGTGCACTGGAATGAAACTTTGAAAATCAGTCATAAGTGTTTTGGAACTATTTATCTTCTAAGTCAAGTAGCAGAATCTTCCAGATGGAGATAGTCTGATATGGCAGATGGAAGCATTTCTAAGAGTAAGGGATTATATTACAAACACTTTTGGTTGAAGTCTCTAGTACAATTCAGAATTGTACTATTCTGTGCTGTGTCATTTAGAAAGCTCAAAAAAGCAGCGAAAAAAGTCGCTTTTAAAAATGGAGAGAGGAGCTGGGAGGTGGTGGCATATGCTTTTGATCCCAGCACTTGTGGGGCAGAGGCAGGCAGATTTCTTAGTTTCAAGGCAGCCTGGTCTACATGGGGAGTTTCAGGAGATCTAGAGCAACTGAAATCCTGTCTCAAAAATGAAAACAATGGAGAGAGAGAGAGAGAGAGAGAGAGAGAGAGAGAGAGAGAGAGAGAG
>JABTXL010003523.1:24281662-24427099 GCA_025134845.1 Neodon shergylaensis | reverse complement strand
CAGTGGTCCACCACACTTCCAGGGCATGGTCCAGTGGTCCACCACACTTCCAGGGCATGGTCCGCAGTGGTCCACCACACTTCCAGGGCATGGTCTAGAGGGGTCCGTCACACTTCCAGGGCATGATTTGCAGTGGTCCACCACACTTCCAGGACGTGGTCCGCATTGGTCCACCTCACTTACAGGGCATGGTCTAGAGGGGTCCATTACACTTCCAGGGCATGGTCCATAGTGACATCACTGAATGTTGTGAAACCTTAGGAAGATTTGACTAATGGAAAGTTTTTAGGTTATTGAAGATATATTTTCTAAAAGAATAAAAGCACTTGGCCATTTCCTCTTCCTCTCTCACTTCCCTTCCATGAAACGAGTGCTTTTTTCCACCATGTAGTGCATAGTTCCACCATGATGTGTAATGGGGGTACTCCAACATGGACAGGAATTACTAAAACCATCAGCCAGAGTAAGACTTGATCCAATTATAACTTCACCTTCTCAGGTTTTGTTATGGTGACAGAAAGCTTTACTATCACAACCACAGATGCCAACTTTTTTATTTCCTCACTTGATGGGGTTTCTTGATGATCATAAAAACACTCTCATTCTGGCCCTGGATATGAAAAGGTAGCTTCAGGACATCAGCTCCTTAGAGTCACCATTTCACCACCAACAGACGAAACTGAACATAGCTGAACGCTCAGAAAAAATTGACTTATTCATCGTGCTATCAGCAAATACTACTTAGAAGTTCATAGAAGTTAAGAAAATGTATGTGTAGTGTGTCTGGGTGTGTATTATTGTGACTACACAAAAATATGTAGATGTACACACCCATTCAGTGTTTTCAAAGCTGATTGTGGTATTTGATAACCATTTGGTATGCTTTTTCCTGGGAAGGGTTACTTTCCTCAGTTTCAACAGTCCTTTGTTACTTGTAGTTCTTTGCTGGAGTTGAGGCCTCATGAACATTTCCCCTTCCATGTTAGTATGTCTATTGCTGTCTTCCTTATGCAGGTCATGTTTAGGCACCCATGTTAGTGAGACTTTATTGGTGCAGCTTTTGACATTTCTAGGAGACCCACTCTCACACAAACTTCCTCTTCCTCTGGCTTTTACAATGTTCACACCCCCTCTTCTGCAATGTTGAGTCTTAGATGGAGGAGTCATGTTGTAGATGTATCAGGTGAGACTGGGTTCCACAATTCTGTATTTTGATTGGTTGTGGTTTTCAGTAATAGTTTCTGCCAATTTCAAAGAGAAGTTTCCTTGATGAGGAGTGAGATCTCCATTTACAGAGCTAGATGCTGGAGAAGGATGTTCCTGTGATCATAGTTTGAATTTATTCCAGCTAAGTGACTTCTGACTGCCAATGAGTTCCAGACCTTGCGTCCATCCCTGTCTTCAACTTGAGCATCTCAGTGTTTTCACCTGGAGGTCAATCCTGAGCCTAGCAGCTGGCTTTCTAGAGGATGCTATGAACTGGAAAAACAAAACAAAACAAAACAAAAAACCTCCAAAGCTTCATTACCACTCGGAATTCCAGAGAAAGGGATTAACATTCTGAGTAGCAACTGGTCCACCATTCACTTTGTATCCTAAGGACATGATTTAAAGTGTGGTCAGGCTGAGAAGCAAAAACTATGCATAATTATAATTTAAGTATGACTTTCAGCGTATCTGGCAGATTCAGACAAAAACAGCTTAATTTTTTATTTGTATTTGCTACTTTTTATTTGTACTAATTTTATTCTTGTTTTTCTCTATATTTATTGTTTCCAAGGTTTCTGTTCTGCCTGGTCCCACAGCCGTTCAGTCCCAAATAAACACACAGTGGTCTAAATTAATTATAAACTGTTTGGCCTATTAGCTCAGGCTTCTTAATAACTAGTTCTTAAACCATACATTAGCCCATAATTTTTGTCTGTGTTAGCCATGTGGCTTGGTACCTTTATCAGCAAGGCATTCTCATTTTGCATCTTCTACATCTGGGTGATGACTGCAGACTGACTCTTTCCTCTTCCCAGATTTCTCCTGTTCTTTTTGCCCCACCTCTACTTCCTGCCTGGTTGCCTCGCCTATACTTCCTGCCTGGCTACTGGCCGATCAGTGTTTTATTAAAATAATAAAAGTGACATGATAAAAGACCATTGTCCCACAGAAATTTATTACTATTTTTCAATAAAAACTGGAATGGTAAAATTTTCAGACAGTACCTAAGGTTGTCATGGTGGAAAAGTCATATGTGTGTCTCCATCCCCATTTCCCTTTCTACAGACAACCATGACTAAATTGTTCTTGTTTATCCTTCCAGAGAGGTGAGTATCCATAAACAAACATAAATATCAGTTTATGCAGGTGGGAGCATTGAATACACACATCTGTGTGTTGCCTGTTTTATCTTATGCTATGAACAGTAATATACAAATATAGTAAATGTTATAGTTTCTGTGAAATTTTGTGAAGATTTGAGAAAAAGTCCTTATCCTAATGTATGCAAACATGTATAACAAGACATGCCAGATCACTGTTGATCTGTTGTGTTCTTTTGTGGGATGTTTGCTAAGATGACAAAGTGAGATTGATTCTCCATGTATTTTGAAGTCATATTGTACCATATTGTCTACTGCAGGCACTCTGCTAAGGTCCTGGAACTTAGTCACTTTGCATACCAGAACTTTACACTCATTTTTTTAAACAACTCCTTATTTTGTATATTTTAATTTTGTGATGGACATTACCAAATAGCTTGCTGATGCTGTCCTTTATTTTGACTCTCAGAAGAGGAGAGTGTCCGTTTCTCTACATGGTTGCCAATGGAGTACTCTCAAACCCTTTGATCATATGTGTCACAACATATGTGACTTTACAAAGACATGTGTGAGTATGTGTTTGATGATTAGGTAACATGGATGTCTTCTGACATGCTTGTAAGCTCAGTGTAATTCCTTTTGTGTTTTCATTTAGATTATTAAGATGCCTTTATGGACAATATACAGCCTTTGGGGTTGGATTTATATTGTCATTGGTATTGCCAATGATCCATAGTGAGTATGTAAGTGTGGTATTATTTCATTATAAAATATTGTTGAATGACTAGGATTCTTTCATTCTTTCATTATTGTGAGGGAAAAGAGCACAAGCATCTGCCCTTGCTCTCCCTTGATCAGTACTGCAGTGGGATAGTCTTTGCTTGCTATATATTTGTTTCCGTTGAAAACTGATTTATTCCTTTACTCCTTAAGTCAAAGCATTCCTTGAAATCCATATACCATAAAGTGTTACAAACAGCCAGATTTATTTTTGCCAACTTGTGTCTGAAAGTCTTGCAGCCTTATTTTAGTCTTATGAAGAAGCAAATTGGTCATAATTAACATTTAGAAGTATCATTTTGGTAAGCAAACATTTTCATTCAGTCTGTTCTCTGGCAACCGCTTTCATTCAGGATGCTTGGCTTACAAACACATAATATGCACTAATTGTAGAAACCCGGAGCCTGGCATTCTCTCTTGCTTTGATAGAAATGTGAGCTGCTTTGCATAGGTTGTATTTATTAGCTATTTTGGTGACTCACATTGTCTGTTACTAATGTAGAAGCGCCAAGTGAGAGTTCATAAGACCAGAAGAAGAAATTTCACAATGTGAATATGTTTAGGGTTGGTTAAAAGAAATCCAATCCTATTCAAGCAAATGGAGACAAACAAAAATAGAGAACAATATGTTTTTGTCAACCCTGTGGTCATTCTTTTTTCCTTTGGTGGGGTAAGGTAAGACTAGGAATTGAATTCAGGACATCACACCTAGAAGCTAAATTCTCTACCATTGAGCTACACCTCTGGGCAGCCAAGCATATCCTTCAACTGTTTTTCTATGAAGTGAGGAACAGCAGCTTCAGAGAAAATGAAATACAAGGACAGTAAAATAAAATTAATAGCAAAATCCTAGTGTTTTAATAGAGTAATCTAACCATGGGACATTTCTGGCCATGATTGTGAAGACTATATTAGTGGCATACTCCAATCTAGGGGCTCTCAACCTTCTTAATTCCACAACCCTTTATTATAGTTCCTCATGTTGTGATGACCCCAACCATAAAGTTATTATTGTTGCTACTTCGTAACTGCAATTTCGTGACTGTTATGAATCACAATATACATATCTGATCTGTGGTATGTGAGAGTGTTCTTCAACCTTCAAAGGGATGGCAACCCACAGGTTCAAATCTGTAAAATCCCCCAAATTCTCAACTCATTTACTGAAATACTAGACAGACTCTCAGGTGACATCCGTAGTTCACAGCCTTGCAAAAACCAGCTGGCCATGAAATGTGGCTGGAGCTATTGCTCTGCTTCTAATGCATGGGCAGCCATAAAAAGGAGGGGATGTGACTCCCATTCTTGTTTTACATTACACAAGACTGCATTCCTAGCAGGATTGCCTCAGAGGTTCTCAAGACAGGTCTTCAAAAGCAAACTGCCCTCTACGTGAGGAGCTTCATGTGGTAAGAGACTCAACATTTCTGGAATGCTGAGTACCTGTGCTAAAAGGAACTGAATTGCCCATCAGCCGTATGAGCGTGGATGGAACCCAAAGCTCAGAGGAGATCACTACTTGGTAGTTTTACGAGCTGCTTAGTTTTATAACTGTCAGTTTGACACAACCTAAAATCACTTTAAAACAAGTCTTTATGAGGAATTATGTAGGTCAAGTTGTCCTGTGATCAAGTTTGTGGGGAACTGTCTTTTTCTAAAAAATATACATCACTAAAAATGTTTTAAAAACAGAACATCATATAAGATATAAAAAAAGAATATAAAACTATTTGTTTTTCTAGTAGTAATTATGTCATAAATATTTATGTGTGTTGGGTGTTTGGATAAGTGCATTAATTATGTTTGATACTGAATGTGGACAATTTAATGTGATGCTTTATAGTTTAGGTTTTGAGTGAGAATTCTTGCCTTATATAAGTTTGTTAAGTTATACAGACTTCAAGCCAGGTTAATTTTGTTGTGGGAGACTGTCTTGATTGTCATTTGATATAGGAAAACCCAGACCATTTGGGTGGCACCATTCTTTAGGCAGGCAACCCTGAGCAGTGTGAGAGAGAGCTCAAGCTGCCTGAGAGCAAGAAAGGATATGCTTATTCTCCTTTTGGCCCTGACTTTAGACATGGAACGACTAACTGCTTTGACTTTCCCAAAACATGGACTGCAACTTAGAATTATAAGCTAAATAAATCCTTTCATCCCTTATGCTGCTTTTTGTCAGAGCAAGAGTAAAAATGAAACTAAGAGCACCTTGTGAGACACTGAAGTAAGGAACACAAACAGGCTGTGCTGAGATCCCAGGAACGATGACGGAGTAAATATGGCTTTCTTTCAACTGCTAAAATTCTGGAGATTGTGCTACTCCATAGACACCAATGTGGTGTTGTTAGGTAAAACAACCTCTGGAATGATGGGAGTTTGCTCAAAATGTTCACTGTTCTTCTTTGGGGGCCAATTCTAATCCAGTTTGGCATTATACATATATTATGATATTATTACACCATCCTAGAGGAAGGGCTTTACTTCTTTCCCTTAAACTCAAGAATGACCACCTGATTTGTCTAAGCTTACAGAATGAGAGGAAAAGCCAGTATTTTGTAAGCCAGCTTGGCACTGAGTAGGCTTCTCCCTTTGCCTCTACCAGATTGTGCCTGACGTCAGCTGGGAAGGAAACAACAGCCGCTTTTCCTCTCCTTACCCACAGCACAGTCTAGTTCTAGTGTTTTGCCTGGAAGGAGCAATTCTGCCAAGTCATGGGGAGCAGGTTGCTGTGCAGAAGCTTTTTTTTCCTGGGTAGGTGGATTTCCATGTGTAATTGTCCTGCAGTGATTGCTTTACATATTTCTCTTCTGTGTCTTCCTGAAATGGGACCCAGTGAAAGTCAGTCTGGAGTCTGCTCTATTCAGGAATACTTCCTGCAAAGCCCTTTATAGATTAAGATAAAGTCTAAGTGGATTGGGGGCAGGGGGTTGGGGGGGGGGGGAAGAAAGACAGCTCCAGCCTTAGGAACAGATTTGCTTAAAGAAAAAAGATTGCAAACAACAAGCTAAGTGGGGAAAATTCAAAGAGCTATTTGGTCTACCCCTTACCTAGGACTTTAAGTGTTACATTCAAATTTACGAGCAGGCTGAAAAAAGTCAAATCTTAACTGGTCATTAATAACGTTTCTTTTCCAAGAATAATCCAAGACTCCTCAGAATTGAGCCTTGATAAGAACTCCACCAAGGCTTTAGAGGTTTGTAGATGCTTATCTCTCTCATTGTGAAGATGACTAGAGTACAACTTATAGTATTCAAATAGTTAATATATTAGAAAAAGGCAGGCGAATAGGCTTCAAGTGAATGTTATTTTAACTTGGTTATTTAAGGGAAGACATTTTTAGAATTTCTGCTATCAACTATTTTTCACTTTCTTCAGAAATATTTCAATATGAAACAGCATAAATATGTTTTTGTGTATTAATTTCTACGTTTTATGTAACTTGGACATCTTAGTGTTTATTTATTTATTTTGAGACAGAGTCTGCTGTGGAAAATTTGACTGTGAATATGTGTTACATTTGTTTATGCAACTGACGATTAATTTAATTGTGTAAAGGTGTGTTACATTTGTTTCTGCTGTCTTTGTTAACAATGCAAAGATGTATTACATTTGTTAATGCTGTGTTTGTTTAATTATGTAAAGATGTGTTGTATTTGTTTTACCTTGCCTGCCTAAGGCACCTGGTTTGCCCAATAAAAAGCTGAAAGGTCAGTGGCTAGGCAGGAGAGAGATAGGTGGGATGACAGAATAAGTAGGTAAAGAAATCTAGCTCTGGAGAGAAGAAGGAGGAGAAAATGAGGGAGAAGGATAGGGACACAGCTGGGGCCAGAAGCCAGGTATTTTGGGAGCTGACTGGTGGCCTAAAAGGAAGTTACAAGTGTTTCACTATGGAACCCTGGCTGGCCAGGAACTATCTAGGTAGACCATAGTGGCAAATCACAGTTGTCTTCATGCCTCTGCTTCCCCAGTGCTGTTATCGAAAGTGTACACTGTCACCCCAGATTAGGTCTGATTTATTTGACTTAAGACCACCTAACTCAGATGACTTGAGTACTGTGGGATAATGCTCTTGTACACTGTAAAGGTTTGTCACTTGTATTGGTTTAATAGAACACTGATTGGTCAGTAGCCAGGCAGGAAGTACAGGCTGGGCAACAAGGCTATGAGAATTCTGGGAAGAGGAAGCAGATGACCCAGTCAAAAGCCAGATGCAGAGGAAGCAAGATGAGAATGAGTTACTGAGAAAAGGTACCAAGCTACGTGACCAAACAAAGATAAAATTTATGGGTTAATTTAGGTTGTAAGAACTAGTTAGTAATAAACTGAGCAATAGGCCAAACAGTTTATAATTAATATAAGCTTCTGTGTGTTTCTTTGGACTGAACATCTATGGGACCAGGCAGGAGAGAAACTTCTGTCTACACTTGAATTGATAATTCTTACTTTGCTGTTCTTTTAATTTAAAACTTTCCATATTCTTTATGTATATTGTAGAATAATCAACAAATACATGTTTTGTATGTAAGGTAAATATCAAAATGTTTGAAAATCTGATCTCTAAGAAACTCAAAGTATATGTGTGTTTATAATACTGTATTTACTCAGTCATTTAGTGAGCTGTGATCTTTAGTATCTTTCTTAAAGTATCTGAGACTATGTTTCATTCTATCAAACATAAACACACACACAACTTCCATGGCTGTTGAAAGAATTAATTAGTATGTCAATAATAGGCTACCTTAGTAAACATAACCTAACCTACTTTTATTATTGCCACTTGTGCATCTGAAGAGAGAGTTTGGCCATATCTCTGGATAGGAGAACTCCTACACACAAGGCTGGATTTCATACACTTTAGCTTTTCTTTTCCTGGGCTTCCAGATTGGCTGCCTCACACACTTGTTAGAAGAGCTGTAAAAATCACAGCTTTCTTTAAATCTTTCCCTTGTTATCGTCCCTCTACCAGCTGTTTGCACTCTAGCAACAGAGCTGGAAACACAGTTTTAAAACCTAGTCATGCTAACGAAGGGGGAAAGGGCCTTCTGCTTCTTAGGTAGTCACTTCTGATCTTGGCACCAGTGTGTGAGGTGAGTGACCTTATATGGATGGCTGGCAAGAAACTCACGCATTTTTATATGCATGACACCCTTTGCCCCTGGCAGCCCTCTCAAGCTGCATGGCATAATAAAACTGCCTTCCAGGACGAAAGGATTGATTTTGAGACCTCATTGAATTGGTAAATAATTTGTGGGGGCTGAAGAAGACTACTTGGGTATTTTGCGTATGTTAAGAGTCTTAAAGGTATGTGGTGATGCCAAAGTTAGGTCGGATTTTGAGTGCAATTGATGTTTGAGGGGTTTCTGGTTCTAGTGGATGGCATTTGTGGCAAAGGTAGATTGAGGATTACTGTATTTGAGACTGTATTTTACATTCAGCAAATAGAGGTGGAAGACCCCAATGAAGTACGGTAGGGGATCTAAAAGCATGGCTCACTTCTTGGAAAAAAGGGTTCTATATGATCTAGGAGGGCAGGGAAGGCCCTACTTGTGCAGAGCGGACGGCTAATCTGAATAAGGCCTAGGATTCTGCATAGATGAGGTGGGTAGGTTAGGTATGGGGAATACACTGGACCAGGACTGGATGATAGTTCACCACAGCTAAACTTAACCCGAGGAAGATACTGTTACAGGTACTTTGAGTGAGTTTGAGACAAATACTCAAGGGTTTAAATTTGTAATACACTGTTTTCTTAACCTTCTCAAAGCAGAACCTTTTTAATTTTAAAGAGGTCAAATGTGCAGCCTTTGCTATTATTAGCATGTAGCTGTTTGCTGACATGTGTGGAAATGGAAATTTGAGAGGAACTGGTCCTTGACCTCATCAGCATGTATAGTTTCATCTCTTTGTATCTAGGAAAGAATTTGTGTAAATATTATTATCCAAAATCAGGCTTGAATACCATATTTGTTTCTAAACAGCTAATTTTAGTGCTTAAGTAAAGCTAATTTAATTAGCTTGTATGGATAATTGCAACTGCTATCTAATTTATAAAATCCTACTACATGTAGTTGGGGGTGTTTAGGAAATTGATGGTTGAAACCTTTTATCTAACATGTTCTATCTAAATACTACATCATTATAATAAGGTTCAATACAGATGTTTTTTTAGTTAAAAAGAGATGATAGAATAGAATTAATTATTCCCAATTTTTCTCATTCCACGATTTTCTACATAACAATAAATTCCTTTTGGTTGGCACATGTATATATCAAAGAGAAGATCTACTTCATTAGAAGATCCAATTGCTTTTCTAAAATAATCTTTTTAAAGAGAATCGTATGCTGTTGAGATTTAAAAGATTTTTATTATTTATCAGGGGAATGTGGAAGATTTAACCTAAGTTTCTTTGAGTCTTCTAAAATAAATTTGTATATAGCTATGTAAACGGGTAAGCTACAGCTGACATCTGGAACAGGTGGTTTTTTGACAATACAATACATATCAACATTTATAATTGATTTAAACATCTGGCTAAGAACCAAAATGTCATCCAGAAAAAGAAAAGCTCTCATTGTAAGCCAAATAAGATTGCTAATAGCCAAATGATGCATTAGATGGGTAAACACAGAATCACTTACTTCCAAATGCATCTTGGCCATTAGCCCGCTGGAACAACTGAAGTCGATGTTAGCTAACCAGTGTTGCCTCATTTGAAATTCAGACTATAGCTCATAAAATTTTGGTGACAGACTAATTTTCATTTAGTGGTGAAATTACTGTTGAAATCTATTTCCCTTTTGCATTTCCACATGTATGGTCTTCTTTTGACTAATCTGATTCATCCATTTGTGCAATACAGTAGTCATTCAGCTTTTAATGAATACAGAAAGGTTTTGATTTCAGGAAATAATTATTGAAGTAGTTATCAAGAGATAAAATTAGTTTCCATATTCTTTTAGGATTTCTAGTTTACACTTTTGTTAGTATTCTAAAAATTTGTCTGTTTCCCTCCTAATGGCACGTACTTCATTTTGCTGTTCACTTGGGCAATGCATCTTAAGGAAAAATAGGCTCCCACACCCATGTAGGGATGAATCATTTCTGCATGGTTGGGGTTTCCTTTTCTTGCAAAGTCCAGTTTAGGTATAAGCCTGATTGATGTACTTATGAGAAGTGCGATAAAGAGACTGCTCCTGAGTTGACATTGCCATGCAAAAATACTGGCAAGTTGTTTGATAGTTAACTCAATGTATGAATTGACTTGCAAGACTTAACTATTAGTGACAATTAATTTAAAAACAAATGTATATAAAGTGGAGCTTTATAAAACAGTTTCACGTAAGTGTTGTATTAATCTAATTAGCATCAAGTAGTTATTAAGAAATGCAAAACCTATATTGAGACACTGAAGAGTAAATTCAAGCACTGACAAGAATGTGGTATAGTAGTAACTCTTATTTCTATAATGGTAACTCCTCATAACAGTTTTCTGCTTTGTATCGTTGTTTTCTCTTTAAGATAGGCCTCAGCTCTGTTACTCAGATTTGTCTGGAGCTTGTATACCTTCTGCATCTGTTCCAGAGTGCTGGAATTATATGCATGTGTCACTCTGTACAGACCTAAAAAAAATGTTTTCAAACACCTCAAAGCATTGCAAAGCAAAACAAAACAAAACAAAAAAAAAACCCATGCAAACAATAATAGACTCAAACCATAACTAGGGCTGTGGATCACTTTAGTTAGAGTGCTTACATAGCATGATCAGCCCCTGGGCTCAGTACCTAGCATCATTTAAAATGAGGGATGTTGGCCACATCCCAGCAGTGGGAGGTGGAGGAAGTTCAGTTTAAAATAATCTTCAGCTATATAGTTAGAGGTAAATTTAGGATAAAAATGCTCTGGATGGCACCTATTAGATCCATGGTCTGCCCTCCTAACTCTTGGCAAGAACCTGATTGTGATGCCTGCTACCCTAGATCCACCTCAATGATGCCATGTATGCTGACTGATTTGCATGTGACAAGCTAATGAGTATATGCCAGGATTCTGAAATTCAGGACCATTTTTTTCCTTTTCTGGCAATACTTTGTCTTCATTATAGGTGAATCCTAAAATATATCTTCACCAGATGAAGAAAGTTGATGATTTGAAGAATCTACACTGTGCCTTTTCCTCTACTACAGATTTCAGTACTGAAACAGTCTCACTTAGGCAGCTATGAGGAGCAAAATTGTTCGCATGTTTATGACACTTCAAGCTGTCTAGAACTGTAGTCATTCTAGAGTGATTCAGTCTCATCTCCTGCACTTTCCTACATTAACTTGCAACAGAGTAATGTGTCTTCTTTCGTATATGTACTCTTCTTCCCATGTCAACATTTCCCATGTCTCTTAAATGATGAAGGGTTGTCCTTTCAAGATGGAGCCAATTATAGAAGCTACATGGTCATGCTGTAAATAACAGAAATACTTATCTCACACTATTTAATTTTGATATTATAATACAATTACAACATTTCTCTCTTTCACTTCTTCATCCAAACCTTTTCATATACCTCTCCATGCTCTCCTTCAAATTCATGGTCTCTTTTTTGCCATGCCTGACTAGATTTTTTTCAAAGCTGAACCTGTTCAGATTTGCATGCTCATTATATAAGTTTCTTTACATCTTTGATTCTGCTATCCTTAGCCAGTTTGCAACCACATGCCAAATGCCAAAACTGCAGGTGTCATAGCAGGTATAATAATATCTAACAACAGAATTCTGGTCCTTTATTCTGTCACTTGTATTATTCTTAATAAAATCCTGGTTGGCCAGTAGCCAGGCAGGACATAGAGGTGGGGTAATGAGAACAGGAGAATTCTGGGAAAAGGACAACTCGGTTTGCAGCCATCACCCAGAGAGAGAGAGAGGAAGCAAGATGAGAATGCTTTGATGATGAAAGGTACCAAGCCACAACACAGACAAGAATTATGGGCTAGTTTAAGATGTAAGAATGAGTTAATAAGAAGCCTGTGCTAATAAGCTGACCAGTTTGTAGTTAGTATAGACCTCTGTGTGTTTCTTTGGGGCTGAACAGCTGCAGGGTTGGGCAGGACAGAAACCTCAGGCAACAAAGATAACTTTTGTTTTTCCTGTACCAAATGAAATGTACATTAAGCCTTCTACAGTTCTAGTGGACACTGTGAACATAATAGGGAGAACATAAAATGGTCTGTATATATTCTTTGTATTTCTTAGATGTTGTGGTAGATGGTTCTTGGTTTTAATCTTGTCTCTATTGTTTACTAACTGCAGGATAAACTATATTGTCTAAACTCCATGAGTTTTACTTGAGTCCTCCAGAGAATGCAAGTCATGTACTGTGTACTAGGGATCCTGGGTACATAGCAAATAATGTTCATGGAATTTTAAACAGAAGCCACAGTAGCTAGAACATTTTATTAAAAAAACACATGATGGTGCATGCTTTCCTTTTTGAAAGACCAGAAAAAAGTTCTTCAGACAGGGGCATATTTTATGACTTTGCTCAGGCAGATACCTGGATATTCTGGAGCAAGTTGTGAACTAGAGAGCCGAGTTGTGGGGTACCTGGGCTGGGCTTATCTAGATGTCATAGTTAATGGATATCAAATTCATTTGTCTGAGTCTGAGAGGTTATGAAGGTTTAGGACTGGGAGAGTGACAAAATCTTGAGATGAGATCAATTTGGACTCTTTTTGAGTCTTTGCTGTGGGCTAGGATATATAATAGGAGCAACTGTAGACAGAGAAAGCTTGTTTATTCCTGACTACCCAGATCTGAAATAATCACACAGAAACTGTATTAATTACAACACTTCATAGCCAATACATTAGGCATATTTCTGGCTAACTTTGTATTTGTTTGTTTGTTTGTTTATAGATTTTAACCCTGAGTTTGATTATTTCTTGTTTTCTATTCCTTTTGGATGTGAATTCTTCCTTTTGTTCTAGAACTTCCAGGTATGCTGTTTTATTACCAGTATGAGATCTACTTAGTAATATGAACTTGCCTCTTAGAACAGCATTCAGTGTGTCTCATAAGTCTGAGTCTACTGTGTTAGGACAGGTCTTTTCACCTCAAAAGAACTAAGCAAACATCCCTCACAGGTGTGCCCAGTTGGTTGGATTTTAGTTGATTTTAGATACAATCAAGTTGGCAATCAAGATCGGCCACCATAGATGGCAATACCATGGTATGATGTCAAAATATTGGCAATATTTGTCTTGAAAGGCAAGGAACCTAGGACTTTTGCTTTTAGAGACCTTCTTGTAAAGGGTTGAGATATTTTCTCTTCTCAAAAATCCATACTGAAATTTCAAGGGCATGTTGCCTTTGTGCAGTTATTGAAAGCTGGCTCTGCCTTCATTAATGAAATTAAATAGTCTTGTAAAAAAGTTTCATGGAGGGAATTGTTCCCTTTTATGCCCTTTAATCTTGTGCTATGTGAGGATACTGCATTCCTTCCCTCTGGAGGAGATGGGCACAAGGCACCATCTGGGAAGCAGACAGTTTTGTTTACCAGACAATGGAAACTACGAGTACCTTGACTTGAACATCCTAGTCTCTAGAACTGTAAAAAAATTACTGTTTTCTGGAGAGGGTTTAGTCTCAGATATTTTATTGCAACAATGGGAATCAATAAAGACAAATAGACGTTATACCATGAAACTAAGCAAACAACAGAAAAGCCAAATGAAATCTAGTGGTAGACTGGAAAATATTATTTTCTGTTTTTTAGTGGCACAATGATGCTCCCCTATGGCTCAGGACACAGGAGTTAGGTAAAATTTTTCATTACGTTCTTTCCTCACATTGCTCTCAGAGTGAACAGTTCTATTTCTATCAGTACAATATCTGCCATTTTCCTAATTTGATTGATTAGACAGAACCACTCAATTCCATCTGGCCCTACATCTGCTTTCTACCGCCTGTACATCTTGAAGGTGAGAATAATCGTGTCCCCTGAAGAGTTTTCTGTGGCAAGCCCTGAAATGTGGCCTGAAATATAGGAGTCATTACCTCAGATCCTGTTACTCTGTGGGTCTTTTGTCATCTTCAGTTGGGTTAAGTATTGATATTCCATAGAATGAAGGTAGAAAATGGCTGCTCATCTATTTTGACAGTGCTCCCAAAGGGGAGAGCTGATAGGGAAAGAAAATCTAAGAGGTATATTGATCTGCACCTTAATTCCTTCCTCCAGAGGCTGGTTCCTTTGTAGGTGGTAATTACGGCTTGGAGTCATATCGATTATGCATTTAAACTGATTAATGCCAACAGTTAGTAGAAAGCTTTTATGCAAAGACTTCTTTGAGAGTATGCTTTTTCCAAAACTACTTTACATAGCATGCAGGAAGCATGACTAATTCTGAAATCTTTCTATCTACCAACTTCTTTAACTTGATTTACGGTCTGTATATAATTTATTGTAAACCATAAGAAATGAGATCTTTCCTAGTGTACACTGTCAACTCTTAGTCACTATTTGAATGTTACCCAAACAATAGTGCACTTCCTACAAGCTGGGTACCAGGTAGCAACCTGTTGACTCCAGATGAGCCTATTATATCAACCATCACCAAACAGTCTACTTCCTGTGATACACACATGATAGGTCATCAAAAGAATCAGCACCTGAAGCTATAAATCTTTGTCTCTTTTTTAAGTCACTCAAAAGGTCAAATGCTGTTAATATTGCAGTATGATTATTCAATGTGGCCTCTTTACCTATCCCCTTTCTTTAGGAAGGTCTAGACTATTCTTTCTTTTACGTGTTCTGCCTAAAGTGTCTGCTCTCTTTACTCCTCGTCTCTCTACCTCTCTCCAGGCTTATTTGTATGTTCTTATATGTTTATTCTTGAAACAATATAAAATTACAAACAATGTAGAAAATAAAACACCAGGAAGTTATGAATGATAGTGTCATGCTTTTATGGACAAGTCTGGTGGTAGAAATTTTTGGGTAGTTGGATTGACACACATAAAATTGGTGGCATAACAGAGAGAAGTCACCACAGCTCTTTGTATTTATGTCTTGTCTCTTGTCTTGACCTTCTATAATTGTCTTCAACTATGTGTTCAGAGTAATTTGCTTAAACTTTTGTTATTCACAAATGATGCAAATTTATATGGGTAGAGTGTTTCAGTAGTACCATGATAAAGTGTTTATGAAGGTGTTTTAATTTCCATTACAATCCAGAATGCTGTATCATTCTACCCCAGAATAGATGTAAAGTGTGAGGTGTTTGATGTTGAAAATGTGTCACATTTAAATTATGACTAGTTAATTAAAAACAATTGAAGATGCATGTTCAAGAGATTTCCACTTAAAAATTTACCATGTGAATGCTGTTGTAATATCTTTTTTGTCTCAAAACTGACAATTTTATTTTGAGGTATTGTCATATGGGTTACTATTCATTTCCCTTTTCAGAGTCCGTTAGGGTCTGGTTCCATGCAACTGTAGGTGTCTCCTTTTAATGCACAGGTGAAGACAGTTTTGAGTTTAATTTATGAGCTAGGAAGGATGTCACACATATGCTTTTAAGAAGGATGATCACACATTCATACTTAGAACATTCAGAATTCATGATGTGAATTAATGCAGATGACAATTCAACCTGAAACAATCCTGGTTGTTCCGACTCCTTCCCAAAAGATGTTCATTTTGTCCTGCAGAAATAGTATCTATTTCTCTTTCACCAATTTTAAAGGTAGAAACGTTAAATAGAGTGCATGTTTTTCTCAATTTCTTGGCTGCTACAGAGTGGGAGGGATATAATCGAAAACAACACCTTATAATAATCTAAAATTGTTAGGCAATTATTAAACACTTGGTGTGACCCAGCAAGTAGGCGTTCTATACCTAATGTATCCTTTTTTTATCAACTTTATGGGGAGAGACTCTCCTCATACTAATCTTACAGACAAGCACATTGAAATTTTGAGAAGTGATTTTTCTTCTGGGAGTTGATAATGGCCAGCCGGGGCTCTGCGCCAGGCTATCTGACTCTGATGACCACACATAAGCACTGTGACCTACAGCTACACAATTACTTGAAACTGATTCCAAATTAGCATCTATGTCACTATTAAAATCATTAGAAATTATTTACCTCAGTTGAGAAACATAGTAATTTTTGCATATAATTACATAAATATCATAGATAAAGACATTTGAACAACACAAGCTTTAATCTTATGTTTAATACTATGTTGCTGAGTATGGCAGTACATATAAATCAGGACTTGAACAGATTTAGATACTAATAAAATCCCAATTACAAATTTACTCTATTTCCTTTACTTACATTTTAACTCTTCTCCCAAAATTCTTGTATGATACATGCATAATAAAAATCCAAAAAGTAGGATGTTGTGTTTGCAATAAGAATGAAAAATTGTGAGAAATTCAGAGATCGTATTTGAGAGTCTGAGGCATAGAGGAGAATATGAGACATTAAGTGGCAGAAAACGTGTGAGATGAAAATATGAGTAGGAGCATGAAAGCGCGTAATTAAGACAAAAGTACGTGTGGAAGGGCAAGGATGAAAAGGAGGAAGGTATGGGTGAACATACAAGAAAGGGTATATGAGAGAAAACAGGAAGACATGCAAGAGAATGAGAAAGTGGGAAGAAACCGGTGATGGATGGGAAGTTTGAGAAATAACTTAAGATGGTGGGAGGAAGAACCTATGTGTGTAGTGAATTTTAATTGTATTTTAATAAATAAAGACTGCTTAAATATCTGAGAGCAGAACAGTCCCACTGGTCAGCCTTACAGATCAGGTTATGGTAACACACACCTTTAATCCCAGTAGCCACACTAGTTGTCATAGAAACTGGGCGGTGCATGCCTTTAATGATAGTAGTGCATGCCTTTAATCCCAGCCCTAGAGAGTATTATAAAATGGGAGAAAACAGCTCTCGGTCACGCAGTCTCCTTCTGAGGTTCCGGGAGGCAGCATTGCCATTTCAGACTGAGGTCGAGGTAAGAGTCAGTGCCTGGCTGTTTTAGTTTTTGGATCTTCAGGTTGAACCCCAGTTTCTGATCCTGAGCTTTTATAAATCGTACTTCACATGTGAGTGTAAAGGGAGACATAAATGTGTATGTGATTGGATTTTTGTAAGTTTGTTTAAATGTGTTCCACTGTGTATTTTCCTATGGACTAGAGGGAAGCATCCCTGCAGTAGTGAACTGTAACATAGACTTATGGGTTGAAACAAATCCACCAGTGCCCCAATTTGCTTTATGCTGGATGATCTTTTATCTTATCAACAGACATGAAACTAGAACATAAACTGGTACAGAGAAAGTAGTGCTGTTGCTGTGAGAACCAACCATGTAATGTTTATGCTGTGAACTGTTTGTGTGGGAGGAATAGGGAAGCATTTGATGTACTGGGCTAGAGAAGACATTGAATGCCAGAAGCACAGATTAATAAAATGGTTTTGTAGAAGTTTGGAAGGTAATAACGCTGAAAGAAGCTTGGAAAATTGAAACCCAATGATGGGTTCTTTGAGAAAAAAAGAAGCTATTTGTGTGATCTTTGTTTATATTTATGTATTCACTAAGAATCTGTGTGGGCTGATGAGGCTGGGAGTGAAGGAGCAGATAGCATTGACCACTGAATGGAAACCTTCTGTACTTTATTGGTACAGCAGAAATATTTCCTCAGTTTCAGCACACAGAAGCCAATATAGCTATGATCCAAGAGGAGAGGGAAAAATTAGCAATGTAAATGTTGTTCACGTGATTTTAAGGCGTGGGAGATACAAGGCTGAAGGAGTCATGGAGAACAGGTGAGAGCTGGCACCATGCAGCGGGGCTGAAATCCCTGTAAAGAGGCCCTGAGAGGCCAATACATGGAGTAGTAGAGGTAAAACCTCTGTTGTAATGAAGATAGGATACTGGAGGTGTTAAAACCACAGATTGTTCTCAGGGGATGCTGCAGGTATAGGGTGGAGCTTATATAAACCCAAGAGAGCAGCTGTGTGTGCTGTCAGTAGAGCTACACAAGTCCATTGGAGCTGAGAAGAAAAGCCCCAGATGGTGGGCATTGAATTATAAGTCTGTTTTAATCTGATTGTTTTTATGATCCCTGATTCTTCCTATTTGGAATAGAAATGTCGCTCGATGATATAATGAAAGAATATGAATTATTTTTAATTTTACGGGATCCCACAGTTAGAAGAATTTGTACATTTAAAGTTGTATACATTTTACATTGTAAAAAATTAGATTTGGGGAACAAATAGCAGAGATGGTTTAAATGTAGTATGTCTGTGAGGAAGACAAAAGGTTGAAGTGTGATGGTTAGCTTTCATTGTTACATTTACACATCTAGAATTATCTAGTAGTCTGTGTGCATATCCGTGTGATTGTCTTAACTGACCTCAGTTAACTGGCCACTGTGGGCAGCATCATACCACAGGCAATAGGTCCTAGATTATATAACAGGTAAGCAGTAAGCAAACAAGGAAGGGAACATGCATATATTAGTTTCTGCCTACTCTTGCCTACAGATGTGATGGGATGAGCTCTTTGACTCTCCTTCTTTGATTCTCCCACAATTGTGGAACTGTAATTATAAGCTGAAACAAAACCCTCTTTCTTTTAATTTGCTTTTTGTCAGGGTGTTTTATACCAGAAATAGAAACTAGAACATTAGGATTTGGAGTTTTTGTTATATGTCTTTCTGCAACATAAAATTCACATGACAGGAATAGAAGGCCGTAAGGACCAATTAAAATTTAGACACCATAGAGCTGACAAGGATATTGGAAATGGAACAAAGATGGCTAACATTAGATGTCCAAGGCACTATGCATAGCTTTCTCTATCACTTGGAAACTATGACATCCTTTATAAACACAATCAGTTGTTTGGCCTGTTGAATTCTGGTTGCTTTCCTTTGCCAGTCGCTAGACATGTGCAGATGATTGTTTTGTTTGCTTGGTTTTGTGGTTGTAAATGGTAAGATCTCATTTTTCCTTTTCCTGTCACACACCCTTCCATGTTTTTTTTTTTTTAAAAGATGATTCTCATGGTTGATAAAATGGAGGGTGAGTAGATTTGTAGATTCACAGTAGGCAAGGGAATTCAGTTAGAGAATCTGAAAGTAGCCATAAGAATATCAGTGGGCCTAGGAATCCCCGGGTATAATGGGCATTGAACATGCAATAATTTGTAGTGACATTTCATTTGCATTTTAATAAATAAAGCTTGCCTCAAGATCAGAAAAGTAAAGTACTCAACCAATGGCTCTTACCTTTACCTCGGTCCAAAAATGGTGATTCTGCCTCCAGGAAACCTTTGAATGAGACTGTGATGGAGAGTTGTCTCCTCCTGTTTAATAATTCTCTCTAGTTCTGGGATTAAGATTATGCTCCATTACTGCCTGGTTTCTATGGCAAGCTAGTGTGACTACTGGGATTAAAGGTGTGTGTATCACCCCTACCTGGTCTGTAAGGCTGGCCAATGTGGCTGTTTTACTTTTCTGATCTTCAGGCAAGCTTTATGTATAAAAATACAAATGAAATGTCACGACAATAATTTGAACTATTATTTAGTACATGTAAGAAGAGTCTTTTGAACCTGGTAGATGACATCTCTTTTGGTGGAAAAAGTGTTCCAGATATAAATGAATAGCTCAGCTTCACTTTATTGTCTTGAGGTAACACAGCTCCTTTTCCCAAAACAAATGAATTGTAAGTTTGCCATAGGTGAAGTCTTAAAACGATTGTTTTGTGGTTTTCATTTTTTTTTGTTAATTAAATTTGTTCTTTGGCAGTTTCATAATGCGTGCAATGAATACAGATATGGATAGCTCTACCTCTCTCATGTCACTATCCTTTCTACCCCCTTATTCATTATGAATATCATTCTCACATATTTTTCTTGCTTGTGACCACTGAGTTTATCCAGAACATCTGTAGGGCCATGGAGCTAGCTATCTGTTGCAGCTCAGTGAACTCAGCAATAGGTATACAACAGAAGACAATGGCTTCCAAGAACCTACTAGTAGCCAGTAGTTCAGTAATGAGTATATCATCATGTGCCACCCCAACATTGAAATTAATAAAGCACGTTTGTTATTGCATACTTGGATGTTGGTCTTTCCTTGGAGCCTTGTCTAGAATCCTAACAACACCTACTCCAACAAAGCCACACCTAAGTGCCATTCCCTATGACCAAGCATTCAAATATGTAAGTCTATGGGGGCCTTTCCTATTCAAACCACCATACCACTGATCTCTGTAAAGAGAGATTCTTATATGATTAAGGCTAACAGTAGTTTTTGTCTTCTGGGCATAAACTTAGCTCTTCAGGAGAGAGGAAATGTATGCCTGATACTGTTAGCCCAGTTAACAACCCATGTCTGAGGTGGCATCTTCCCATAGTCCATATAGGGGAATTTACTACTGCTTTGCTAAATTGATATAGCAGCTTTCAAAATAAGGTCTGCACTGTACACAGAAAGTAGCTCATCAAGCCAGAGGGATGATGCCCTGCCTAGTATTTCTCCATAGCTTCTGTTTCATAGCTTGCTGGTGTTCCTGTACACATGTCCCTGAACAATCAACTGTGACTGTAAGCCGAAATCAACCTTTTCCTTCCTATGTAAGTTATTCTTAGTATTTTCACATTGCAACAGAGAAGCAGAATAGGATAAGTTTTACTATTTTTAAGTGCCTGTAGTCATATTACTGGTGGGGGAAGGGGACTTGGAAAGGAGAAAGTAAGCTACATCCTGAGAATCATATAAATGTGGATTTGGTAATGTTCAGAGTCAAGTTTATCACACTTTAGCTATACAGTGATTTCATAATAATCTGAATAGAATTTCTTGAATTTCACCTTTAGTTGGAGTAAACTTTTACTTTTGGAGACAATTTTGCCAATTAGCTAATTTTAAAATGGTATAAAGTAGAATTTAGCTTGTCCTAGGTACAATAATGCATGTTTTAATAGCTATGGTGCAAACTGACATTTTATGTTTTTAGTTATTCTAATTTATTCCTTGGAAAATCTCTGAAATTTCTTTGAGTCCACTTTCTCTCTTGTAATATTATAATATGAGAAACTCTACTGTATAAACTATCCAGGTCCCTCTCTAACTAATGATATCTGTACTGCACTTTGATTTGTGTACAGACTTGGGGGAAAACTATTGATTCTAGTAGGATAAAAGGAACATGGGAACAAACTGTATGAATTTGTATGAAATGCTATTGAAAGAGAATGGCAGATATTTGGGACTGGAGTTGCCTATGAGAGGGTGAGAAAACCATGAAAGAACATTATGGCGAGGCAGAGATAGGGTAAGTGAGTGGGGAATCTAAATGATCAATTTTGAGTTTTGGTGACATCACCTTTGAACAGTACAGGATATGAGAAGTAATGAAGCCAATGTAAAAATGGAAGTCATTAGAAATGAGATGGCTACAAAGCTAAGATCTACAATTCTTGCTGTATTATCTATATAGACATTAACATCCCTCCAGACATGGGAGAACTTCAGAACAATGATAAGATAGCAGATCATAACAATAAAGAAAGTTCAACAGATTCTGTCAGGAGCATGGCTATATGGGATGTGTTGATTCAGTCCTCATCTGAGTTATGTGAAGATAGAAAAAACTTTCAGGAAATACAAGTGTGGTATGAGAGCACAGAGAGAATATGAGTGCAAAGAATGCAGAAGAGCTTTGTTGTGTTGTTGTTGTTTTATTGTTTTTATTGAGCTACACATTTTTGTCCACTCCCCTTCCTTTCTCCCATCTCCACTTCTAACCTCTCCCTGACCCCCATGCTCCCAATTTACTTAGGAGATCTTGCCTTTTTGTCTTTCCTTTGTAGCTCCATATATGTCTCTCTCTTGTCCTCTTTGTTTACTAGGTTCTCTGGGGTTGTGGACTGTAGACTGGTTTTGCTTTATGTCTAGAAGACACTTATGAGTGCGTATATATAATTGTCTTTCTGGGTCTGGGTTACCTCATTCAATATGTTTTTTCTAGGTTCATCCATTTGCCTGCAAATTTCAATATGTCATTATTTTTTACTGATAAGTAGTAGTCCATTGTGAAAATGTATCACATTTTCTTTATCTGTTCTGCAGAAGAGTTTTTATGTTTAAGGCTATACCTAGGGAAGTGAAGGAGATACAGGATTTGGCCATCTGACAGTTCTGGGTGCCATGGTTATGGCCTTGGCTCTCAATGAATTCAGCTGTAGCATAAAAAGGAGTGCCTGCCATGGGTATTGAGCTTCCACAGGTCATGGGTGCAATATATAAGTACTGCAGTTATAGTCAACAGAAGTAGGTAATGGTACAAGTTAGCCCTCCTTCCCTTCTCCTTGGCTGCTGCTGTAGTTTTGGAGGCTGGAGTGAGAGGGAAACTATCAGAACAGCATCTAGCTTACAGTTGATGTCCAAATTCTGTTTCCACTGAAAGGTCACTTAATAGTTCTTTTTCTTTCAACTCTGTGCAAAAATCTACAATGAACGTGTACTTCTGGTGGAAGAAACGTATTGACAACAAAGTAAATTTATTGACAGTTTTATTAATGGCTGTGTCAGGCTTTGCTAATTGTGGGGAAATAAAGATAAATGTGATAAAACTTTTGCTCTTAAGCCATTAGCTCCGTAGTCAAAGGAGCTGTATTATGATCCAACCAGCCCTACAAAAACCACGCCTCTGAACACCGTTGCTCTGGGGATCAAGTGTTCAACAAATGAGTGTTTGGAGGGATATTTTAAAATACAAACAACAACAATTTCTTTCATATCTTGGTTTTGCTCTTACTAAGGGAGATTTGCTTCTCTTTACCTGGAACTGCAATTACCAGGCTCTGCATTTGTCCTGTCTGTGGCCTCAAGTCCACTCACATGTTTCCATTGGTCCCTAGAAAATAGTACCAGCAGCTTCTTCTTTCCACTGATGCTGTGAATTCTTGAAGACACGTCCAGCTTTCTCCTAAAGAAGGTAGAGCAAAAACATCTGTCTCGTGGAAGGCTAAGCCTGCTTTCCTGAGAGGTGAAAGTATTGGTATATTATGGCACTCCTGTAACGTGTTTATCACACATTCACCTATGAACATGTGTCTTGTTAACTCATCAAGATGCTCATGTTTTAACAGTCTCTATTACTAGAAAGTATAACGGTAGATGCTTAGACACTCAGACTTCTGCTGGAGGTTTCTTCTTCAGTTACTTCAGGGGATGCCCACAGACTGTTAAATGTATGCTTGGGATTTCTTTATTACTACTGGCTCTGTTCTCCATTCACTCTCAATTGTTGTTTGATACCATCTTTGGTTGCATCCTTATTTGTCTTATTTCTTCAGGATTTGCTGGTCTTGCCATCTGTGACAGTATAAGAAATTTGTTCTCTCTACCGTTCAACAGAAAAGGGGCTAGTGTACCATGCTGTTGCAAAATATTCTCAAGAAATATTCAGGTTATTTAACTCAATCTCTCTGTCCTAGACACTATCTCAAAGATGGCTATTTTTTAGCCTCCAGAGGTAGGAAACCCTATTGCTGAAGACACCATGTCCTTCAGATCCAAGGACCAGGACCCTGAGCTACAGCTGACCTGAAAGTCTCCTCTCTGAGGACCAGCTTTTATGATGCAATAAAGCACAATACAAGCATCCAAAAATGGGCATATCTAACAGTCCTACTCAGCTATAATATCTATGAATCACAACAACCAGAAAAATATAAACCCTAAGGGCACAGTAGTAGCACTGATACTTGATGGTAACTAACAGCTTTCTAGGACTAATGACTTCCTCAACAAGAAGGAAATCATATACTGTACTGGAAACCTAGCCAAATAGTCGAGGCTAGTGAAGTCAGAGATCTTGGATTAGAACTTACAGTCAAATTTACTAAATCAGAATAACCCCTAACTACAATCTAAATATTTGTCCTTATACCCATAGATTAGTGAGTCCTCACCCTCATCTAGGAAAGTTCTGTTTGCTACAGCTCAAAATCATTTCAGAAAATCACAACCAATCAAAATCTTGAGGTATAAATGCCAGTCCCAAGGGATAAATTGACAGAAGACCTAAGCTCTAACCTATGACACCTAAGGCTCAGGAAACATTGTGGTAAAGGGTATGAGTAGGTTGTAAGAACGAGACAGGGAGTTTGCTGTGAGGTTGTTGTAGTAATGCCAGAAGCTACACCTATAACGCCTCACAAGCATGGCTACCTAAACATGAGCGAAACAAGGATGGCAATAGACATGCCAAAATCGATGGGGAAAAGACCACAAGGCATCGGCCTTATACAGAACTAAAGGTGACTAAGGAATACTGAGAGTGGGAAAAATAGTCTTCCCCAGGAAAAAGCAAGTCAATTGGTTATCTAAGAACAAATACATATATGTAATATGTATAACGTTATTCAGACCAAACAGCTTATATTTCAGAATATGTGCATACATGTGCATACATAAGCATATATGCATATAATACAAGTAATGAAAAAGGCCATGAATTTAAAAGAGAAAATGGAAGGGTATATGAGTGGGTGTGAAGGGAGGAAAGGGAAGGAGTAAATAGAAACTCAAAAATAAAATAATTATAAATAATATTGTTTCACTTGGCTCTGAAAGTTGTATTATCTCCACTGAATGAGTCCATTTACTCTTAAAATCTTATATAAGACGGAGTTACTCCCACCCCACCAAAGGTCTTCAGAACTTTTAGGTATGAGTGTGTAGAGAATACATGAGTATTCTTTTATAGCCACTCAGTAAGATCATTAAGTAAAGATTTGAAGCTTAATTATGTCTTGCTTTCACTGCCCGTTGCATCACCATTCTGTGAATAGCTCCGCTCTACAGTCTCGTCTTTCCAACTCCCTAGATAGCCCTTCTCTGCTCAACACTCATGCTTGGGTAAAACAGGCAGCTGGATTAATCCAGTATTGTCATTTTACCAGATAGGAGGGATCAAGGGAAACATGGGACCAACTAGTTTAGAAAACCGAGGGAATGATTGGAATTCTGATCTGGTGCTAACCTGAGACATACACGCCTGATCAAACTATCATAAGTTTATATTCCTTTGTTTAATTTTTATCTCTTCTGCTATCCAGCAAATTAAAAAAATAATGATTGCCTTGTATCTTCAGAGAGCTTGATAGGTTCTCAGTACATCTTGGACATATGATTAGAAAAGAACATATAACCTCTGGAGAATGCACTTCATTAACAAAAGTATCTGGGTGGGCATGGTGGCTCAGACCTGTAATTCCAGAATTTGGTAAGGTGAGTCAGGAAGATTACCAAGAGTTCAAGGTCAGTTAGCCTGGGATACATAGTGAGTAAGGCGGCCTAGACTACAGAGTGAGACCATCCTGGAAACTAACGAAAAGATGAAATAAAATAAAATACTTAAATAGCAGGTTCCTACCACACAAACACCTGTATCTCTTTAGTCAGCTAAGACAATGACCAATTTACAGAGCATGCTGCTGTGTTCAGGCAAGGACGCAAGTGCAACGGTGGAAAAAGGGGCTCAGGGTTGTCCTGTGGTGTTTGCACACTCGAGTTCATCTTTTAAGCCAGATTGTATAAGTGTGCTTAGTTACGGGTTCTAACAGAGCTGGAGCAGCACAGAGAAGGAAGTATGTGATGATAGAGGTTACTCTGAAGGGTCATTCGAAAGGGACCATTGAGTTTTCAATACCGAATGGTAAATAAAACTGAAGAGCTCATTAGATACAAGATTAGAAAGGGCAAAGAAAATTCATACCTGAAGGAAAAAAATCAGAAAGGTCGAACCTACTCATACCCCTAAGTACTGATTGTACTAAGTCTGAAAGTGTGATGTGATTGCTGGAACAGGCTCAAGAAAGCTCAAAGAACATTTTATTGTACATGAATTCTGTCCCTTCTTTAGAATATTTTTTTCCTATGGAATGTTATAAACCATTACATTTGTCAGAATAGCTTAATGAATCCCTGCCTACAAGTCAGGCTCAAATATAAACTCACAGCCTTTCCTATTTATAGTCTTTACCTCTGGGTCGTAACTTTTTCATCCATCCCTTAAATATTCTGGAACGCGTGTCTGGAGTGTATACAGACTCTTCGTATCATCACAGAGTCATCACAATTCTCAGAAAATGTTAGTAGTATTTCACATGTCCATCATTTACATTGCTGTCTCACCGGTGTCAGTTTGTTTGGTTTAAATCATGACTCAGGTAAGGCCTAAACTATACAGATGACTCATGTGTTTCTCGTGGCTTTCTTTATTTCCAGAGTACTCTCCCCCCAACTGCCTTTCCCTGTCTTGTAACCGAAGTGTTTTTTCCTTCTTGAGTTTTCTGCATCCTACTTTATGCTGATTGCCTTTGCATGTTGTGTTTTATGAATTCCTCAGTATCCTCCAGTGGCTGAGTTTCAGAAACATGATCAAACTGCTTCTGTGCACAAGCATATGTGCATTTATACTGTGTTTTTCCTTATGGAAGCAGCAATCTACTCAATAGGAACTGTGGCGTCTTCCCTAAGAACCACATATCTGGTTGGCTTCCTTTTTCTCTGATGGCAACTACTGTTGATGAGGTTCTTAATTGATCACTAAGTGGTGGTTCTCTGGTGTTATTGCTTCTTTGTTTACCAGCTGTAATAGTTCTCTACAGAGAAACTTTTCACCTAATTTTTGGTTATCCATAGTACAATTCTAAAAAATGCAGGATAAAAGATCGATGCTTAGTTTATGTACCCTCTTTAAAATAATGATTTGGTTAAGTAATATTCTCTAATGGGGACCCGTTCTTTATACTACTGTGAATTCTTAGGTTTAAGATTTTTTAATTGCAACAATTCTTTAAAGTAATTGCTCATATCAATCCTAAACACATAGGTTAAGATTTAGTTTTTTTCATCTGTCTTATCCAAATGCTTGAGTAGATACTAAGACATCCATGCAACTCATATTCTTTTGGGACAATTAAAAGGGAAGATATCCCCCCAATTTTATATTCATGGTTCTTTTAAAACGGCAGAAGTTTTTATCAAAGGATGGAAATGGCCAACCAATCAGACACTATCAAAATGGAATTCCTGTGACTTTTCCTAAAATATAAAGTCTATAGGTAAGAAAGAAAATATGTTACAATTAGTAGCAGTGTTTTAAGAGAAGTTTCATATAGCTCAAGCTGGCTACAAAATTTTCTATGTGACTGAGGAATATCTTTCAACTCATAATCCTCATGCCTGTACCTTCTAAGTGCTGGGACTCCATGCCTAGTTTATTTTTCCCAGTTACACATTTTAGTAAATACTTTAATGTAATTGTCAGTGACTTTTAACAGTTCTATAATGTTAAGTAACAACTGCTGCTACAATCAGACTCTAATTTCAGTTGCTCTAGAAACCTTTCCTTGACTTTATGATCAAGCATCAGCTTTTGACAGATCTGTTTTGATTAATGTGCCTATGATTTTGCCTTTTCCAAGAAAGAATATACAGAATATAAAATATGTAACTGGAAGTTTCCAGCAGTATTTGTACCTATTCTGGGTGGATTCTTTCACTTGGCATAGCATTTTTCAGACTCACCGAGGATGTTACGTGTGGCTAAGCTGCTCCTCTCACTGCGATATAATAGTCCACTGTATAGTAGCAGCACGCTTTGCTTATCTAGTTGAGCAACTAAACTGATTTTAGGCCTGAGAAATGGTGAGTAAAGTTTCTGTAAACCCGTGAATGTGATTTTTATATTCTCGTTAGTTCCCATTTTTTTGGATACATACCAATGTATGTAACTGAATTATACAACTGTATATTTAGTTTTTAAATTAACGATCAAGCCATTTCCTAGAGTAGTTGTATTTTGTGTGCACATAGGTAACATGAAGAGGGTATTAGCTTCTTTGATAACACTTATTAGACTTATTAATCAGTGCTTATATTGTGCTTATAGTAATACATTGATATTTGAGTTGCAGGGTATTTTTCCCACTAAAATTACTTTAGGCTTTTACATTAATGTCCAAGATTCATTTGTGACTTTTTGTTAGCTTAACATAGTTTAAGTTAAGGATAAAGACTCTTTTAATTCCATTTTCTGTAAGAATATATCAAAGCACCTGATGAAATGACTTTCACTGTTGGATTATAACAACACCACATCTATGGTATTAGGTTTAGTGATATCATATAAAATTTAACTGCTTATTGCACACTGCTGAACTCAGATTTACCCCATTGGCACACGTGCCTGTCTTGAGACTCTCACTATACTTCTCTAATGATTTTAGTTTAAGACAAATCTTGAAACGAGGCGGCAGCAGTAGCTTTCCAACGTCAATCTTATATTTCGAAACTACTTTATCTCTTCATTGTACCTACTGCTGTTTAAGAAATGTTATTATGGTAGAAGTCATTTTAAGATCATTTTTAACGTTTCTGAAAAAAATACCACTGGGATTTTAGTAAGAATTGCGTAGAATCTCTTGGTCAAGTTGGGAAAAATTTGTGCCTTATTGACTTGAATCATTTGATATCCTCCTGCACAGTTTCCATTATCTTAGATCTACTTTAAAGAACTCACTGCTATGTGTCAGTATTAAGAATTCAAAATCTGGAGATGTTTAGTTTTAAATTAATATTTAGTGCCCCTTTGTATTATTAAAATACATTTTTATACTTATTATTCTTAGTACAAAGTACAAGAATATAATTTATTTTTGCTCGTTGACTATGTTTCTTATGAGCAAACACTTGACAAAGGTGACCTATGGAAGGAAGACGCATTTGGCTCACAGCTTGAGGATAGGCTATCTCTATCTCACACATTTCTCCTAAGACCCAGCATTCTCAAGTGCCTACTGAATATTCAAAAACTAGCTATATTTAATAGAATCGTCCTTTTCTTTCTACATAGCCATCCTTTCTCAGTCCTCTGCAAACTACCAACCCGAACTAACGGGGAAGATGAGCATTCTAAAATCTGAGGCAAGAGCTTTGATTTTTAGTCTCCTTATTCCAAAGCCTATATAATCTAATGTTTACTATTACTATTCTCTATGGCCTTCCAAAGTACAACATGTCCCCTTCCGTACACACTACATCAGCCTGCTCGTTAAGTGAAAGAGGTTTAAAGATCAGAAGTTTCTATTTTAGCAAAAGAAGTAGAAAGCATTTGAATGTTTAATGGGCATTTGCAGTTTACATTACTCAAAAACAATAACAGGTTATTTGTGAATCACTCTGGCTACAACTTTGACTAGTAAGTAGCAGATTTAAAACATCAGTAATAAACTTTTGTAGAGTAAAAAATGGTAAATTTCTTTGCAATATTAAACAGAATAAAACGTGAAATCTAATCTCTGACTTAAGATAATTGAAGTCAAGGCATTTTTTTTTAAAAATGCCAATAATCTGTCTTGATTAATTTACATGGTAGGCTATTTCCTCAGAATAGAAAATTGATTTTCTTCATTTATTTCAGCAGATTTATTTTTTAAATTTGCTTTACTACTTCGGAAACTGGATTTCAGCTTAAGAAAAATTATTCTGTGGTTAAACATTCTCAATGTGTTTTTTATACACCCAAGGTTACTAACATTGCAAAGTGCTTAAATATCAGTTAATGCACTGGAATAAGACAATGAGTTTATTACATTAATAATGTTCATTCTTCTCAAAAACTAGGAAAGGTTTGTGATTCTGTAGATTTTGTAAGGTGATGCATTTGTTTACCATATATGATTCCTGGGACTTTATTAGTAGGCAAAGCAGGAATCAAGAAGTTTATGTCTGTCTTGATTTAATCTCCAGTCCTTCCCAAAATCCCTTGGGCAGTTGTAATGAGTGCCCAGAGGATGACTCACATGCAATGGGTCTGTGTAATCACCAAGGAATACCTACCTCTCCAAAGTCACAAAGAAACTGCTAGCAAGACCTTTCTGATATTTCCTCTGCAGGGAGCTATGATCTTTGTTATCCTGGTCCAGAAAACAATTTCTGTATGTTCAAGGAGGAGATACTACCTCTGTCTGTCAAGGTTGTTATGCTAGCATCAGTGGGTAGATGGTGGAAAGGTCTTCATAAATGTCATAAAAATGAACTCTCAGCATTGTGTTTATTATACTAGGTTCTGTAGAGGCCAACGGGAGGGGAAAGATAAAAAACTTCATTGAGCATAAAGGGAAGAAAGACCTGCTTGAAAGAACTGACTTGAGGAAAAGACACAGATGGACTTCCAGGCCCATCTGTATTATCAACTATATGATTGGATTAAATTTCTTTAGTTCTTTAAGCTTCGTTTTTTTTATATCTATGTAGGGACCCTGTCACATGTAACAATTACACTGTTACACTGTGAATCTTTCTGCTTCCTTTTCTGTTATGATCTGAAGTTTTGAACGGAGGGTGGTGTTTGTGATATAGATGTCTCATTTGTAGATGGACACTCCACCTATGGGTCTTCATTAATCACCATCTACTGTAAAAAGTAGCTTCTATGAAAAGGGATGAGAAATCCATTCAATTACAAGAATAAAAATAAGAGCTAGTTAATGCTATGAAATTGGCTTATGTTTTAAGTAAATGAGACTTCAAATATGTATTCAGAATGTTAGTTTGTATATTTATAATAACACAGTGTTTGATTATTTAACAGAAAGGTAGACATTTAATTAAAAACTGCTAGATTAGAAAAACTAATTTATAAAAATTTGATAATTGAGTGTCTGCTTACAGGAATGCTCTGGGTAGGTTTTGATTTGTAAATATCTTTGAAAGTCACATAGAGCTACTGGGTGTCTGAATGGTACCAAACTCACCTTTTGTAAGTGTATTTACATCTTAGAATAAACATATTCCCATGTATAATTTTTGTCTGTTGCCTTCTTAGTGCTCAATCTGATGATAGCTTTTTTTTCTTTAAAAAAAAAACAACCTATGTTTTTAAAGTATAGCTATTTTTCTTTTAGGTATTATTATTATTATTAAGATGGAGTCTCATTATGCAGCTCTGGTTGGCCTGAAACTCACCATGTAAACCAAGATGGCCTTGAATCCATGGAGATCTATTTGTCTTTGCCTCCAGAGTGCAGGGATTAGAGGCACTCACCACCCTGCTTGGTTTTAATTACTTCATATGGTTGACTATCAAACATTTTCAGAGGTAAATGATAAAACATTTCTTTCAGTCCGTTTTATCTTTCTACAAAGCTTCATTGTTTTACACACCCCCTAAAAGTAAACATGGTAATTAACCTTTTGTCATTTATCAGAGTTTCTATGTGCAATTATAAAAATGAAGATATCTATTTTCAAACAACCTCATGATATGATATGATATTGCACATTATCAAACAAATAATTCACACATGATCACTTTATTGCAATTTATAAACAAAACTACCACTCTAAAGTTTTATCATTTGTTGAACATAATATGAAATTGAAGGTAAGATTATTAGAAACAAGGCCTGTGCGGGAGAACCAGCATAGAATCAAACTAGTCCCTATGAATGTGGGTGATAGTGGTGTGACTTAGGCAGTCTGTGGGGCCACTGGCGGTGGGACCAGGATTTATGTCTACTGCTTCAACTGGCTTTTTGGAGCCCATTCTTTTATAAGTGATACCTTGCTCAGCCTAGCTATAGGGAGGAGGGTCTCGTTCCTGCCTCAAGGTGATGTGCCTGACTTTGTTGACTCCAATGGGAAGCCTTACCCTCTCTGAGGAGTAAATAGGGGTGGGGTGGGGAGAAGGTGGGGGGAATAGGAGGAGGGGATGAAGTGGGAACGGGGATTGGTATGTAACATGAGAAAAGATTGTTTATAAAAGAGAAACGAGGGCTGTGTAAACAGGAATAGGCCTGTATAAACACGACTATTACTGCAAAATCCATATTGATCCCTTAGGAAATGCTAATAAACTTGAGTCTGGTGAGACTGATGTCAAGTTTCCTTACCAAGAAGACAAAGGAAAGCTGAGAATTTAGTCTGGGTCCTCTGGCACTTTCTGTACTGTTTTTTTTTCTATTATTTCACAAGTCTGTTTGGAGATTTAAGTTTCTGTTGATATGCATAAATTTCCATAAGTCTAGCAAAATTTTCCATTAGAGAAAAATTTCGAATGTCGCCTTATCAGAATTCTTTTCATCCTGTGGGTATTTCAGATGTATCACTTAATTTCAGCTTACTTTTAGATCTTACCCAACAGTAAATTTTCAGCTAGATGTTTGGAACTGGAACATATTGTATTTAGTGAGTTAATCCAGACGTAGAAAGACAAATGTCACATGTTCTTCCTCATCTGAGGCTCCCAGCTCCATTTCTTCAGACGTGAATACATACCCTGGGGTAACTGCAGAAACTTGGAAAGCTAAAGGGAACACTGTAGGGTGGTGCTAGAAAGAAAATGAGAGGAGAATAGCAAGGTAAATGTGATATGAAGGGGGAAATGGGAAATGTGGGGAAGGGGCTCTAATTAGTTACAGGGGAAATAAATACAGCAGAAGGATAGCAAATAATAATAGCAATGTCTAAAAAGTTCATAAAGAATCTCCCTGTTAACTATCTGCTTAAAAATACTTATAATACACATATGTCATCCATGTCTTTGATTAAACAAAAGTTCTTACTGTATTGTTGCTGTTGTAATGAGATAGGGTCTCTCTGTGTAGTTCCAATCGTCTTCTAACTGATGATCCTTCTGTCTCTACCTACCAAATGTTAGATTACAGACTTGTATTAGTATGTCCAGCTGAAAGTCTTTAATTTTTATACTATTAAATTTACCGCTTTTCTTTTAAATATTATACTTTCGTATAACATGCATGAAACTATTTTCTGACTTAAAGTCCCATTTCTCCCCCTCTGGTATTTTCATTTTTTGTGAATGAGTTCAAATACGCATGCAATGTGTTTCGATCAAGTTCATTTCTCGTTCTTTTTGCTTCTCCCTATCCCCAAAACCACTCCAACTTTTATGTAGTTGGTGAGTTTTATTGCCGTTATTTTGTTTTTCACTGAGTACACTCAACACTGCAGGAATATGCGTAGATGTAGGGGCATCTACTAGAGAAAGGATAGCTTCTCAGAAGCCAAATTATTAGAGAAAATTGACCCTCATTCTCCAATAACTCATCAGTTTCTGGTGGCTCTTTAACTAGGAGTGGTTCTTTGAAGCCACCATCCCCTTCCATTCTGAGGTTTTGTCTGCATTGATCTTATGCCAAAATTGTTTATGCTGCTACAAATACTGAGAGGTCATATGCTGTGTTTAGAAAACACCGTGCTGTTGTTGCAGATGTCTCTGATGAGGCTTGAGAGATACACTGATTATGGATATACTGCTAGGTCATTAGGAGTCAAGTCAATACCATGTCTATTTAGCAGAATAAAAGTAGTAAATTCTCCTTTAGAGTTCATAGTCCATCTAGCCAGGGATTCTTCCAACATTATGAAAGCTGGCCAGTAGGTATGCAGCTTCCATGTCTGTACCAGCTTGATTCCTCCATGTGCTATGACTTGAGTATATGATGTCTTAGTAATAATATCTTACTATCAAGTTCTGAGGGGGCAGCAAAGAGCAATGGCAATACCTTGTAATGTTTGTGGCATTTGTGGGATACAACTCACCAACAACACCAAAAGAGTTAAACACTCCTGGCAGTGGGCAGTATATTTGACAGCCTCCAGTGCCTAGGAGGGGCAATGTCCCTTGCTAAGCTACTTCTATTTAAACCGTTTTTATCTTTGTTCATATTTTAGAAACCCTGTACATCATTTTGTTTACACAGACTTTCTCAAAGATATTTAGTGTTATCCTTTCCTAAAATTTTTCCTCTGCCCTCACCCCACCCTATCCTTCAGGCTGCATTATTCCTCACTCCCCCTTGACAACACCTGTGTTCCATCTGCCTTCATCAAATGCCCTCTCTCATGGACCTCTACTAGTTTGCAGACATCTATGAGTCTTTATCCAACCGAGATAAAGATACCCAAAGTTTCAAAGCAAATGCTAACATGTAAGACAGACCATGCAACATCTGTCTTTCTGGATCCAGTTACTTCACTCTGATCATTTCATTCTGATTATTTCCAACTCCATTTATTTACATGCAAATTTCATTTTTCTTAACAGCTTATGTTCTGTTGTGTATTTTTTCTTATAGAAGTCTTACATTTTTATGTTTTACATATAGTTTGAGGATTCATGAGTTGGTTTTTATACATGTAGCTGGGTAGAAATTAAATTTATTTCCTTTCGGTTTGAATAGGATTATCAAACTGTTCCAACAATGTTTCTTGCAAAGATTATCATTATCCAATAAATTACACTCATACATTCACCCTTAGTGATACCGGGGCATAACTGTGCATAGTGTGTAACTGTTTTATTTACGTGATGATTTTGTTTTTATTGAAAAAAATCCCGCCTCCTCCCCTTGTCACTGTTACCACTAGGATTGTTACTGCATGCCACTAAACTCAGCACTTGTGGAGCTTTTATAAATGTTCTTTATTAATCTGAGGAGGTTCTTCTACCGCACATTCTTTCATTTGCTGAAAAGTTTGATCAAGAATGAGTATTTTATCATTTTCATTTCCTTCTCTGCACATAGAGATTGGTATGCAGGCTTCCCTTTTAGTTTATTAAATATGATAAATTACATAGATTAATTGGCCAATATTAAACTATTCTTTTATTACTGACATTATTCCTACCATAACATATTGTGTCATTCTTTGCATACATTATTAGATTTAAGTACTGAAGTTCTGAGAATTTGTGGCAGTGTGCATGCAGAATACTGAGTCTATAATCTTCTTTTCTTGTCATGCCTTTGCCTAGGTTTAATATCATAGTAATTTGATAGTTTTATAAAGTTATGTGAAAAATATTACCTCACGTATACAATGTATTTGATCATATTTATCCTTTGTTATCCTCTTCCTCCCAGGCCTGTCTTCCCCCACATGCTCGCTCTCCCAATTCATTTGTTAATTTATTTTTTATATTACAGCCCACCGAGTCTAATTAGTGCTGTCCCTGGCCTCATAGGTGTAGGGCCATTGACTGGATCATGCGTAACTTCCTAGGTCCACAACTGCAAGCAAAACTGATGCTTCCCAGTAGCCATCAGCTTCCATGCTCTTCTGTGCCATTTTCCCATCTACACTGGAATATTGATTGTCTTGATCTTGTGTAGGTCTTGTGCAAGCAACCACAGCTGTTATGAGTTCACGGGTGCAAAGGCCTTGTCATATCTGAAAGGTAATATTTCTCCCTTGTCTTCCCTGCTCTCTGGCTCTTACAGTCCTTTTGTTTCCTCCTCCACAGTTGTGAGGGTGGGTGAGATATATTGTTCTTTGTGCCTTGCCCAGTTGTAGGTCTGGGTATTAACTGCCATTTCCTGGAAAAAGAAGATTCTGCAAGAAGGCACGAGAGCTGTATTAATTTCTCAGCATGAGTGTTAGAAGGCAGTTTGGTATTATGTGAATTTAGAAAAAAAATATTTTTAGTAGGTTCTTTTTGAGAGCTTATGTCCACATCAAGTATAGGTTCATGTCTTGGCTTTCAGTTGTAGGTATGGTGCAGGACTTAAATCCAGTCAGAAAGCTGCTGATTATAACTGTCACACCACTATTGCACAAATGGGCATATATGCTGAGTCAGTCATTATTGTAACTGGAAGCTCTCATAGCTGGATAAGACTGTTGTAGACTGCTGTTGACTGTCCACCCCCAACAGCTTGCATTGCCCTTTCCGACCACATCACTCTGAAGGTGCCTGAATTTCTCATACTGATATATAATTCATATTCCTTCACTTATTGAACCCTTCCTAATCTCTTTCATCTCCTCCTGCCTCCACCCCTCTTCCTGTTTGAATCCTATTTTAATATGCCATCTTTCCACCCACTCAGTACTTTTTATATTGGGTAAGGGTTAGTTCCTCTATTCTTACTTCCTGCCAAGTTTAAAAATAATAACCCTAACCATATACAGTACTCAGTATATGGCAATCTTTGTTTAGGGTTGACTCTTTCGACCAGATGTTATCACTATGGCATGTTCTGAGATAACCACTCACTAGGAAAATTAAGAGATTAAAAAAAATCTCAGAAACAAAAATCCATTTCAATTTAGTCCGAGATTTACCAGTATTCACAAGTCCCTTTCTCTCCATTTCCTTTTGGATACTTGGAGGAAGCACTGACATGCTGGCCATTACAAAACTCAAAATTCATTTGTAAAGAAGACATTTTTGTTGAACATGCTCAAGCTTTTTGGCAAGAAATGAGAAGCTTTTATTTGGAGACCAGTCAATTTTTCTCTGTCATGCTAGGTACGTAAGCCATTTCTTCATTGTGATGACCAGCAGAGAAGGTTTAATTCATCAGTTCCCAGCAGCACTGCTGTCTTGTGGATTTTAGAATTGCCTTCTCCACATTGCAGGTGACTTAAGTGTCAAAGTGAGTACTGATTTCCCCAGCTTGTACCCACTTGAGACTGTGTTGATATTTGGACTCCTGAAGATCAAATAATCTACTCTTTTTATGGCATGCAATTGCTTTTACTTTCTCTATAATGATGTTTTGAATTGGAGGAAATGCCTTTGGATGACTTGGTATTTTCTATGATCACTCTTTTTAGATGTCAATTTTTTGCTGATGTTGAAAGTTGTAGATACCAAATCCATTTTAAAAGAGATTATCTTCAGGAGGCACTTCATGTGGTAAAGTGATTTAAGCTGAGAGGTGGCTGGATCTGGGGGAGAAATAGAACAAGTCGTATCTCCTTACGTGAGACTAAAGACTTTGAATGTGGCACAATGGACAAACACCTTCCCTGAAACTCATGTCTTGAATCCTGTTCTGTCATCCTGAATCCCCAGTTCTCTTATCTCTAAGATTAAAAACAAGAGTGGCTCATTCTACTTTTGAAGTTGAAAATTTCAAGTTAAATACTTGGTTAAATAGTAAGGAAATACTTAGATATGATTAAGCAAAGTATAAGATCAATATGGAAAAAATATAAGATACAAATCATAGAAATCAAAGATCTAAATAAGCAGAAAAGTGTTCCCTTTTCATCGATTGGTGGACTCAGTATTGTTCGGATATCATACTTGTTTTTCATCTTGATCTACAGATTTGGTGTCTTGATCAAATCTAAAGTACTATATTTCATACCAATAATCTAATTCTAAATTCTATGTAGGAAGGAAAAAGACATAGTTTTGTTTTCCTTAAGCATAGTCTTATGCAATGGATTGTTGCCAAATATAACAACAGAATAAAGAACAATTTTACACTAGAGAAGTCTGAGGAACTAGGTAAGCTAAGGGAGGCATCAGGAGTTTGTGAGCTGTTTTTGACGTGTCTGGTAAAAATGTCATTTTTGCCTCATGATCTTCCTTCCCCTGCTCCATACATCCAGTCTTATCATGAAAAAAGAATCAGACGAATCCCAATTCTTTAGTAGCACTTCTAAAATCTGCCCAAATCATAAACGACAAGAAAACTCTCAGAAACTCATAGTCAAGCAAGTCATATGGACTCAGGATGACTGAGTGAAAGATAATATCACCAACTGGCCCTGACCCCAGAGAAGGAGGGCAAGCATATAAACTACGGCACTCTGCAGGAAGCATATGGACTCAGGTAAGAGCAACGAATAAAGTACTAAGTAAGTAATTGTAACAACATGCTGAACTAATTAAGGTGTGATTAAAAGAGGTATCTTGGTGTGAAGCAGTGAAGATTCTGAGACAGAAGTGGGGGTAATCAGAGACGTGACTTCTAGTCCCCTGTCTGGAGAGGGAATAATACAGACAGACATTGGTATTTTCCCCAGGTGAAGATACATTGGGGAAATTCAAATGTGAATCGGCGGATCATTTCTGTTTTCGTTTTTAAGCAGGTCATGACACTGGCTGGCATAAATTTTAAAATGTTGGCTTATGTACTAGAACGGAGGTGTAAAAGTTTGGAATGTTCGTCAAGGGGATTTTTGAGAATGAAATTTGCCAGAGGGAAATGTGAATGAAGATTTGAATAGGCCATCACAGTTTTTGAATTCTCAAATCCACCAAGGTGTTAAATGATGACTTGAAATTCTTGGTAGGCGAATCCAGGTGCAGACGTTGGAGGTGGTAGGTGATTTGTAGGGCCAGTGTGGTAGAGGAAGAAAGAGCAAGGCGACTGCTCACATTGGTAAGGGAATATCTGAAGCTGTACTGCTTTAGTGGAGATGAAAATCACCAAATGGAAACAGGGTGGTTCGGGTGAATCAATCAGATCGTTGCAGCAACCTCCTCGTATGATGCCAAGAACGGAGAAAGATATTGTTATTGTGGATGAGAGCTGGCCTCCTGTATTTGATATGACTATTTTATTATTTTTTGTTCAAATATATCAGTCCTTCGTAAATATAGTAACAACTGCCCCCAAAGAAGTCTTTTCTTGTACTTAATATAAACTCAGTTTTCTGTTATGTGTTCTAGCCATATCCCAGTTCTTTTATGAATTTAGTAGGATTTAAGGGCTAGAATAAAAGATAGTTCCGACTTTGTAGAGATTTATCTAAAGCAAGTTGATGAAAAATTCTGCAAGATCCATTTTCTACATATTATACTCTGACAGATTTATTAGGGGATCCTGAAATAAATGTGCATATTTAGTTGGCTCATGTAAAATAATTTGAAAACTTGAGAAGTTTAAAATTCATTATTTCTAAACATAGCCTAAGCATAATTATGGCCAGTTATAGGATGACAAGACTTCAACAGAAACTGCTCATTCACGTTCCTTATGAAGTGAAGTTCGCTGTGGTTTATATAAATCCTAGCAATGTTCCCAGGCAGTAATGTAAAACAGAATACTGAACTTTAAGACAGGGCACTTAGAGTTGCTGAAGGATACAATGCAAAAAGAAAGTAGAAAGTAAGTATGCTTCTGGTAGTATTCTAGGCTAGGGAAAAAAATCCTTAATTGTATGCTTTAGCTATTACAATGCTCGCTGCTTTTGAGGAAGTGACCTGCAACATCATATTCTATATGTGAAGAAACAAAAATATGTTTTGCACCCTGGTAAACTTTGAAATTCCTCCTCCCTTTTCTTCTCCCCCCCATTTCTCTGTTATGGATGGGTGTCATGCCTGTGTGTAAATCTGCTCACATAAATGCCTGGTGCCTATAGGTACCAGAATAAACCATTAAATCCCCTGGAACCGAGGGGATAAGCTGCCACATTGATGCTGGAAATCAAAACCAGGTCTCTGGAAGAGCAGCCAATGCTTGCTCTTACCTACTGAGTCATCTCTCCAACGAAATTATATGTGCTTCTATGTCAAAAGCGTAAGTGAGCTTGTGCTTAAAAATACATTTTAGAGAACACAAACTTGGGTGGACAGGAAGTGAGACAGGCTGGTTTGACAGGTACATATAATCAAAGCACATCACTCTCAAGTAACTAATTTAAAAATAGGAAGATCCTAGAATTATCTGAAACCTGAACATCAGAAAATATCCAGGATAATAATGTTCTAAACTATAAATTTTATTCTCTTTTGTTTGATTAGTTCGAATAGCATCTCCAGTTCAAGTGAACTATAATAAAGAGTTTGATTATCTTAGTAAAATAAACAAGATACAAAATATTTAATATGCCTGCTTTAAATTAAAGTCTTATCAGATGCTTTATACATATGTTTATATTCATAAATAGATATTTAAATAGTAGTATAAGCATTTATGATTTTATTAGTGATACATTCCAATGCATGACACATTATTAAGCTGGTAACAGAGAATCAACTTCTCTGTAATAACAGGCAAGTTCATATACAAATTTGCAAAAACTCAGGTTTTACTTATATTTTGACATTACTGGGAGCTGATGTCAGTCACTTAGATATAAGCAAATACTTCTGTTTTCTACCATCTTTCCTAAAATCCATACATAGAGAGCATTTCATTATATAGGACTTCCATTTTTACATTTTAACAAGAATGATAGATAATCTTAATTAATGTTCAACTTCCATCTAGATCTTGAAATGTACTCCATTCCACCTGTGAGTTCTTCTTTTAGGTAGAAAAACTGAGATAAATTGTTTGAAATATGTCAAAACTCTCTGTATATGAAATGGTGCAGTATGCAGAGAATTCTGGTCCTTCCTTCCCGTGTATTCAATTTAGATGTTTGAGGCAAACACCTCCTATGGTCAACTTTGTCTTCGCAAAGCAGGAAGGATCTAGGGTCTGGCAGCTTCCTGAGACTTCCACGTAGTCTTGATGGTCATTTTTATTTCATTCTTGCATCTGAGTTTTCTGGGCTCTTCTGATTTACAATGTTTGTCCCATGCTCCTCTACCCTATGAGGTACCAGTTATGGGTGAGTACACACTGGAAAGCAGGACTTTCATCCCCTTGCATCTTTCCACAAACGGGAACTTCAGTCGGAGAGTTCCTCAGCTTTATATCAGAAATGTCATCACTTTTTCACCTTTCTTCTTTAAGGCTTTAATCTTTCAGGCAAACAAGCGAACCGCCTTCTGTCTTGTGGCTTGTGACATTTGCCAGGTCAGTCATCTGTAGGCTGAGCCACTTTCTTACCCTGAGCCAGGCAACTGTTATCATGCCCAAAGATCTTATTCTTGAGACCGTATTTATTAGCCTTCTGGGTAAATTCTTTATATAGTGTTTAATCAGCAGGTTTTTTAAAAAGTGCAAGTAAATTACAGACCACTTATCTGAGGAAATCATCTTCCATTTTTTTTTTTTAGTAGAAATCGATTGGATTTTCTGTAAATGATTGGTAGCTGAATGGGCCTGTATGGGATACACTTAATTTAACACTTGTTTTCAGTAGTTCTCTCATTTCAAGTATGAATAGCATGTCTAGACCTGTGTACCATTTTCTTTCCATTGATGACTTGATAGTACTCTGAAAAGCACGTATCTGGTGAGGGCTGGCCACAAAATAGTACTACCCACTTTTTATCTTTCCTGAATGCCCTTGGTAATTAAATTTCTTGTAAAGTCCTTTGACCTCCACTTACAACTTGCTGAGATGTCTGGCAGAGAAATGCAACGGAGCAGTTAATAGCGGCAGAGAAGGAGCCGTATTCAAAAGGGAAGAGAGCTGATCAAGGTTGCCTAGCCCCATCCCATAATAGGCTCCTTTACTGTACACTCAGTACCTTTGATGCTAAAAGCCCTGTAAAATCACTTTCTCTGTTTGACAGTATTAGAAGGCTGTGATTCTCTGGGAAATTTGATAGAGGCATTAAATATTTGATCAAATCAATTCACCCTTTTTCTAGGAGGTTCTGAGTATACACTTTGTGTCTTGCGGAAGGTGCCTGTGGAAAGATTGTGCCTAAGCAGTAAGTTGTCAGGTTTTCTTATTTAGCCCCAAGTACTTTGGAGTTGTATCATTTGGGGGTAGAGATGGGAAGAGATGGGGTCTGTAAAATTTTGAGAATGAGTTGCTATTAAAAAGTTTTTTCTTGTATGTTTATAATGTCTGTTTATTTTTGTACTGACTAGTCTGACCTTCCCCAAAATATAGAATAATTAGTTACTAGCTGTGATATGGTGGAGATGCAAGTAATATGCTATAATGTGATGCCTGTAATTTCTTTGCTATGCCTCCTAACAGTTGACAAGTGGCAGTGAGATGCCCAATACTGTGGTAGTCACTTTCATACAGAGTGGTAGCAGCTCAGGACTGAAGTGTGCATGGACACACCAGAAAGCATTTGTGAAAACTAAGGCTGCGTACCTCTCCCTGGCAGGATACCGCTACTATGCCTGTAGCTCCTTCTAGTCTCCATTTTGCATTAGATTGAAAAATGAAGAGCATACTTTCAGCTTTTCAGAGTTGATTGTGGAGGGTATCTGTAGATATGTGCTGGATTCTATAAGAAAAGTTAGAAACCCTATTCTATTACTGAGAGAGATACACCTTTTACAATATTCTTCCTGGTTTTCTTTAGGGTATCTAAATTTCTTTTAGCTCTGCACATGGGAACGTGTGGTGCTAGTGATGGCTGGTGATCCTGATGAAAGTTCCTCTGCTGTTTTGCATATCAACTGTTTTCTTTCCTCTCTGATCTCTTTGCTTTACTCGATGCTTTAGCTTTTCCACCTCAGCTAATGGAGCTGCTCCAGGAATGTGGACCAATGACACAGAGGCTGGAGCGGTGCCAGCAGACACATTAGGTTTCTTTCCCCACCCCAAGCCAACTGTCTGAAGTTTTTAAATGAGAATTTGGAAATTTGAACTCAGCCTAAAAAACAGAAGCAAATTAGCTCTGGGGTATAAGGAGTTACATTTTTCTTTCTTTCCTTTCTTCTATTTTTTTTAGAGGCATTTACAGATGGCAAAATGATGAAATGGGCTGTCAGGATGGAACAGCACTCTCATTTAAGACCGATCAAAGTCATCTCTGGAGATTCTGGGCTGCATTTGTATCTTTTTTTCTGGAGAAGAAAGTAAAAATTGTTAATAATAGCATTTATCGAAAGATTAATGGGTATCAGAGTAGACCTTTGGGATTCCAAGATTAACGTGTACACGAATAATAATGTAGATATTTATCAGACACTCAAATAGGTTTACTTTAAGTTATCCTTTGAAATAAATAATTAAAATCAATGTAATTTTCGATGTTAGCTCTAATGGTCTTGGTTATTTGTATTATTTTTCTCTGAGGGGTCTCAAAAATGGCTGATAATTGTGCTGATTTAGGCACTGATATAGAGCAAAATTTTGAAACTATTTTCTTGGACTGAATAGAGAATATTTTTCCTGGATGGAGAAAATTATAAAATTTACACTGAAAAATTTTACAGGCCACACCAATAAGAAAAATGGTTCACTTGATGATGAGATTAGATCAGTGTTGACAGTTATCCTTGTGACCCTGAGGTCCCCTCCCCAAATCGCCCATGCCCTGTTATTTTATGTGGTTCTGTGTGATAGTGTTCACTGTTGGAAGATAAAAAAAGGTATGCACTGACCCTTGCCCTACTCAAGAAGGCGTCAACATAACATTGACCTTGCATTCTACTTGAGTACCTGTTTCTGTCATGAATTTAAATTTCAGTGAAACACAAATGTATAAAATCATCTATAGTCAAGACAGGAATTGATACGTAATTCATAGCATGGAGTATGTGTTACAAGGTCATAAAACACGAATCTTAAAATCATGGCTGAACAAAGTAAGCCATTTTACAACTTACAGTTCTTTGGTAGATTGTAAAACTTTGAGAACTACTTGTAAGAACTTTGTTGTGCCACGCATGTGGTCCTCCCTGGTGAGAGGACTTAGTTCTATCATTATCTGAAAGAAATGCTAATAAAGCATTTTTTTTCAGTTTTATAATTTTATGAGACAATTATCAGTTAATTCTCATTCTCAGTGGTTTTAAATTTTGGGGAATGCAAACAGAAATACAGTTTTCCAGCATATATAATTGAATTAGTGCCTTTTTATTTTCATCGTGTTTCTTGATAACAGCACACAAATATAGTATGTAACATTCTATATTCCTTGGTCCACAAACGGTGGGAACAGCTGGAGCTTACACACTCATTGCAGCAAAATTCTCAAGCAAAGTGTCTGAGGCTTGCTTGTGTTTCTTAACTCTTGTTCCGTGGATTGATCTGTGAATATCGGTGGTTCTTCACTTCGAGGACTACAGTGGTTCCTCCTTTTGGGGAACATTCTGCCGGACCACTTGAGAAAGCTTTTCTTAAGAGAACATTTTATCTTTTCATTGTAGCCCCTTCTCTTTGGCTACACCTATCAAACTGAAAGTCCAGTTTTTGGTTAAGGTTTCGTTAAAAATTCAAGTAACCTTCTACTATCTGTTTTCTTGTGAAAAATAGATTGATCACAGGTAGTTATATATTGGAAAGGGACAAAGCTCTTAGCAGTCATATGTGAGTTACTCATTCTGAAATGCTGAAGCTAGCTCTGGATGTAACACACGAGGGGAATGATGGCCTAGTCACAGTTGTAGGCTTTAATTTCCCTTCTTAACCGTACTATCTGTGACTACTAACAGGAGACTGTCTTTCAGGCAGCACCAATTACTTATCCTTTGCCTAGGAAGTCTACTTACAGAAGCAAATTCCAGAGACTAACCTCAAGTCCTCACCAGCTTGACGTCTCCTACTTGCCCAAGTCTCAGGGTGTCTCCTTTTACTTTATAAAAGTTCAAAGTAATAGTATGCTGTATTTTGGTCACATTCAGTCCCTCCCCCAGCTCCCCTCTCTCATTCTCCCCTACTGCCCTATTAACGGCTTCTATTTTTTTTAAACTTACCTACTAAAGTTTTGTGCTGCTCAGATACTGTTGGGCAGAGAGCTATTTTCTTGTGTGTGATCGACACAGCGGGCACCCCTGTTAGCGACAGCTGACTCGTCCTCTCCAGTGGGGCCTTTGTGTCCTGGATACAGTCCCCTTGTGGCCGCCCTCAGCTTGGGCTCTCTCTAAATCATTTCATCTCATGTCCTGTGATGACACTTGAGTTCTTCCCTAGGGCCTATGACTTGTCTAGTTACTGGTCCTTGATTCCATTGACTATTACTCCTCCGTGTGGTATGGACCTTAATTCTAATCAGAAGGTGTTTGACTTCTCCTATGATGCTCTTGCCACTATTGTATGAGTGTGCCTCTCTTACTAGGCAGATCACTAGTACAATACAAGATCCACAGCTGAGTAGGTTTGATGGTCAGTTTTCTCCTCTGGTAGCATGTATAGCACTCCCCAGCACTGTGAAAACAAACCAGTAAAAATGAAGCTTCTAGGCCAATACCAGCTGGATTTCTTCATGGCTTCTGACTCGAGTATGTGATGGCTTCAGCAACACGTCTTCCCATCAAGTTCTAGAGAGTAGCCAAGAGCAATGACAATAGCCTGTGTTATTTGGGTGTTTATGTGGCCTCTTTGGACAAAAACTCAAACAGAGATAACTCTTGGAACCGAGTTTTTTATTTGTTACTCTATGTCTATTAAGGACATCATACCCAAATATATGGTTACTCTATTAAGCTTGTCTTATATATGTATATGTGTATAACCTTCTTACAGAAGTAGGTGTCAATAAGATTTTTTCAAAAGGTCTTTAGTGTTAGTCACCCTTCCCTATAATTCCTGTTCTATACTGTTTTCCCATCACCCATCAAATTTATCTCTTCCTGTTCTATTATTCCCCTATATATATGACTACATTCCTTGTCATTTCTTTCACACTTAAAGATTTTCAATAATAACTGTTGATAGCCAATGAAGGCAATGTCATACCCTATGTAAAAGTTTTCATTACTAGAGTGTTGGCAGAATCCAGCTGTCAATGATGATTGGGATTGTGGAAGGCTCTAAGGCAAGCAGTTCTGAAGCAGTTAGTGCCATGTTTCCCACTTAAAAAAAACCTTATTTTCAAGAAAATGACATTTACCTTCACGTTATAATAATTTAAATTGGATTTTTATGAATCGTATTTAATTTGTAAAATAATTTACATTCATATATATTTAAGAATAGTTGCAAAGACTTATAACATTATCCATAATTTCATATTTGTGAATTTTAAAATATTTTAGTTTTAATTATTATTATTATTTTATTTTATGTATATGACTATTTCACCTGCATGTATATTTATGTATCACATCTGTGCCTGGTGACTGAGAAAGGCCAGAAAAGGGTGGTAGGCTCTGGAACTGAAGTTAAAGTTGGTTGTAAACTATCGTGTGAGTGCTGGGAATTGAACCCAGGAGATAACCTTCTCTTTCATCTAAGTTTTCACATTTTTAAAAGTGTGTGTGTGTGTGTGTATGTGTGTGTGTGTGTGTGTGTGTGTGTGTGTGTGTGAGAGAGAGAGAGAGAGAGAGAGAGAGAGAGAGAGAGAGATATGTGGTCACAGGATAATTTTCAGGAGCTGTTTCTCTCATTACACCCCGTGATCTGGGATTTAGAACTCAGGTAACCAGGCAGGGTAAGGACTTTACTAAGTCATGAGTTTATATATTTTAAGGTTATATTCTGTTTAAAGATAATTAACTCATGTTTGGGGGAATTATTTTTTTCTTCTGAAACACCCATTTTATTTAATGCTGGAATTTGGAAACCTCCTGATGTGTGATTGAAGTTTGGTCTACTGGATTTGGCAGGGCTGCATTCCATGGGTTTGGAAATATTTGCCAAGGAGAAAGAGAGGGATCAGCTGGATCAACCTCAGATGATAAAAGAGAGTGACCCTGTATACAAGAATGCCTGAGTGCCAAATTGTGGGTGGTGGTGGTGGGTTGCATTTGCTGACCAAGGCAGAGGATGCAGATTTTAGGTTGTGTGGAATACCATCAGTGGTTTGGGGGATGTGGCATTCTAGGTTGTACTCTAAATACCAACTGCCTGATGAAGTCTCACCTCTGTGACTCTCAATATGTTACACTGATTGACTAAATGATTTAAAAGCATATGAGACAAGCACATAGGGTCAGTAGTGTTTTCTGGCTTTCTATGAGTAATTCTAAAAGACTGCTTTCATGCTCTAAGAGCTGTATCAGAAATTAGTACAAGATAGCACTGTATGTCTGTCCTCATTCAGATCCCAGATCTGGGTTTTCTTGACTAAATGTACTCTTGGGTGTCATAATGAATAGCAAGCCACGTTCCTTTGCCTATCTAATTTTGTAAGTCCATTAGAATACAGAGTACTTAATATCTTTAATTTACCACCCCAAGTATTATGATGTTTTGATTGTATAGCATACCATGATGCATGGGTTTGCTATGATTTCCTGGTGCTAATATGAGAACAAAGAGTAGTTAGTGGTGACTTAATATATGTGGAATTCTCATGTAGAACATTGGTTTGGTATTCCTGACCAGGGCAGAAGAAAGACATTCCTCTACACGGATAGTGCATTTGTTTTTCTACTCACACAGCCTAGATTCTTGGAAGGAAGCTTTGAATTGGACAGAAAAGATTGTTCCTAAGAGTTTAAGATAGTTGCACTTCAATTGGACAACCCCAGGAAAATTCTCACTAATAAGGTAAGAGATGTAGTTGCTTAACCTCAGAATTTGATTTTGAGAGTTGATTTTCTAGTCTTCAAGCAGGTAAACTGAGGTCTATGTGTAACTGTCCTCCAAATTTCTCACATTGTAGTAGAGAAATACTCCAAAGTGTGATAGGCTTTCTGAGCACCTGCTGTTAGATCACAGTGATGGAATCTGTACCACAGGATGGAAAACTAAAGCCAGACTTTAGATTTACTTCTCAGCATACATTATCTTACTTAGCACAGCAGCAACCTAGTTATCAAGGCTAGTTAGAATTGTAGTAATATGTACAGAAGATTCCACACCTACATGTGGTAGATGTATGATTAACATATGAGTAGACACTGACAGTTTCTCTTCAACACCCATACTCCCATGTGAAGCATGTAATGCCTACCTCGTAGAATATGCACTTTTAATTCTGTCTCCAAATGCAAGCTAAGCTACAAAAATGCACAGTCCTGGTGGATAGCAACGAACTAACAACACAATAAAGGAAAGTAGTGATTCAATTAGGAAGAGTAGTGGGTATGGTAAGGGTTAAAGAGCTAGCTGCTGAATGCTGCTTTTTTTTTTGTTTGTTTGGAAATCATCTTTATGACTCTGAGTGCCCTTCTTGCAGGATGATTGGCTTACCCTGCACTCCCAGCTTTACCGGAGCTCAGGTAATGGTCCTCGATGATGGCCTGCACTTGTCACCTGCTCTCACAATGCCATACACAAAAGCAGGCAATGTGGGTGGCTGCCGTAGGTGTTATAATTACGATTTTTCAAGTATAGGATCATGGTTGGTGGAGAAGTATTTAAGACAAAATTTCAAAGTTAAAATAGCCTTGCTCAGGAAGACCTCACACAGAGGATTATATTAAGCTACTGCTGATTTTCGTTGACTGGCACAGGAGGGAAAATTTCTCTTTTAGTTTTCTCTGCTGGAGACAATCAAATGTTATGTCTGTTGGTTAAATAATTTTGTGTATGGTTGATTTTATATGTTTTTGTATTAATTTTATAGAATATTTAAAATCAAATTTCACCCTTCTGATCTTTAGAGTCCATCCCTGAAATTAATGTTAGAAATATCCTTTTGATTTTTAAATTGCTTATCACAGGAAGCGTTCCACTGCCACTTCTTAGGGATGTGAATAGAGATGTTTCGGGGAAATGTCAGAGATCTTAAATGAGTTACAGAGTTGGTCATGGTCAGTCTTCCATTATTGGAGACTTGGCATAATGGCTGTTTGTTAGTCAATAATGACAGCCAGTGGAGTGTGAACTATGGGTTTGGAGCCGTGCCCCAGAAATCAACAGTACCCCCTTTCTGCCATTCTTGCCACTCTGTGTCTCAGTATTCATGGGCATACTTGAACTTGCTTGGAATAAGCTCAATGGAGAAGAGTGAGCAGCTGAAATCAGAGGGGATACTTGTGGAGGAGTTCTGCAGAGAACTCAGTGACGAGGCTGCCAGACAGAAGAAACCTCAGTCTCAGGGCTGATGTCATGTTTAGCAGTACCACACTGGCTTCCCTGGGAGCTAAGAGAATGAGGTGGATTTAGGGTGAATCTAGAGTCCTGTATTCTGCAGATTCTTCAACTGGGGCCTTTTCCTTTTTCAAAACTTCCTAGTTTTCTAGGTACAACACAATCTTTCCTTCTACCGTCATTGCTCTTTCTTTTGCAATTGAAAATTTAAATACTACTTAACCACGAACCCTGTCTCGTTCTACTTGCTCTCAGTCCTTCATTCATTCCACACTTCGTTGACTTTAGGGTGGTGCATTTTGAAGAAGTTGGTTAAACCCAATGAAGACTATCATAGAGGTTGCTGGATGTCTTGTGGCTCTGAATGGCTGTACGTGTCACCCCATGGTCTATCAGGCTTCACCTGTAAGAATTCACTTCTTTCTTCCATCTCCAGAGATGTGTTGCACGTGAAGTTCTTTAATCTTTTTGTTTGCTTGTTTGCTTGCTTGAGAAGAGCCCTTATCACGTTTCTCGGACATGTCTCAAAATGCACTGAAGCCTCAGCTTCCTGTGTAGCTGTGACAACAGGAAGCTTTTGTGGTTTTTAAATGGCAAATTATTTTCTGTGGCTACATGATAGATACAAATCACTCAAGTAATAAGAAATTGGAAAAGAGTTTTCCCCATTCTTCCCTAATTCCCTGATTCCTATACCATAACCAATATTGATTTCACATGTGTTTGCTCAGACCTTTGCTAACTGGGAATGCTGCTAGTTCTTTTAATTGCTCCTTGCTCGTTGATTTTAACCGTGTTTTAGATACTGCTACGTTTCTGCTGTAGTTTGATCATGTCTTTTCCAAATTTTGGATGCTACCAACTAAAAACCAGTGCCTAAACATTGATTAGACCATGGGGACGCCACCCCTTGAATAGAATTGGATGCTTTTTCTCAAGGGGCCAGACAGTAAGAACTGGTCCTGTTTTATTGGTCTGTCTTCTTCCATGTGAGGCCACAGCAAGAAAGCTCTCACCATACGCTACCACCTAGGTTTTAGATTTCTTGCCTGCCAGTGCAGAGAAAAGAAAACATCTGTTCTTTATGAGTTATCTGTTCCGAGGCATCTTGTTACAGGAACGCAAAATGGGCTATTACAATGTCTCTGTCAGCTCTCAATATATATTACCTCACCATTATTTTTAATGGATGGAGATATTCTATGATAATGCTATTTATGATTTATTAATGTGTTGAGTTTGTTCTAGTTCTGTCATTGCAAATCATACACTTTTAGTACACATGCCAGTATTTCTTGTGGGCAGATTCCAGCAATCAGAGCTTAGAAATCGAAGTATTAAGACATTTAAAAATTCTAATTGATTATGTCACTTGAAATCTGTGTAATGAATTCCTAATGTTTCAAACACTGCATCTGAGAGGTACTAGTGAAAGCACCCTTACTGTTATGGATATATCCTTTGTAGGTGTGTGTGCCTGTGTGTTTGTTGCCTGTGCAGGCAAGAACCGATGTTAGGTTTCTTCCTCAATTCCTCTTCACCTCTTTTTATTATGGCAAGGTCTCTCCCTGAACCTGGAACTCAGGGATTAGCTGCATTGGATAGCCAGCTAGGGCTCCTCCTGCTTCTGAGTCACCAGTATTTGTATTACAGAACAATGCCTTGGTTCATTGCTTATTGTGTGAGAATTTGCATAGCAAACACTTTGTTAACTGAATCGCTTCCCTGCTCCTCATTTATCTTCTAAAATTTGCTCAGTGATCAATAACAAATTGTGTTTCTTTATTGCTTAAATTTGCATTTTGTAAATTAACGCATTTGAGCACATTTTTATAATTTTAAAGACCATTTAAACTTCTTTTTCTGTTATTTATTATTCCTTCTTGTTGATTTTAAGTAGAGTTGTTTTTTGTGGAATTTTAGTAAGTACTTTTCATGAAATATAGATATTGTTCTCTGTTATAGATTAATTTCTTTTTTTTTCTAGGCTGCTATTTGTCTTTACCCACACCATTTTTTTTATGGGAAAAAGCTGTTTTCTTGTTTGCAGTTTAAGAAAGAATATAGCCTTCCCCAGCAAAGAATGCACCAGCTGGTTACCCAATGACAAATGGTTAGCCCTGAAAACATACATACAAGCAGGTTGTATTTAGGATTATGTATGTATATACCTATAAAATATATGCATGTAGCAACGATTAATGAAAACAGAGGCCAAGAATTTGAAGGAACCTAAGGAGTGGTATATGGAAGAGTTTGGAGGGAGAAAAGAGAAGGGGGAAAAGATGTAATTATGTTATAATGTCAGAAAGATAAAAGAGGTAATATACAAGTATTATAGCACATCATGGTGGTGGGAAGACATGGTATCGGTAGAAACAACTGATCCCATTAAAGTTGCAGTCAGGAAGCATCCCCTTCCTCCTATTTGGGACACTTTATTATATAGCTGAGGCTAGCATCAGATTTGCTACCCTCCTCCTTCAGCCTTCTGAGAGCTGAACTCGAAACTGTCACCAAAATTCCCAGTAGTCCCTTTTGTATGTTATGTAGGAAGACTTTAAACTTTAGTTAAATTCATTGTGCTTTCTTTTTTGACTAGAAAGAAACTAAATTTAATATCCACTAAGGTTTTTTTACATATAGGAAAACTTTCTTTGATAGTAACATCAATTTAATATATTTTTTAACAATTTTAGTTTTATGCACAACCAATTAATAAATCTAAGCTCAGCTTTTCCTGTTAGGTGATGTGCAGTGATGCTCAAAGTATGTAACGGATAGCTAATTTCCCTCAGACCATATATACAATTATCTTTCCTTTTCTGACGAGACTGAAATACCAGCATTTTATGAATGAAATGTTTGTGTTTATATAATGTTCTTTTCTCAGCTTCATTATTTTCTTAAGATACCCTAAAATCTTTATCAGGTACAATGTACATTTAATTTTAATTAAAAATATTTTATTTATGTATTCAGGAATGTATGTATATACATATGCATATCTGCATGTGACAGCAATTAATGAGCACAGAGGCCATGAATTTGAAAGAGAGAAAACATGGCTATATGGAAGGGTTTGGAGGGAGGAGGGGGAAGTAGAAAATGCAGTTTGCGAAGGTTAGGAACACAGAAGCCTGTGATGGTGTCTGCGACCTGTGCAGCGATCCATGTTGATCTATGGTCTGTGCTGCCACTGGGGACTATGCTGAGGTCCTCAGCCCATGCTGACATCTTGAACAATAGGAAAGACACAAAGAAAGAGGACTAGGCATGGCACGTGACTGTTAAAACCTCAAACTGTGCCCTCTTTAACACATTTCCTCCAACAAGGAATATACCGCCTAAGCCTCCCGACACTGTCATCAACTAGGGATGAAGTATTTAAATGCCCAGGTATGTAGGTGACATCTCATGCAAATCACTACATTTAATTAAGTTTCACTGTACAGAATACAAGAAATTTATCATTGCCATCTTGGACAAAACTGATACCAAACATATCAAAAATCCCCCAATTTTTCCCTGATTCTTATAATCATGTGAAATCAGGAAAATGAGTTAAAATTTTGACTCCAAAAAGAGAAATAAAGGATTGAAGAGCAGTTCAATCTTGAACAATAAGGTGTGGTCACATGAAAAATGCAAGGTATTCTTCAGTACTGAGGCTGCCATGGTCCATTTTTAACCTAACAAATGGAGTTCATCCTCACAAATTTTGGTTGAAGTTTCTTACCGTGAACCTAATAAAACTGCTAATTTTTTTTAAAGAAAAAAATAATATTTTATTTTTCTTTGACAGCTTAATTTTTTATTTCCTTTTAAAATTCTGATTTAACTGTCTTACCATGCAGCACAGATAAAATAGACTAGGTCAATTTAAAATCAGAAGAGGAACACATGAAGTACATGCCCGCACTGTTTTGGCTTCTACATTTCAATATCTTCCCTTTTCCACTTGTTTCTAATTATCTTTCACTAAAGAAAAATGAATAGTCCTATTGTCAGTGTCCTTTGCCTTACAGAAGCTTTTCTGTTTCATATGGTCTCATTTATTGATTGTTGGTCTTAGTGCCTGCATTAATCAGTGTTCTCTCCTCAGAAAGTTGTCTCCTGTGCCAATGCACTGAAGGCTATTCTCCACTTTCTCTTCTACCAGGGTCAGTGTATCTGGCTTTATGTTGCTTTGATCCACTTTGACTTGAGTTTTGTGCAAACATCTATTTGCATTTTCCTACAAGCATACATCCAGTTAAACAAGCACCATTTGTTGAAGGTATTTCCTTTTTTCCATTGTGTATTTCTGGCTTCTTCATCACAAATCAGGTGTCTATAGGTGTGTGGATTTGTGTCTGGGATTTTAATTTGATTCTGTTAATCAATGTGTCTGTTTTTTATGCCAGTGTTGTATGGCTTTTATGACTATAACTCTGTAGTACATCTTGAAATCAGGGATGGTGATACTTTTGTTAGTTCTTTTATTGTACAGGATTGTTTTAGCTATACTGGGTTTCTTTTGTTTGTATATGAAATTGAATATTTCCCTTTCAAGATTTGTATAGAATTGTGTGGGAATTTTGATGGGGATTGCACTGAATCCATAGATTGCTATTGGTAGGATGGCCTTAAAAATAAAACTAAATTAATCCTACTGATCCATGAGCATGGAAAATATTTCCATCTTCTGATAGCTCCTTCGAAGACTTGAAATTTTTGTCATACAAGTCTTTAACTTGCTGGTTAGAGTTACCCCAAGATATTTTATATTGTTTGGCACTATTATGAAGGGTGTTGTTTCCTTGATTTCTTTCACAGCCCATTTGTCTTTGTATATATGAGGGCTACTTATATTTTAAGTTAATCTTGTGTCCACCTACAAGTGTTTTATCAGATATAGGAGTTCACTGGTGGAATTTTTAGAGTCAGTTATGCATACTATCATATCATTTGCAAATAATGACATTTTGACTTCTTTCTTTCCAAAGGTATCCCCTTGGTTCTCTCCACTACTCTTGTTGCTTTAGTTAGAACTTTGAGTTTTCTATTTTATAGATATGGAAAAAGTCGACATTCTTGTTTTGTTCCTAATATTAGTGGAATTGCTTTGAGTTTCTCACCATTTGATTTGATGTTGCCCATAGGCTTACCATAAATTTTCCTTATTATGTTTAGATATGTCCTCTGTGTCCTTAATCTCTCCAAGACTTTTATCAGTAAGAGACACTGGATTTTGTAAAAGACTTTTTCAGTATCTAATGAAATGATCATGTGTTTTTTTCCCCATTTTGTTGATATGGTAGATTACATTTACTCATTTTCTTATGTTGAACCATCCCTGAATCTCTGGGATGGAGCCTATTTGATCATGGTGTTCTTGGATTTTGTTTGTGAGTATTTTATAAGAAAAATTGATCTGTAAAATGGTAGCCTACAGAATGAGAAAGGATTTTCATCAACTTCACATCTGACAGAGGGCTAGTATCCTAAATAAATAAAAAACTCAAGAAGGTAGACATTAACAAAACAAATAATCCAATTAAAAATGGGGTACAGATCTAAACAAAGAATTCTCAATAGAGTAATCTCTAATGGCTGAGAAACACATAAAGAAATATTCAATATCCTTAACCATCAGGAACATGGAAATCAAAACTATGATGAGAATCCATTTTACACATGTTAGAAAGGCTAAAATCAAAAACATAAGTGACAGCTTGTGCTGTCAAGGATGTTGATCAAGGGGAACACTCCTCTATTGCTGGTGTGTAAGCTTGTACAGCCACTATGAAAATCAGTATGATGTTTCCTCAGAAAATTGGGAATCAATCTACCTCAAGACCCAACTATACCACTCTTTGTAAATACTCAAAGGAAGCCCCAACCCATCTCAAGGACAATTGTTCAACTGTGTTCATAGACACTTTATTTGTAATAGCTAGAACCTGGAAACAACCTAGATGTCCCTCAACCAAAAAATTAATGAGGAAATGTGGTACCTTTACACAGAGTATTAGTCAGATTTTAAAATAAATGACATTATGAAATTTGCAAGCAAGTGCAACTAGGAAAAAAAAACATCCTGAGGGAGGTAGCCAAGGATCAGAAAGACAGACATGGTATATATTGACTTCACAGTGGATAGTAGCTCTTATTAGAGGATAATCCAAGTACCATCCACAGACACAGAGAGGATAAGCAACAAAAAGGGCTCTAGGGGGAACTCATGGATCTCCCAGGGAAGGGGAAATAGAATAGACTTTGCCATTGGACTAGGGACATGCCATTGGATGGGAACAAGAGGGTTGTGGGTGGAGGGAGCATGTACAAGAGAGATGATTGGAAATGGGCATTTGGGGAGGATAATGTGGAAACTCATCAGTGCTCAGTGGAAACTCCATGGAATCTATGAGGATGACCCTAGTAAAGACGCTTAGTAGTGGGGGATCTGGAGCCTGAATCAGCCATCTTCTGTAACTAGGCAAGGCTTCCAGACATGGGACCAGGACACCAACCCAGCCACAAAACCTTCAACCTGTAATTTGTTCTTCCTGCAGGATTTGCTGGGTAATGGTGGTTCAGAAATTATGGGAGTGGCCAACAATTGACTATCCAACTTGAGTCCCATGCCACAAGAGGGAGCCCATGCCTAACAATGCCTATATGTTCAGGAACCAGAGAATGGATAGCGCAGAGACCTTGGATAGAACCAAACACAACTGACCATAAAATAAAAACGTCAATGAAATGATTCCTAGTGATATGCTGCTAGACTCATAGATCAGTACCTTCCCCAACTGAGTTTAGAGAGACTTCATGCAGCAAATGATGGGAGTAGATACAGGGACCCACAGCCAAGTATTAGGCAGAGCTTGGAGAGCCCAGTAGAAGAGGGGGAGGAAGGAGTGCAGAAGCCAGAGGAGTCAAGAACATCACAAAAACACAGGCCACAGAATCAACTAAGCACAGTTCAAAAGGGCTCACAGCGAATGAAGAGGCAATCATGGAATCTGCATGGGACTTCACTAGGTCCTCTGCATATATGCTAAGGTTATGTAGCTTGGTGTTCCTGTAGGACTCCTAACAGTGGGAGTGAGGGGTATCTCTGACACTTTCACCTGCTCTTGGGACCCTTTCCCTTTTATTGGATTGTGTCTTCCAGCATTGATATGAGGGTTTCTACCAAGTCTTATTGTAACTTGTTATGCTATGTTCAGGTGATACCCTTGGAAGGCCTGCTGTTTTTCTAAAGGGAAACAGAGGGGGGTAAATCTGGGGGACAAGGGAGGTAGGAGGGTAGACTGGGAGGAGTAGAAAGAGGGGAAACTGTGGTTGGGATGTAATGTACGATGGGATAATAAATATTAAAAAAGAAAATTGAATTGTGTAGAGTAGAATTATTGTTTAATATTATAAAATTTGTATGTAGATGTAGGCATTGACATGGAAAGAAATAAAACCTTAGCCATAACACAATACCAGTGATATGTATGTGATAAAATTTGGCATTTACTTGCAAGAAAAACTCTTACTAAATTAAAAATGGTGAATATGATGACATTATAAATTGTTTAGATAGCTAAAGTCCATATGCTCATTGCTGGAACAGCAGGGACACAAGAATTGAGGACCAGAGCTTCAGAATATAGCAATTCTAATTGCTACACCTAATTAAAAATACATTTAATTTAATAAAATAATAAGTTTGTGGAATGCTGTGTAATAACTCAATATATGTATGCAGTGTGTAATGGTCAAATCCGGGTTGTTGACTTTTTAGCTGGTCTGTGCAGATCTTGTCTGTTGGACCTGGGATCTGAAAACCTGAAAGAATGGGGCAGACAATCTAATCTGAGGACAACCTTACTTCAGTCCTAGTGTACTTTTATAGAGAAATGAAGCAAATAAAGCAATCCTCCGAAGAAGGATGTTTGAGATCAGAGAATCATGATCAGAAAAACTTATATAAAGATCAGTAAGCAAATACTAAATATTAACAGAGTGTCCCTTTTCCAGAACTTCCTCAGGACAGATCAACTAAAACACAATTGCTTGGCACATGGAATAGATTATATCTGGGAAAACATGAAAGCAAGGCAGAAGGCCATTTCCAGATTCAGGCTACTCTGATCAGATTGGGTGCTATAGTTATGACCTGACATCCAACAAGAACGAACATGTATGATAATTTGAATGAAATTGTTCATCACAGGAGGCTCAAAACCATGTCCAAGAACAGTAGTGTAGGGAACAAAATGCACCCGAGGTAAAAAACAAAACAAAACAAAACAAAAACCCCCAAAACCAAAAAAACAAAACACCTCTGTACTACATTACTACATTGTGTAGAAAATGACTAGTATTTACTCACTAAATCTTATGTACTGTCATACATTATCTGACCTGCTACTACACCTCCTTTCTTCCTAACCTCTGGTAATTATTATTCTACATTCTTATCAACTTGTTGAGCTTCCTTGTGAAAATAACATGTGATATTTGTCTTTCGTTGTCTCTTTGAATCGTCTGATGTAATATCCAATCATTTTTCTGTAAAGGAGAGATTACATTTGTGTGTGTGTGTATGTAATAGAGTGATCTTGCATTGCCTTAATGTGTATGGATTATGCATACATTACCAAAAGTCAAGTACTGAAGTCTTTTAATTGGAGCCCATCTTTCCCTTAATCATATTTGTTTTATAAAATTGATTGCCAGGGAAGGAGGTAGGCTTGTAATAGGCCCCAGACCTAAGTACAAGTGCCTCTATGATAGAAGTGCCATTTAGGCTGTAAAACTCAGCATGTAGACATCACCACCAGTCAGAATACAAAGACTTAATGCATCAAAGTCCAACGTCTCTATGTGTATTAACTAACCTTGCTTCTTGGCTTCTGTTGTTCCTCTTCTGGCTAGCTGTTCTTGTTAACTGAAGTATGTCAGACCAGATTATGATTTTGTGCTTAAAAGCTCACCCTGAGAAAGATTTGGGGTGGCATTGGGATCCCAGACACTCAGGGTAGTTCATTGGCAGCTAATAAAGACTTTCTGCTGGCATAAACCCATGTCCAAACAGTCTTCTCTGATACATAACTTCACATCGATTCCCCTAATCTCACCCCAAGTTTCAAAGTGAAAACCTTTTATATCCTCTTTAGTGGATCTCTAGTGGATCCCACAGACCTTCCTGTCCTAACTCCCTGTGTCCTCCAACACACACACCCAGGGAAGAGGAGGCAGAAAGAATGGAGGAGTCAGAGGGGATGGTGAACACCAAGAAAACAAGACTCTCTTACTTATCATAAGCAGAGCTCATATAAACTCACAGACACTGAGGCAGCATACACAGGGCCTGTGCAGGTATGCACCAGGTCCTCTGTGCTTATATTATGGCTTCCACTCTAGTGGTTTTATGGGATTTGTGAATATGCAAATGAGTGGGTCTCTGATTCTTGTGCCTTCCTTTGGGGCTCTTTTCCTTCTGTTGGTTTGTTTGTCTTGTCCAACTTTCACATGATCGTATCTGTTTTATCTTCTTATATCTTATTTTGTAATAGACTTTGTTATGCATTTTAAATGAATGAGTAGATGTAGATCTAGCCACCAGGGTACAGGTTAACAACTGAACTGTCATTTATACGTGCTGGGAGAGGGAAAGTGAACTTTCTCCAATAGAGTGACACTAGGTGCATCAACTGCGCCAGGACAGACCTCAAGAAACGAGTACTTGACCAACATGAAATGAACTCTACAGTTTTGCTACATGTTCTTTTATTAGGTTATAGTTCAGTGGTGTTTTTTGTTTGTTTGCTTGCTTGTTTGGGTGATGTTTTATTTATTTATTTATTTATTTATTTATTTTTTGGTTTTAGTGAGTATTCATTGTTGCATTCTGTTTTTGAGATTTTTTGCATTTGTTTATTTTTTTGAGAAAGAACTTAAAGTTGGGTGGGTAGGAAGGAGAAGACCATTGGAAATACTTGGGAAAGAATATGATTAAAATACATTTAAATTTAAAAATTGTTTTAATAAAAATAAATGATAATAATAATAAAGTTGTTTGTTTCAGAACCAGGTGCATATATATACTTGACTTTGTTGTATTTTCCTGTTTAAATTATTCCTTGAGAATTACATAGTGATGCTCCCTTATAGACTTTATCTTAAAGTCCTTACTTTCTGTTTCATATTTTCATATTTCACTTTGATTTTATGTGCATTTTTTTTACTGGTAATATGTCTTTCTTATGGGCAGCATATTGTTATTCTCTTTTATAATCCAGTCTTTTAAGTGACAGAATATAATGTTATTCTATTGGATGTTAGTATTCGGTTGTAAAGACAGCACGCCTGTCATGTTAATTTCTTCTATTTGGAATATCAACTGTTTTTTGTTTCTCTATGTTTCTCTTATTGTTTATCTTTGTGAAAATGGTGCTCTGTAATAATAAATAAATAATTATTTTCTCCTCCTCTTTTAAATATCTCCTTCTTTTTCTCCTGGTCTTGCCTTCCTTATCCTGTTCCTCATCATTATTTTCCTCTTCTTGGTCTTGCCTTGTAGCCGAGATCATAATTCTCATGCACCTATTTCTGTGTACTAGGGCTGCATGCAGTTGCAGGTCTGCATTCCTAGTGGGCTTTATACTTTCATTTGTTCAGGTGACATTGGCTATGGGTGTTTCAATTCAAGATGTAGAGCTCCCTTGAGCATCTTTTGAAAAAGTGATCTGCTGATAATGAATCCCCTCAGGTTTTCTTCTTGCCTTGAAGATTCCTTGTTTCTTCTTCATTTCTGAAATTTCTTCACCGGCAGTCATTTTCTTCTGTAACGTTGGTTAAGATTTCTGTTGAAATATTTTGAGATTTTTCTTGAGAGATTTCTTTTGAAAAATCTGCCATTGATCTGAAAGGAGCTCCTTTAAAATGTAAGCTGGATTTGTGTCTCCTGAAGAAAGTGTTTAGAATTCTCTATTTTGTACTTATGACTGTCAGAAAATAATATGATACATTAAGAATCTTTTCTGGTTAAATTCATCTGAGATCACCTGAACCTCCTGCCCATGAATATTCTTATTTCCCAAAGAACAGGAAAGTTTTACTTGATTAGAAAGTTTTTTTTCACACACCTATCCATTCTCTTTGAGTTCTAAAATTCAAACATGTGCTTCTTTAATGACGTAGCATCTTTTTTTTATTTTCTCTCCATTCCTCTTTTCTTTTCTTGACTGCCTCAAGCATGCTGAATGTTCTTTTACTGGGCTAAATCCTGGACTTAAAAAAAACAAAACCAAAACCAAAACTTTTCTTCTTTTTTTTGAGACAGTATTTTATTAAATTACCCACACTATCCTTAAACTTTTTCTATAGTCCGGCCTGGGCTCGAACTGGCAATCCTCCTGCCTGTCTCAAGAATGGCTGGAATTACAGATCTGTATTGAGAGGGCCAGTTTCAAAATTCTGTCTTTGGCTGTTGTTTATGCTCTCAAGTGTGTTTCCCATGTGTCATACTGAGTCATTTCTCCATGAGTCATGCTCATGACCACAGCCTCTTTGCTGCATTTTGTCTCCATAGCACAAATTCTTTTTCTAATACTATTGAATCACCTATCCTATTTACTTCTCACTGAGTTTCCTTATACATGTTCTTTTCGATTTTAGTATTTTAAGTAAGTAAATCTTCGTATGCTACATAATGGAATTTGTTGCCAAATTTTCATATGCACTTTGTTCTTTGGCCCTTCCCACGCTAACACCACATTTTCCTGGTGCCGACACCCTTCTTCCCTCCCAGTAGCGCCCCCCCACTTTCCTTTCACGTGTATTCCATTACCCTCTCTTTCCTTATTCACCTGTCTTCTTAATGAAGAAACTCCTCTCTTCGGGTTCCTTTTCCAATGCCACATACACAGGCACAGACATCTAAATCTGCTTTTAGTGTTTGAAATCAAAACAAATTAAAGCATGGTATCTGCTGAATTTACTTTCAAGCATTTTAATATTCTTGTCATGGACTGAATATTAATTGCCTCCCATAGGCTCATAAGTTCGTGGTTTGCTAAACAGCTTGTGGCATTGTGTGAGTTTCTGAAAGCTTAGGAGGCAAGACCTAGCTGGCAAAAATAGGCCATAGTGCATGTGTTCTTGAAAATGTATCTCAGCCTGCCCCTCCTTACCCCACTATTCCAGTCTCCTTTTGGCCTGGTGTGAGGTAAATAGTCCTTTTACCACTTGCCATGATGCCCTGCCTCAACGTGGTCCGGAAACAAGATAATCAACTATCGATGAAAACCTCTGAAAACACTGTGCCAAAAGAAATCCTTTCTCCCTTTCACTGTCTCTCTCATGCCCTTCACAGTGGCCTTAAACTAACACAACCCCCCTCAGGCCATCTTTAAGACCAGGGTATCCTCAAACCTGCTAGCTGAAAGTAGACCTTGACTTTGGATCCTTCTACTTTCACCTCTAAGATGTTGAAGTAAGTGTTACTATGCCTGGTTTATGTTATACTGGGGATTGAATCTAGGGCTTCCTGGGTGCTGGGCAAACTCTGCCAGATGAGCTACTTTCCCAGCTCCTCTTCTTTTAAGTGTCTGCTGCAGGGAATATGGCGTTTCTTTGGAGGCATTATGTTACCTTGCTATTTGCTTGTTGAGGCAGGATCTCACTCTAGGGTGGCCTGGCATACACCGTGTATCTTAGGGAGACCTTGAGCTCATGGAAATCGTCCATCCTCTTCTTCCCAAATGCCAGGAATATAGACGTGAAGCATCATCCCCAGCTACCTTCCTTTTTAAAATAGTTCTTGTGTTGATGTCTGCCCATGTGGCAGACTACTTGTCTAGGAGAATTTCACAAGCTGGCCTATGCTATAGAAGACTTCTGAAGAACCTTCTGCATGTGTCACTTTGCTAGCCTCCAGTGTCTTTGCTTACAGTTGTGAGCAACACTATAGTTTGTCTCTTTCTGTTTTCGTTTAATCAACTGTCTTTTTCCATGGTGCTAGTCAAGATATTTCTCCGAGGGCCAAGTGAGAGCTAGCAGCCCAGGTGCATGTGGACACTGGAGTGGAGGGTAAGGTGCCTGTCCACCACCGCTCTGTGATGGAAAGAGTGCTAGGAAAATGGCGTGTGTAGAATGTTTCCTCTCACCATCTGAGTGATTTCCACTCTCAGCTCTGGCACCGCAACTTTTGTGGCAGGAGGGGGTGAGTGTGCCCTATGCCGGTTCCAGGAGTGGTGGGGACTGTGGGTGGCAGCTGTAGCGGTGAGAACAGTCATACAGCACACAGCAGTCGCGTGGGCTGAAGAACAGCTAGCAGGATGAGGAAGCTGTCTCCAGGATATTAAATCTCCCAGGTCCAGTTCTGAGCTCAGGTTGGAGGACAGCTTGTTGGAAGTAGGGAGAGGCACGTTTATAGTATTCACAAAAAATGGAATGGGATTAGAAATATCTTATGAAATAGGTATGAAAACTAGCAAAGAAAACAAAATTTTCTCCTAATGAATGATAGGTTTACCTATTCACTAGTATAATTAGATAAGGGAAATAAACATTAAAACTAGAAAAAGAAGCTAAAATTATCATTGTTATTAAATATTCTGATTTTACCTAGAAGATACAAGAGGGCAAAGCCCTGAATTATTACAGTCTGAAAATTTTATTTGCAACTGAAATATTAATGTGTGATAACACATAATGACAAATAACAGGAAGAGTTATTAAATTTAATGTAACAAAACCATTCAGAACCTACAAAAATAAAACTTCTGTGTCCTAGAAAACAATGTAGATGTCTGTGTCTAATTAGTTCCCAGTGTACATGTGGTGTCTTTTGTATATCTGTACTTAGGTTAATATACATAAAGATTACAGGCTTCATCTTTTGTGTAAATTCATGTATAAAATAGTAATACTGATATATTTGTATAATATAAATTTCTAAACCAATATTATAAGCCATAACCGACAGCAATTATTTCTGGGGTGTCATTAAAATTTGGGGCCAAGGGATGTGTACTGTTATTCCTATTACTCATTATATTTATTTTTATAATTAAAAATATAGTTAATCACTGGTTTGCTTTTTATTAAGCTCAAAACTGTGCTGATCTTACTCCTCAATTTTAATTAAACTCTTAATTTGTATTCACAATGGGGGTAGCATTGTAGCCTAGACAAAGAAGAAGAAATCTTTATTACTTTACCCACTGACCTCATTTCTTCATATATTATTAACTATATCCTCAATCACTAATGATAAGAAATTTAATTTTATTGAGACTCTGTGTCTTATTTAGGGATACTAAACGCTGTGATGAAACATAATGACCAACGGCAAGTTGGGGAGGAAAGAGTTTATTTAGCTTACAGTTCCACACTACTCTTCATCATTGAAGGAACTCAAAACAGGGCAGGGCCCTGGAAGCAGGAGCTGATACAGAGGCCATGGAGGATGCTCCTTAGTGACTTGATTTCCACGGCTTATTCAGCTTGCTCTCTTATAGAATCCAAGATTATCGGCTCAAGGATGGGCCCACCTACAATGGACTGGGCCCTCCCATCACTGCCCAACAGCCCAGTTTTATGAAGGCATGTTCTCAGTTGAGGTGCTTGTCTTTCAGATGACTGTATCTTATGTCAAGCTGACATTGTACTAGTCAACACACTTTGTTCAATGACATTTGCTAAGTAGGAGGATTTATCAGATAGAATGCAGTCGTACCCAGAGTACCTGAATAGGACCCTAAGTCAGAGCTGATACTTTTCCACACACGGTGTTGTCTTTCTGGGCAATTTCTTTAGACTTTCCTGTGGATCATTCTACTCCATCATATGAGACAACGTAGTACTTCTTGCTAAGCTTTTATTTTTGCTTTGAGTTTTCAAAAGAAGGAAAAGACTTTCAAAGTTATTTTAAGTATAGGCTGCATTGTCTCAGAGATTGCACCTCGAATGAAGTCAAGACAAGGTAGATGAATGAGGAGAAGGAGATGATGCTTCTGACAAATTAAAACACCTGAGAGCGAGGTTGGCAGAATAGACTATAAAATAGGCACCAAACAAGTATGATGAAATGTTACATAAGAATGCCATTGCACATATTCTCTTTGTAACGGGAGACCATATGAGCTGCAGTAAGGAGGAAATGAAGTCACATGGGCATACTGTAAAACACAGACTACCTCCTTTCATTGCTATGTGAGCAAAGGCAGGTTACTACTTTTATGAAGCTTGTTTTTTTTTTTTTTTGAGACAGAGTTTCTCTATATAACCATTCTGCCTGTCCTGAAACTCAGTCTGTAGACCAGGCTGTTCTCGAACTCAAATAGATTCACCTGCCTCTACCTCCCAAGCGCTGGGATTAAAGGCATGTGCCACCACCCCCCAGCATGAAGCTTGACTTTTAAAACTGAACTATTCTACCACTTTGGTTTATTTTTACATAATATGCAAGTGGCAGAGCTCTTGTCTGTGCTGTATAAAACCCTGAGGTTGATTCTCAGCAATAGATGTATGTATCTATATGTATATGTGTCTGGGTGTTAGCATTTTTATTTTCTTAACTTTAAAGTCATCTTGTAATTATGAATTAAAAATTTTATTAGAATAGTTATCAAATGAATAAATAGATTCATACAAAAGTTCATAGTCGTCTAAATTTTCAATTTTTTTTCTAAAAATGCTACTATATCTTAATACTATTGTTTTTAACTAAGAGACTTGATGCAGAGTAAGATTTCCTTCTATTTTATTTTAGCAAAGATTCTTCAAAGTATAAAATCTGTTTTAAGTCATGTTTGTTGCACACGTAAAGTATATTTAAAATTAAATTTTAAGAACTTTCTTTGTTTCTTCATGGATATTTGATTATTTTTTAAAAAATACTCTCTAAAACATTATTAACAGACTTTAGTGTTGCAACTGTGAATCCTCTAAGAATCAGCCATGCTCTCAATATCATCAGCAAATTGTTGTTATTAAACACCTGCGGTTTTGACAGAACCCAATGCACAACACCACTCTCCTTACTTTTCATATATTTAATTAATTGACTTTATGTGGTAGAACTCTGTCCAAATCAAGTATTCCTTACAGAACAGTTGAGGATGAGTAAGGGATTGTTTTTAAATCATGTTATGAACCTCTATCCTTTACGAGTTTTACCCATTGCCTTAATCCAAGGACATTTTCATAGGTTTTTAAAATTAAAACTTATGCCATAACTCAATGCTAAAACTTTCATTTGATAGGAATGCAATATTTTTGGTTTCTAGTAATTATCTCTGAAAATATAACATGGTACTCCAATTTTATTATACATGTTATTGTGCTTATGCATGTGAAACAGAACATGTGTTGTTTTGCTTTTGTTTGCTATAAAATTAGGGTATCTACTGCACATCTTGTTTTATGAAAAGTCCTCATATTTTCATTTGTTTATTAGATATTGTTTAAATATGATAGCGAACACATCCAATGTTTTTTTTAAAAAATAAGTGGTACCAATTGTAAAGATTGATTTGAAGGAGTTTCAGAGTTCCGTAAATACTAACAGTGGTCATCATGCCCTCCAAATACATCATACAGTGTAAATACTGTATCATAAATGCTGTATAATACATCATAAAGATAAAAGATAGGTGAGTTGTGGTCTAATGACATAATAATAATAAAACAGCATTATCATTTCAGAAAGCAGACACTCTTGTTCCAAGGCCTGTGATAGTCATATAATACGCTGAACATTAAATTTTAGATTGAAGAAGGAATTTATTATGAAGAGAGAATTTTCAAGAGATCTGTTTTACTCACTAACTTGAACTAGTATTATCCATTGCTTAAATATATCTTGAAATCAAGTAAAGGTATATAAAACAAAAAAAAATTGTGTTCTATTCCTGAGCCTTCTTTCTTCCTCATTCTAGGCAGTGTCTGTATCAACCTAACATCCCAATACCATGTTGGATTGGGAGATCATGCCAGTACTGAACAATGGCTGTGGTTGCTGAGATAAAATCCAGCACTTTGCTTCTCTTCTAGCTTTGGGGTTTCTGGCAGATGGTTTATTTCATGGAGAATAATAAAATCATGTTTATGAGATAATTATTAAACATGCTGTCAGGTTACTTTAAAGGGAACCTTTAAAGTCGTTTTGTGGAGCAGAGGATAAAATATTTTATTATTTAGTGCTTGTTAATATCCACCCAATGGATTTATATAAAATACTGTTTGGAGAAAGTCAGGAAAAGCATCTTCTGTCCCTACTGTCCTGAAGTGTCTTTCTCTAAGAATGTTGCTTGTTCACTGTAAATAGTAGCAACACTTTCCCTGAAAGGAAATGTTTGAATCAAATTCAAAGGCATTCTGAAAATGGATCACTTCCCATAGAGCCAGTGCAGTAACCAAACTACTGATTTTCTCTGGCTGCTTCTAGTTGTTTCTACTGATCTCTCCCATGATCGTGTTCTAAAAGATATGAGCCAATGATTTTTGTGGTCATGCTGCAAAGGCTTTCTGGTGGATAGAGTAGTTAGTAAAGGGAACATTTACCAAGGCATAAAACACCGTCACGTTTTTGTCTGAGAAAAGAGAAACAGGGTTCTTATTTACAAGTCTATTTTAAAATAGCGTGAAATTCAACACCTTTACTAAAAGCCATAATTTGCTGGGAATCATTCGAAATGTTAGACATAACAGTTTCTTTCCTTGTTGAGATGCAGTCTCATAAAGAATCGAGGTAGCATGAAATGCAGGACAATGATCAACATGCTGGGAGATACGACAGCATGTCTAACTGTGAGGATCATCAAGTTCAATGCCCAGAGTATGGAAAACAGACAGCAGGAAGCTGAGGTTGGAGAAGCAGAGGGAGGTAAGGAGGCAGATAACCATGGAGATGGTTGTTTTGGATGATGTTCAGAGGATGTATTACAGGAGCAAAGATGAATACAAACAGTCCAGTGGAGAGGCTGCTGTAAGCATCCCATGGTTGTAAACACAATCAGGAATAGGGCAGTAAAAAGCATAAGAAGGTAGACTCAGTATAAACTACAGAAAATGGAATAAAGGAGACCCATAATCCCAGTACTAAAGATAACCACTACAATTCCTATCATATATTTTATAAGTTGTTATAATTGTATTTCCATAGGCAAACTTGTCATTTGTTTTGTAGCAGAGCAATGAGTAAAGTAAAACTATGTAAATTATAACAAAATAAAATTATGAAGTAAATAGACTTTCTTTTTCACAATTTACATTATTTGAAAAGGATTTTCTTCCTTATTTGTCTTTGCTTTCTCTTTTCTAGATTCTCAATATCTCCCTTCAGATATTCTATCTATTTCATCTAGGTCTGATGTGTAACGCCTTTATTTTTTATACCATGAATAAGGCCACTTTCCAGATACAACAGGAGGCAGAATGATGGACCTCCCAAACTAGCCATATCTTACTCTCTGAAACATGTTAACAAAGAAGCTTACATCACAAGACAGGTCGGAAAGACTACTCAGTATGTACACAAATTGGTTCAATAATGGCAGAAGAAATGGAAAGGGGAGAAATAGTCATAAAGTACATGAAGGTAACAATTGTATGGGTATGGGACAGATTGCAATATACACTGAGATTTATTTTGGCTGATATGGAATGTGGTATGAGTCAAGGATAGCAGATCATGTCCATAATTTACATGTGGAGCAATGATTCTATCCTAGAACTCCAGAAGGAACACCACAGTATCAGCACATTTTGCTCTTGTGACCTACAGGATTGTAAGATAAATTTTTGTTGCCTTAAGTCACACAGTTGGGTTCGCTCATCATTAGCAACAATAAGAAACTAGGACAGTTACCTTTGTTGCCATGAATCTTGTAGATTTACTCTCAAATAAGTTAGTTAAGAAAGGTTAATTTAGTGTCCTTTTTCTTAGCTCAAAAGAGACTTATTCATGTTGCAGTTTCAGAAATCAGTCTGGTGGGGGAGATGTTTGAGTCTGGTTGCAGACAGGCAAGTGGCATGTGTGCGAGAGGAGGGAAAGTGTTCTGAAGGTTTCCACAATGACCAATCTGCCGAGCATCCCATTTCCATCTATAAGCACAGTAACGTGGTCATTGAACCCAGTTCAGAGCAAACTTGGCATGAGAAATACTTTTGAGTCCAGAAGGATTTTTTAAGTCTTACATGAGTATGCTTGGGTGAACACTGTGGAACACCATTTCCCATATCCAGATGAATATGGTTTTATTTTTTTTCCAAGGGGTGGTGCATCCTCATGCTTTTGAATGATGATCTTTCACAGTGGAAATTTCCCATGAATAGACAGCAGATGCTGACTGTGAGGGAATTGGGGTTAGACGATGAGAGAACATTTTCCATTGTCTTATGGAACTCAGGAGTTGAATAGATGATCAAAGAAATGGGAGGAATGGAAGAGTTGGGCTATTGATACTTGCATTGCCTCCAAGTTATCAAGAACACCATCACTCTTTTAGCTTCTGAGATACATATGATTGGAAGACTTTCATCTCATATCATGAAAGTCTCTAAACCAAAGCTTTAGATGACATGAGAATAAAATCATTAAAGATCATATGAAGAGAGAGATGATCTCTTAAGAAACTGAGATGTCATGGGTTCTAATTTCACACGGGAAAATTGTTCCTGACCCAGAGAGAAACTGGTTCAGGCACAAGTGAAGCCTGCTGCTCTTGATGTACTGTCCTAAGTGGATGCTTGTGTCCATTCCGAGTGTCTAGGCTTTCCGTGGGTGTTCCAGGACTCCCTCAAAGTGTATTACTGGGATCCCCCGTGAATATTTTAAAGACTGGAAAAGTGGGTCTGGAAGCACATGAGAGAGAAGGTGGTGACAGAGTCTCAGATCGGATGACTGGGAATGATCACAGAGGGCTGGCAGGCAGCTTACGGATGAACATGTGATCTGCTTGACAACCACAGCAGTGCTGACAAAAAAATGGAGCAGGTATTACCAAGCTCATTTTGTAAGCTCGGGAGTTCTGCCTAAGAGTTCTGAAATTTTTTATCTTATATTCCAGGCTTCATCATTTGTGAAGCCAAAGCACACTTGTGCTTTGGACTGATATCCAACGCTGAATCCAGTACACCCTGAATTTGCCTGACACACTAAAGCCTAAGAATTTTCAGTTCTGAAAGAAAAATAAACAAAAAATCCTGGGTCCTCCCTCATATACCCTGCTACAGAGTTTGACAGTTTTGTGTTTGAATTAAGTTGCCCAGGGAATTCTTTTGCGTACTGAAGTCTCTTGCTTCTGAAACTATGATCCATGGCTGAGTACCAGCGTTACCTGAGAGTCTGTTATGAAAGCAAAGACCCTTGCCAAATCTGAGGCCTTTGGGTCAGAACTCACAGGTTATGAGGATTCTCAGAAGGTTTCAGTCACGTGAGGACTACCGATAGAAACTTCAGCTTTAAGTGCTGATAAAATGCTCCCACAAATGGAGAAAGAAACTGATGGAACTTCAGATAGCTGATACATGGGTTTTGGTTTTTGTTTTTTTTCCCCCAGTTGAGTCTGTTAATTTCTTACTTCTCTGTCAACTGCGATTCAGGGTCAAGCCAGCACTGAGTTACAGGACACACTCAGCCTCTGATACTGCGTCCCTTTCTACCAGGCATATGGCAAAAGTTGTTCCACTCCCCAGCCTGATAAAAAGTGAGGCCCATCAGATAGGAAAAGCAGCTATCTTGTTATCTCTGCCTTCAGTCGGCTGTACAAAACTGAACCCTGAGATAATCCTGATCAGCAGTAGGGAGGGACATCTGAGAAAGGCGAATTTGAGCAAGTGGAAAATTCTAGAAAGGGGATCCCCAAAGAAGAATGGCAGCTATCATCAACACGGGGTTATGCCTCTCCGGAAATGGAGACTTTCTCTTTCCAGCACTGCCCTCTTAGATATAAGGTGCTGTCGAGGGAAAGCACAAGGAGAGGGCTCCGACTAGTACCTGTCACTCATCTTGAAAGATCTGTGACATCCTCACTCTTGCTAATTTTTTTAAATCTGTTTACAAAATCCAAGTGTGAGGATATCTCAGGGTTTAATTCTGACTATTTTGGGTTATATAATCTATACGTGTAAGGTCACCTGTAAAGAAGTATGTGAAATTACCCTTAGACTCACATGAGTAGACATGTGCTTGATGTATTTACTTTGGACACGAGAGAGAAATAAATGTCTATAGAATTGAAACCTGTAAGGAAGACAGAGCATGGAGGGATTGTGAAAAAAAATTGAATTAATGAAAAAAATGTTGATTTAACCACTCATCTTGATTTGCTGTATATATACATGTATGTGTTCGCTTACTATTGAAACTTTCCAAACCGTGGAAGAATTAAACAATCATAATATTTCTCAAAGGATTACATGCCTTGTCTTTAGTTAAAAAAAACTTAGAGTTTTGTGATCTTCTATATTTAATCTTGGAGGTTGAATATAGAAAATGGGATGGAAGAGGATGTTTTAAATCTACTTTGAGGCAAAGAAATTCCTCACAAAGCAATCAGACTCCAGGAAGGCATTAGCACACCTTTGAAAAGTGAATGCAGACAGTATTAAACTTTTAAAAGCTTTCTTTGAAGAAATGTGGAATTGGTTAATATCATTTTAGTGAGGTGAGAGGGAAGAGACTGTGCTACATTATTTATTCTTGAACCTTTGAAGGAGATTTTTTTTCTTTTCTCAGCTGGTTCATTTTAGTGTTAATGACCATTAAGCTCATATATCAAAAAGAGAATAATAAGCCTTTAAATGCCAGTCCGAAGGAGGTCTTTATTTTTCTACCTGCAACTGTGACGCACCAGAGATAATGTAAGACATGCAGACTGAAAAATTCATAAAGAAGGATCTGGACGAGGCAAAATCACCGAGTATTTTTTTTAAAATAAAGGATTTTAGCTGTATATTGAGCACACAGTAGAGAGGGAACATAATACATTCAGGGAGAAAGTGGCCCATCCACAAAGAAACACAAAGGAAATTGTACTCCCTTCCTTCCCAACTTCCAAGTGTTATCACTCTGCTCCTCCTGCTGTCCTCGGCACGGATCTCTGTCCTCTTTATTCTGAATCAGATCACTGTCTAGATAAATTATCTTGATGCGTAGGAGGACCTTAATGTAAACAACAACACAAAAGAGTGGAAGCTGTGCCGAGTCTGATGGAGCTTTGCCAGGGAGACACACCCAAATTAAAGCATAGCTACGCATCTGCTCACCGCTCTGACAGGTCTCCTACCCAAACAGCTGTCACTGGGATTATTTTCTCTTTTAAATATCCAGGGTTTTCAGTGTTTTTGATCTTGGCCCTTCTTACAGGTGTAAAATGGAATCTCAGTTGTTTTGATTTGCATTTCTCTGATGGTTAAGGATGTTGAACATTTCCTTAAGTATCTTTCAGCCATTTTAGATTCCTCTGTTGAGAGTTCTCTGTTTAGATCTGTATTCAATTTTTTTTAAATTGGATTATGTGTTCTTTTGATGACCAATTTCTTGAGTTCTTTGTTTATTTTGGAGATCAGACCTCTGTACGCTGGAGAGGTTGTGGGGAAAAGGGAACACTTCTGAATTGCTGGTGGGAATGCAAGCTGGTACAGCCCCTTTGGATGTCAGTGTGACGATTTCTCAGAAAATTGGGAAATAACCTTCCTCAAGACCCAGTAATACCACTTTTGGGTATATATCCAAAGGCTGCTCAATCATGCCACAATGACATGTAATCAACTATGTTCATAGCAGCATTGCTTATCATAGCCAGAACCTGGAAACAACCTAAATGCCCCTCAACCGAAGAATGGATAAGGAAAATGTGGTACATTTACACAATGGAGTACTACACAGCAGAAAAAAATAATGACATCTTGAATTTTGCAGGAAAATGGATGGAGCTAGAAAACTTTATTTTGAGTGAGGTAACCCAGACACGGAAAGACAATTATCACATGTACTCACTCATGGGTGGTTTTAAAACATAAAGCAAAGAAAACCAGCCTACAAACCACAATCCCAGAGAATTTAGACAACAATGAGGACACTAAGAGAGACTTACATAGATCTAATCTACGTGGGAAGTAGAAAAAGACAAGATCTCCTGAGTGAATTGGGAGGGAGCATGGTGACATCTGGGGAAGGCTGAAGGGAGGTGGGGAGAGACAGTGAGGGGAGCAGAGAAAAATGTAAAGCTCAATCACAATCAATAAAAAAATAAATGAAGAAAAAAATATCCAGGGTTTAAAGTATGTTAGGGTGCTAAGTTTCCTGTGTGAAAGGAGAATTGCAGGAGATTGGTGACCATTTGTGCCACATTGTAATCACCATAAAGGTTTACTTTATTGTAAATTTTAAATTGTCTATGTATGTTTTGGGGAGATGGAATGTGGATGTGAGTGTAGTTGCCTACAGAAGCCAGAGGCATCAGGTACCCCCTGGAGCTAGTGTTGCAGGTGGTCATCAGCCTGAAAGTGCTGGTAATGGAACCTGGGTCCTTAGCACAAGCAGTGCACACTCTGAACCACTAAGCCATCTCTCTAGGTCCCACAGGTGCTGAATTTTAAACAAGAATTTTCATCATAATCCAAATAACGACTTGGAAATGTATGTCATATCTTACCTCTATGCAGTTGCTCTATGTGTTACTCAGATGGTCCTAACTGGGGGCATCAAAGAGCCCTTTCCTCTTTGTTTTTATTTAGTCACCTCTTCCTTAGCTGTGGTCTTTGTTTTTATGCTTTTACTGAGAACCCTGTGCTTCCCATCTACAGAATTGTGAAGGATTGGGAAGTGTATCTCCTCTAAAACACACAAAGCCTCTTTACACTATCAGGCCCTTCTCTGTTTGCCATTCGAGCATCTCACATTCAAAAACTTCCATGTTCTTAGGCACCCAGTGCCTGGCTCTTCCTAACGAAGGATCCTGTGGGTAATCCACGGTACGCTGTTAGTGATCTATTGTGTGGTTCCTGATGCATAGGTGACTTTGTCTGCCAAGAAGAAAATAGAAAGCAAAGGCCCGCTCTCCACCACCCTAGGAAATGGTAGCTAAAATCATACAGTGAACGGAGAATTGGGAATAGTTTGGGTGACCTTTAACAAATACAAGATCATTCTGCTTCTGTGTAGAGCTAGCACAGCCTGTCTGGATAAGGAAGTCTGTGTGTGTATGTTACAAGGGCTAAGGTCAATGCTCTTTGGAGATTATAATCACATTTTTTTTGTATAGACAGTGATGTTCCAGACCTTCCCACCTCTCCCTCTCGAAAGCAATCTGTTCTAAAGCATAGAAATAGGCTCTTTAAGGATGAATGCATTACTACCTCATAGCAATAAGTATAATGCAATCTAAACTGAGATAACATTTTAAATAAAAATTTGTATTTGAACAGTATAGGTTTTACCTTTAGTTTATATAAATGAGAATATGTTGCAGTAAAAAGAATATTGATGGAATAAATTATGGAAAGATTTTGATAAAAACAAGGAGAGTAATCTTATTTTAAAGCACGGTGGTCTGTAAGAATGCTGAATTATGGTGATATGAAGAAATAGCTTATTCAAACTTGGTGACTGAAGAGAATTTGATAAAGAAACCCAAGAGCAGATGGGGCTTTCAGAGAAATCTGGAAGGAATATTGCAGCATGAAAGAACTCGCAAGAAAGGAAACTCTTAGCCAACCTAGACCTGAAGGGGCCAGAAAGAAATCACAGAAGTAACTTCCTTCCTGAGACTGTCTGACAGGATGTGGCCTACTGCTGAGGATATAGCTAAGTCTCAACTACCCGACAGCAGAGTGCTGGGAAAGCAAAATCCTTAGGCAGCTCTCTTGCTGTGAAAAAATCCTTCTCTAGCAAAATCCCCTGGGAATGCAGGATACAAGGGCCTCATCAATATAGACAATACAGATCAGCCTTTGGAACACAGAGGTTAGTGGGAAGGAGAGGTAATGGGGGACCTAAGGGATCATACTCAACACAGTTGCCTACTGGCAACTTATCAAATTTAACTTACCTCCTTACAAAATTTTATGCATAAATTGTTAATTTTTCCATATTCAAGTTGAATCTTTGTAGCGTTTCAGCCATCTGCTTACTGATATTTCCCTGGGGTATTGTCGTGTTTCTTTTATTCTTATTTAGCCCCAGTAGTTTTACAGAACCTTCGTAGTCTCATCTCCTATGCCTTCAGCCCTTGCTGCTGAGTACAGTCACAGGTATTCCTGGTGGATCTCAGACTTAGGCAGTACTCTGGCAGATAGTTTTTCTTCTCAGAGTCTTTGTAGAATGGGAGGTCGTTCTATGAGCTTTAAGGGACGTCAGAGGTGTTATGAGGTTTTGTATGACAAAAAAAAAGTTTGTGGGTCTTGAAGAAAACTAAGTACAAATTATGCTTTCATTGGAACTCCACTAATTTGGTTCAACAAATTATGGAGATATACTAGCTGTTAGTCCAATTTAAAAAATATAACTTTAAAAACTGATTTCAAATTGAGGTACCTAGTATAAGCAGTTAATGCTGTTACCTTAAGACATAGGTTATCAGACATATATTTCAGTGCAAGGCATGGGTCATCTCCCTGTTAGGAGGCTCCAAAGGTCTCTAAGACAACACAGGATATTGAAATTGCCCTTGCTTATTCTCCATAACTACATGGTAGAAAGCTATTTTAGAAGACTGCATACTTTGGCTTAAGGACATAAAGAAACCAATTTGAAACAACAGAAATTTTGTACCCACTGACTATCTTTTATAGTGCTTGAAGTTGCTCTACAGGCTGCTGAGGAAAAAGTGCATTAATGATGTTACCCAATATTGGACATTGTGTGCTACAATATCAACCTTCCAGATGAGAAATGCCTAATTGTGCAGTAGTGACACAAGTTTTATGGGATAATTAACCACATTCTAATAGGATTTAATGCCTGAAACCAAAGGGAATCTTATATCTGGCGCTATAATCTTGAACAAAAGCCCCCTAGAATAGAATTTACTATTGTACTTTTGTTAAATGGTCATGTCAAACTGACTTTTTAGTATTTCTCTTTATGCCCATAGACTTGGGCTCCTTTTAACTTTCATCAGAGAAACTTCTTTTTGTAGTGAGCAATGGTCAGTGCAGAGACATAGAGCTGGTCAACATGCTGAGAATGGATGGAGTGTTCAACCATAAATAGGGTGTCTTCTTCAATTCCCTATTCAATGCAAGACTTAGGAAATATCACAGATGAGGAGGAAAGTATGTAGAATCCATGGGACAGGAACAAATGCTGTGAAATTCTATATTCTGGACAAGGAATGACTAGTGCATTAATAAACTCATGTCATCAATGATTAACTTCACAAGATCTACACAAGATCAAGCTAGTCAAAATTCCAAAAAGGTGGTCCTCATGCCCACCCACCCACTGAAGAGATATTGGTAATTGATAGCTGATTGGGGGGAGGCAAATCATTCTTTTAGAAAGCAGTGCCTAGAATATTTCCAGTGCGTAGTATGAAGGTCCCATAGTCCTTCACATATAGAAAGTAGTAATTGGACTTTGTACGTTGTTAAAGAGAAAACAAAGCCATGAAGTTAAGAGGGCAAGTTTTGAAGAGATGGGGTGAATTTGAAGGATGAAATGGATACTGGGAGGTGTGTACAATTTTATTTCCTTCATACATATATGAAATTCTCAGAAAGTGATAAAACTAATAATTAACATTGAAAGATACACAGCTTTCTATTCTTAGAATACTTAGATTTTTGCCTATTCTTTCAAGTCTCTAATAAAGGGAGTTTTCTAAATAAATATGGGTAAATTATTATCAAGTAGTGATAGAATTGGAAAGTACAAAGGAAGAGAATCCTAGATATGAGGGCCAAATATGGAGAAAATTTGAGGTATTGATTATGAACAAATTGAAATATCTATAATTTAAAAGAAACAGAAAATGAAAGAAAATTTCTAAATACTTTGTATCTTTACCCTTAGAATTTTTAAGAATACAAATGTGTAGGGTTTAATTTCTCTCTTATGCACAGGAATATTCAATATCCCAATACCATTTATTAAGATTATTTTCCCCTTTATATGCCCTTGATATAGTTGTCAGAAATGAGTTGTGTATAAATGAATAGGTTTATTTACAAGGTTTTTTTTATTATATTTCATTGGTCTTTGTGGTCCTTTTTATGATACTACCACACTGCCTCAGTCACTATTCATTAGAGAATACTTTGAAGTCACATAATATGATACTTCAAGTTTGTTCTCTTTGATGTTTATGTTATTGAACACAATATATATTGTATTTATCACAAATAAAAAAGAAATGATTAATTTGGTATATCATAGTTAATGTTTTTGTAAAACATCTCCTTTTTTATTCATATGTGTTTTTCATTCTAGCATGCAAAGAATCAGGTTTTTTTAAAATGGCATTTCATACTCACTTGGCTTTTGTTGACCCTTCCCTGAAAGGTTGTTCTGGTTTTGCTTAAGATTCAATTGGAAATTTGGAGGATTGGGGGTTTTGATATAATTTTCAGGATTTAGAAAATTGTGAAGATGGTATTAGAATTTTGGTATGATTTTCATTGGCTGTTGATTGTTTTGTTGTGTTTTTTTTTTTCCTTTGCTTTTCTGAGAGTTTTACACACACATACAATATACATACTCACCTGGTTGCTCTCTCTTATCCCTCTCCCATGCTTACAGGCCCCTTCTTCTGAATCATTCGCCCCCTACTGTCATTGTGTGTGTGTGTGTGTGTGTGTGTGTGTGAGAGAGAGAGAGAGAGAGAGACAGAGAGAGAGAGAGAGAGAGCTAGTCTTGTGCAAGAGCTGCAGAACTGTGTTCGCATTGCAATGACCGATCTCATTCTCAGTTACAGCATTTCATAGCACACCTCCATATCCTCCTGCTCTTAACAATTTTTCTGCTCCCTTTAACATAATGTTCCCTTGTCCTTGCAGAAAGTGTCATAAATGTCCAGTTTTTTTTTTAGATTTGAACACTCAAAAATCACTTATCTTCAGCACTTTGACAGGTTATATGTTTCTGCTGCAGGCATCGCCCAGTGGAAAAACAGTCTTCTTTGACATAGGCTAAAACCAGTACTAGTCTATGTATATAAACATAAACATTTAGAAGGTAGTTGGACTATACATCATTTAGAAATGTATCAGTAGTGGAATTGGCCCTAGGGTCCGTGACCTCTCAGGACCAGGTTTACAACACCAGGCATTAACCCCATAGAGATAGTGTCAAATGTGATCCTAAAATTGCTGTTTAGTTACTTCCCAGTCATGCCACTACTGTACCAACCAAGTATTTTGCCTGACAAGACAGTAGCTGTGAAAGGTCCACACCTGTGTAAGACAACTTATGATTTCCCTTTCCCAAAAACTGTCATCACAGCTTCTGATCCTATGAATGCTACCCAATAAGGAGGTTTTAAAACGTGAGGGATGATAGTGAAACATGTGATATGAAGTGGGTGGGAGTATTAATAGTAGAAAAATTTAAATAGGAATATGACCAGGAATATGGGTGAAAGGGTCAATCAAAGTTAAGGTTATACAAAAATGACATATAGCAAACTACCACTTTAAAAACTAACTTATAGGGCTGGAGAGATGGCTCAGAGGTTAAGAGCACTGAATGCTCTTCCAGAGGTCCTGAGTTCAATTCCCAGCAACCACATGGTGGCCCACAGCCATCTGTAATGAGATCTCGTGCCCTCTTCTGGCCAACAAGCATACAGACAGACAGAGCACTATACATAATAAATAAATAAATCTTTAAAAAAAAACTAACTTATATAACATATGCATACACACATATGTGTATAGTAAGGAGGGTTGCTTGTTAGTTCTCAGCTGCCTGGCTAACTTAGACCCAAAATGATCACACAGAAACCATATTAATTAAATCACTGCTTGGCGTATTAGCTCTTGCTTCTTATTGGAAAGCTTCCTAGTGGATAACTTTTACATATGAATTTAACCCATTTCTATTAATCTGTGTATCACCACATGACAATGGCTTACCAGCAAAGTTTCATCATGTCTGACTCTGGCTGCGGCTCCATGGCATTTTCTCTCCACCTTCTTTCTCCCAGCATTCAGTTCAGTATTCCCCACCTACCTAAGTTCTGACCTATCAACAGGCCAAGGCAGTTTCTTTATTCACTAACCTATAAAGGCAACACATTGACAGAAGGACCTCCCATACCATATTTATGTATATATGTATGTACAAACACATATGTGTGTATGTATGTATGTATGTATGTATGTATGTATGCAAGTATTTATAAAAGAGTTTCAACAGAGACACCCAGTATGGATGGATAAAACTTCTAGAAGTCAGACTATTTAAAATCAAATTCCCAATACAAAATGCAGAATAACTTCCTGTGATTTAATGACCAGGGAGCTCTGAAAAATTCCCAAAGCAAAAGCTACTGCATGGTTCTCAGTTGCCCTCTTAGAACTATATAGTTAGACCGTATTGCTGAAAGCAACACACACTCTCGGTATAGGATTCAAGACTTGAATCAATACAGAATTCAAGCTTTCAGCAATGGAAATTTTAGACAGAAGAAAAAGAGAGACCCAATGTGACAATGGCACAGGCAGAAGGATTTCTGAGAAAACCCTCTCTTTTCTGTGTTTGGCATCAGTACTTGGTCCTGAACTAGGGAAGACCCTGGATGCCACTTTGGAAAAATTTCTGTTGTGTCAGGTCAGCAAGCCTAGGCTCTGTGATTCACACTTGTAGGAAACTTAGAACAAGTGACTATATGCTGAAACTGGCAAGCAAGGCAATGCTAGACTGAAGGGAAATATCTCTGTATCACAACTGGGAAGTTCATAGTGTGCTAGGAGGCTGGGTGGAAGTGGAGACTGTAGCAGCATATAAACACAGGTTCCAAGCAGCATTCCTGAGATTGAAAGATTACATAAAATGGGTCCATTATTGGTAACCAGACTCCCAACTGTAGGCAGTCCAGGTCCATATGTATTTACTATTGCATTCTACCAGACTTTTAATGATGAACTAATACCAATCCCTCTCAAAAAGTCCATAAAGTAGAAAAGAAAGGAACACGACCAAATAATACTTTTGCAAAATCAGCATTAACAAGATACCAAGACCAGATAAAAACACAGGAAAGGAAACAAAATGTTTGCATATCTAGCAATGGACATAGTTGTAAAGTCTTTCAAGAAAAGACTTGTAAACTGATTTCAAGAACACAGCAAAATGATCTTTGGCCACAATCCATTTGGCTTATTTTCAGAGATAAGCAAAAGTGGTTTAAATTAAGAAGTAGAAAAGAAACTAACAATAAAAAATAAAAGAATCTTAAAAAAGATATATGGAATCTCAAAAGTCTCTGGGTAGTGAAGCAGCCCTGAGGGAAAAATGGTGCTAGAGTTATCGCTCCCCAAACTTGATTTCATGTCTTTTTATAGAGCCACAGTAACAAAAATAGAATAGCGCTGACACAAAAACGTAAAAGTAGATCAATAGACTAGACTATAATACCCAGATATACTCATCATGGTGCAGTCACCTGATTTTTGACAGTAAATGCACATTGGAGAAATGACAACCCATTCATCAAATAGTCTTGGGGGATTGGATATCCACATGCAGAAAAGTTAACTAGATGCCTGTCTTTCACCTTGCATTGATTTTAGTGTAAAATCAACTCCAAGCTGATAAAAGATCTTAATGTAAAACTTGAAGGTCTGAAGCTGTTAGATTATAATGTAGGGAAATACTTCAAGATGCAAGCATAGGCAAGGACTTTTTAATACAACACCAATTGTTCAGGCAATAAGGCCAACAGCGGATGAATGGGGCCTTATGAAATTTAAAAGCTTCTGTCCTGTCAAGGAAACAGTTTAGTAAAGAGATAGAATATTCAGTGGAAGAATTTATTTCCTTCTATACATCTGGTAGATAAATAAATCTATATTTCTGAATATATAAATACTCAAAATACTAAGCAGCAAGAAATCAACCCTATAAAGAAATAGGTTAATTAAATGAATAGTTCTTGAAAGATGTAATGTGAATTCTCAATAATATGAAAAATTTAATTTCACTAACAATCAGATAAATAGACATAAAAGTCTGCTTTGAGATTCTATTTCACCATAATCAAAATGGACAGTCCTTATTCTGCCTTATTCCAAAAATATCAAAAAACATTCCAAATATATGTATTTTTTACATATGGAGACATTGGGTTCTCTGGAATTGCAGTTATAGATGGTTGTGAGCTTTTTACGTTGGTATTGAGAATTGAGCCACTTGGTATCAGTTCACTTGAGATTCCTAGTGCGGTGCACCACACCTGTCTGCGCTCTATGCGCTACCATACATTTCGTGAACCAGGCAAGGGGCTGGAGATTGACACACACAAAAACACACAGACAGAAACTCACATCATCCTTGAAACAGGAATGTCCCAAGAATGCCCCCTTTATTGTGTACCAGAGCAGCTTATATAAAGATCTTTAACTGATAGCCACGCCCCAGCCAAACCCACCAGAAACCACTCCTCCTGCCATCAGGAACTCTCAATGGTCTTGTGCTCAGAGCAGCTGCAAGCTGTCTCAGAGCAGAGGAAAACAAGTTGTTTACAGGAGATTCAGGATCTGGTGGTTCACAGCTCCCAACATCTAGATTTTGTTTAGATGCGTAAAATTGTACATGTACATGTGACATGAGAGTAGAATAGATGCATGAAGTTGTGCATGTTTATGTGTCATGAGAATAGAAGTGAAGTTGTCTTAGGTGACAAAAGGGGGAGTTGGGGATTGAGAAAAGGGAGGTGAAGGGGAGATCTACTTTAACATAAATGTATAAGATTTTAAAATAAACTAATTAAAAAGAAAAAAGAGAATTGTTTACCTCCCTGGTTATAAATATTTCCTAGTCCTTAGAGTTGTAGGACTTTGGAAAATATCATTATTGGATCTCTCTCCCCAGAAACACTGATCCAGGTCATCTGAGGTCTTGGTATTAGAATATTTTAGATGTTTCCCAGTAAATCTATTGGTATTGATCTAAATTTACCTTGAGGAGAATTTAGTGCTTACCATTTTTAAAAAAAACACCGAAGCACTTATAAGTTACTGTAAAGTTAGAGAGTTTGCCTTTTCTTAAGGGCTTCAATCACCAGAAAGAGCTTACCACACCTTCTCCAGACTTCCCCTCCTTCACTTAAGATTTATCACCTCCTCCAACCCATTGAAATCAACCGTGGGATGATCATAAAGATTATAACCAAAATATGTAATGACCTAGCTACTCAGTCAGGCATGCAGTGTGAAGGGTTTTACGGGTTATTTTGAGTCTCAGATTCATAAATCAGTATAACCTGTCATGTGAAGCTTGTGACCCCTGAGCTTTTATAATATTCTTGTTATTCATTTTCCTTTAGCCATTGCTTTTTTTTTTAATCTTGCTCACTCTCCCCAGAAAACAGCTTGTTCCCTGTTTCATTGTCTATGTGGAGGAAAACCAGTCTAGCCATTAGCATATGTGGTTGGAATTGTATCACTGATATCATGGGAAGTTAAGAAGAGGTTAGCTGACATCAGTTCGTTTTCCTTCCGCTGGAACTTACCATAAATTACTCTTCTGTAATACCATGCTTTATATTTATATATAGTCAGTCACATCTGCCTGGTGATTAAGAATTAGATTTATGCTTTTAGTTATGTGACAAATGGCAATACATTTTTCATGGATTATACTAAATTTCTATATAACTATAGTGTATTTATATTCATACTTTCCATTTATAAAAAGTACTTATGTCTTTCAAATAATCTGTATGATGATTGACTCTGCTGCTAAACTTTCTAGTTTCATTTAAAGCAGTATTTCTAGTAAGTGTCATTGACTCCAAGCCATTATGATATTATTGATATTTTATTTTAAAAAATGATGTCATAATGATTAAGAAATAGAAATGATTTTATCACCGCACAGCATTGTTGACATGGTTTTTCTTCCGTATAAGGTCAATTAGGAGTAACTTTTCTCTGTGTTAATGGCACTAACTGTACATTTGAAGGATAACGTTTTAATTAATAAGTCTTGTGAGCCTGGAACAAATATAAGCATCATCAACATGACTCATCAACAGGATTTTAAGAGTTCAATATGAAGCTGATAAGCTCATGTGTTGCTAATATTATGACAAATAAAGTCTAGTGAGTCATTTACAGGAATTTATTGTCACAGATTAAAAAGCTTTAACATTACATAAATAATTTTGGTCATCATCATGTTATCTAACTTTGAAAAATACACCTATCCTAAATACTTTACATTTTTACAATACTGAAGCCATCGTTACTATAAACTGTAGGTGGACCCTTTTATAATTTTAAAAATCAATACCAAAAATCTCATGCTAAATAACTACCACAGTAAATTTTATATTCATTTACCACAAAAAGAATGGAAGTAGTTTTATTATAATATTATTACCTGAAAAACCGAATAAACATTGACTATGGCACTATTAGAATGATGAAGAATATAGATGGGAATATAGAAAGACAAAAGATATATTAAGATTAAAAATTATAACATTTAAATGTCATATTTAAATGTTTTAAATTTAAATGATTTAAAGATCATAGATAATTTGCTGGCTGTTTATTAACAAATTGTTTTACATTAAGACTAAGTTTAACTCTATGCTTAAATAGATTGGGTCTAGCATGCAAAGCCACCACTTTCCTCATTAGTCTTGGCAACTAGTTAGTTGTCTAAAAGAACTCAATAGTTTACTTTTATTTCTAAAGTGCACATTTTATTGAAGATGTCACTGGTTATAACCATATTTATAGACACAAACAAGCAAAACAAATGATTGAATTAGAATTTGTGTGGGCGTGAGACAGAGGTAGTTATTCAGTATCCCGTTTGAAAAACAAGGCAAAAATAATCAGGAAAAGACACTGCTGATGAAACCGATGAGCACATAGGGTCTATTTCTGTCTCCTGTGGTACACAGTGCCTCTTCATTCCAACTCTGCTCAGCTCTGAGTCGTTCTTAAACTAAAGAGCAAACAAACACTAAGAAATATTTTGACGGGTATTTTTTCTGAAATGAACCACACTTTCCTATCTTTCTAAATAGTTTTCATGAAATCTAACCTGATCTTTCCTGGCTGGTTTAGAGTTTTGCTCTTATATTGAGTGACTGGTTATCATCTTTGATTTCTGTTCTTCCTATAACCCTTCCCTTTCAAGTAAATGTCACTGTTTAAACAAACACCTTCATTGTCTGCCTCAACAGTTCCGGCTGCCTCCTCCTGCCATTTGAACTTCCCATGCCTGATTTTCTCTAGTTACCCAGACTTTGATACAAGCTTTCTTCAGCTTTTTATATCATGGAAATCTTTTGTATTCTCTGGAGAGGAAAGGGCTTGAGTTGTTTTGTTCATTTTAAAACGTCACTACATTTATTTATTTACTTATTTATTATATATGTGCATGGGTTCACACCTGTCATGTTGTGTGTGTGTGCCAAGGCACTCACAGAGAGGTGTGCGCCACCGCTGCTTGGCTGACCAATACTTCTTTTGAATACATTTTAAAAACTCCCTGGCATGTTGCACGGTTGCATTTTGAATTATCCCTCTAATTGCTTCTTTCTGGCTTTGTCAGCACTTTCTCTTCTGTCAGCCTTCAAACACTAATTAGACTTCTTAAGTTTTACCTCAGGACTTACTTCTTCAGGTTCTAAATTCTATTTCTAGGCAAACAGCTATTTTCACTGTTTTAATTAAAAAAAAACAAACACACCACAAAAAACCTTCAGATACAACATAGTAAAGAAAAATAGATGCGGAAGTCACGTGTAGTTTTTGAACTAATAGTAAACATATAGCTAGGTAAATATGAAGAAATATAAAACACAGTAGCCCAAGCATTAAGACCAACTTAAGAATTTTGCATTGTAAATTAACGATGCAAAAATGGCCCCATCTCTATAGTAACACTGATCTAATGCCCGATACTTGTGTCTTGACCAAGATATTACCTTGTATGACAGATTAATGCTGAGGGGAACTGTGCTGACTCTTGAAGCTTCAGGTTAGTGGCTTTCAAGTCTGTTCACTAAACTTCACTCATCTTATGCCTTCACACTAAGAAGCAAAACCTCAACCTTGGGAAAATAAAATGTATTGCAGAATAAGAATTTTAAGTGATCTAATAGTAGTAGTAAATTTTTAGAAGAGGACTGTAAACAATAACTATTACTTTAGAACTTCATCCATAGTATCACATTTGCTAATAGGCATGAATAATTTAATTTTGATACAAGGAAACAAAATAATTGAGATTGTAGTATTTGGGATATCATTCAAGTTTGGGAGGAGTAAGACATTCAAATGTAAGGTTTTTTAAAACCAAATAATCAACACAAAGATCAGTAAGATGTTATATTACTGGGGCTGGAGAGATGTCTCAGTGGTTAAGAGTCATGGCTGTTCCTCTAGAGAACCCAAGTTTAATTTCCAGCACCCATATTATGGCTCACAACTGTTATACACCTGTTACAGGAAATCCAGTGGCCTCTTCTGGCCTTCTCAGGTATCAGACACTCACATGGTAGACAAACATGCGTGCAGACAAATTACTCATACATATATAGTAATGATAGTAACTTAAAAATCCTCTTTTGGGTTCATAAATACTTGTGTCTTTGAACTTTTAAATCATAGAATTCTACAATAAAGAAGTAAGAGCCAGTAATATACTCTAAGATACTAACACAATTGTTGAATGAGTGCTTGACCCATAATTCATACTGAAAGTTATTTCCCATTATTATATTAGACTCTATCCCCATGAGTGCTATTAGTGAACTTGTAAAATGGCTAAAGTTTGAAGGAATATTGTGTTCCTCCTCCGTCTATATGTGAGGACACTGAACTCATCCTTTCTGGATGGGGAAGCAAAAGTTATTATATTATGAACAGACAGTATCCCTCACCAGATACTAGTCAGGCTGAGGTGAACTAGTCAGGCTCAAGATGATACTAGTCAGGCTCAAGGTTATACTAGTCAGTCTTAAGATAAGATAATGCTAGTCAAGCTCAAGATGGTACTAGTTAGGCTCAACATGATACCAATCAGGCTAAAGGAGATACTAGTCAGGCTCAAGGCTAAATCTTGGATTTCCTATAGTATGAGAAACAAATATCTGTTTTTTTTTTTTTGCATTTTATCCACGTTCAGTAGTTCATTACAGTAGTACTAATGTCTTAAAACAGATACTAAGAGAATTCTTTAACTTGAGAATATCTATTAAAAACATGGACATTATAAGAAAGAACTAGACAAAAAATTATAGCTTAAAAATTGACTGAAGAAATCTAAAATGTTCACTAGAAGGTTTTCAACATGTATTTTATGATGCATAAAGACTACGTGAATTAGACAGTCTTTCCTGGAAAGGTAAAGAGTGAACGAGTTGTAAGTTGTATAGGTTAACACCAAACACACCAGCTCATAGTACAGCTATGTACAAGAGCAATAAGGCATATAAGTTGAACAACACTATCATGGATATCTACCAAAATCTGTAAAACAGCACATCTAAAAGTAAAAGACTATTCATTTTTCTTAAATATCAATGGAATTTTCTCCAGGGAAGATTAAGTTAGTCTACAAACCAAGTCTTAATTGAGAAAATGTTGCAAAAATACAAAATCTGTTGTACAGCACAATGGAATAAAGTCAGTAGTCAATAACAGAAAGAAATTAAATAATTAAAAAAACCAGGGTAGTAAAACAATAGACTTTAAATAAGCAATGGAACCAAAAAGGAAACCACAAGAGAAACTGATCACACTCTGAGATAAACAAAACCAGAACAGGATAAATAAAGACTGAAGGGATATCACAAATATCGTAGCTGAGGGAAATGTAGAATTAAATTTCTACATTAACTTAAGAAGAGATATCAAGTAAGTAAATTGACTTTTGTTTTCATGGCTGTGAGAAAATATTTGGTCATGGTAATTTAAGATAAGGAGGGTTTATTTTGGCTCATGGCTTGAGGGTACATTTCATCATAGCAGGAACACTATGGAGCAAGTGTGTGTTGCAGCTGAACATAGTTCATCAACAGGCAGAAAACAGAGAAATGGGAGTGTTGGTGCTCAATTCATTTTCTCTTTTTTATTCACCCTGAACACTCCAGCATACAGGATGGTGTCACCCTTGATAAAGGTGGGTCTTCCCACCCCCAGTAACCCTTTCTAGGGTTCTCTCACAGACATTTTCCTTATTTCCTAGGACATTTTAGATCTTATATTGAGAATCTTAAACTATCATACCTTCCCTCTTAAGATACTAAGGGGAACTAGAGAGATGGCTTAGCAGTTAAGAGCACTGGCTGCTCTTCCAGAGGTCCTGAGTTCAATTCCCAGCAATCACATGGTGGCTCCTAAAAATCTATAATGGGATCTAATGCCCTCTTCTGTCACACAGGCATATATGCAAATAGGACATTCATATGCATAAATAGAAAAGGAAGATAAGCTACGAGCAAAATGAATAGAGTAAATTATATAGTATGATTGGATGTTTGGCACAGAGTTCACTAAAATGGAGAAGAGAAAAACAATAGAAAACAACAAAAACAAATTGACAAATTGCTACTTTCATAAGATAACAAAATTAACAAGTTTTATCTTTCTAGTAAGAGATAAAACGGAGAGATGATTCAAATTACTAGAATCAAGAAGCAACAAAGGGAATACTGATGTCAGCCTTACAGAAATAGAAAGTATAGAATATCATGGGCCACTGAATGTCAGTATATGAGACAGCCTAGATGGAACAGACAAATTCCTAGAATCTTTCTAACTTCCAAAATTTACTCAACAGGAAGTATGAAAAGCACCACATCAAATATGCTGAATCAAAAGCCTTCTATCAAAGACTTAAAAGTCTTCTAGAATTCTGAGTCTACTATTCAGAAGATCAGGCAAATGATATCACAGGAGAAAAAAAAACCACTACAGACTGAAGTTCTTTGTGAATATAGATTTAAAATCCTTAGTAAGGCACAAGTGTCCCGCCATATGTAAATTATTATATGTAATGACCATATATAAGTTATCCAGTAAGAAAATAATGTTTAATGAACACAAATCATCCAATTCAACAGGCCATATTTTAATATTACATTGCAAGTTCTAGGTGAGGAAATTACACATGAAAGGGAAATATAAGGAATCCAGACTGAAAATGAAAATGAAAATCTATTAGTTAATAGGTGATCTGATATTATTATACATGTAAAAGTCCTGGACTTTTGTAGTGGCATTTCATTTGTATTTTTATAAATAAAGCTTGCCTGAGGATCTGAAAAGTAAAACAACCCCTTGGTGAGCCATACATAGGCAGTGGTAACACACCCCTTTAATCCCAGTAGCCATACTAGTTTGCCATAGAAACCGGGCAGTGCATGTCTTTAATCCCAGTGGTGCACACCTTTAATCCCAGAATTAAAGAGGAGTACAAAATGGGAGGAGACAGCTCTCAGTTTCAGTCTCATCCTGAGGTTTTTTGGAGGCAAGATAACCATTTTTAGATTGAGGTCGAGGTAAGAGCCATTGGCTGGCTTTTTTGCTTTACTGGTCTTCAGGTTGAACCCTAATATCTCTCTCTGAGTTTTTATTAATCATGCTACAGGCTTTCCAGGGGACTCATCTTCTAATACATTACCTTCTTGGTTGAGTTCAACAGAGGAATTTTGGGAAGCTACAGATAATCATGGCACAACCCTAAATGACTGTAAATCACAAAGACACTCAATATATATGAAGATACAACTTACAGAATTAAAGGTGAAAGTAGTTCTATCAAGATAAAAATTTTTAAGGATTGCTTTTGTTTCTATAGCAATGCAAGAAGTCGGGTAAGGATTTGGACTTCCTACATTACTGTATGCATGTATACAGTGCCACTGTATGCATTGCCATTCACAGAACAAAAATACCCAACACAACAGAAAATGGCTCCTATTGGTATCCAACAGCTTTTAATAAATTTAAATTTGGAGTCAAAATTATATTTGAAAAATTTAAACTTGAAAAATTACTTGAAAATTTTAAGCTGCCACTAGTGGCAGCATTTGCAGCTGTTTATTTATATTCATCATTTCGGACTGCCTGCATTTAGAGTGAATAAAATATTGCTACATTTCAGAAGTAGAACATCTCTATATTCCAAAGGGGAAAACTTGTGAATATATGTTTTATAAAGGAAGGGTGATGTCATCAGTATTAGTTATGAGAAATCTACAAATGAGACACTGTAGATAGTGGTAGAAGATTGAAAGATTGACATTATCAAGTGTTGAGAAGGATCTAGAGCAACTGGAACTCTCATTGCTAGTGGAAATGCAACATGGTAAGACTTCAGATTACTTGTTGGGAATTTCTAACAAAGTTACTTCCTATTCTCACTTTCTCTCCCCTTCTCACTCTTAGTTATCTAACAGAAATAAGCTATATATCCTCAAAACACTAGTACAAAGAAGTTGTAGTTATAAAAATCTCCAAACTGAAAACAACACAAACCCTCACCAGCAGAAGAATGAATAAGCACGAGATATGACTCAGCAATAAAAGTGAACAAATGGATGATACTAATATAGCCTAAGAGTAGGGTAGGGTGGGGGAGGTGGTGGGTGTCAGCTTCACAGAAGCTCAGGCACATTTGTGGAATGATAAATTTCATATTAATAGATATGTGACTTACATAGATGTCAAAATTAAAACGGAGTTGTTTTGAAAATTAGTATAGATCCCCATAAATAATAAAAATGAAACTCTTCCTATGGGAAGAGAAATAAATGAAATACCCCCCCGAAAAAAACCAGTTTCTCTTTTGTTTTTACTGTTTAAATAAAAACAGAATGAAGAATGCAAACTCTTAGTAAGGAAAGTTAGTTCTATGAAGCAAGTTAGAGAGCAGTGGACAGATTGAGCATTGATGTGGTACTCCTGAGTGTATCACATGGCTAATAGAAATTTGTATTTTCTCAGTCTTCTCTATTTTCTAAAAACACAGTGGTATGTGTGAGGGGGCTGGTATTTGTTCCCAGCACCTGCAGAGGTTTGTAACCTTTCTTTGTGTCTTCACAGTTCCTGATTGGTAAGTAGAAATGTGACTATTCAAGAGCTCTCTGTCTCCCACCTGCTGGTTTTCAGGAACAGAAGTATTACTCAAACTGCAGTTCTTTGCGGAGAATTATTATGCCCCTTTTGCTAATGTTGATGCAGTTTCCATAGAATTGTCCTATTTTTAAAATGAATGTTGGCATTTTGAAATAATCTTCAATATTCTATGAGAATTAATTATTGATCAAGCATTTTTTATTAAAAACACTACTTAGTATCTCTAAGGGTTTTGTCCTGGTCAGAAAATCTATTGGGGAACAGTCCTGCCTTCTCTATGCAGACTTCGCCTTGCAGATGAATGTTCGGAAACCCAGTTCCTCTTGATGTGTGTGTGTGTGTGTGTGTGTGTATTATTATAATGATCAGTGTGATGGTTAAAGTGGGAAATGTGCTGCCATAGGTTCATGTATCTGAACACTTGGTCCCCTGTTGGTGGAGCTGTTTATGGAGGTTATGGAACCTTTTGGAGGTGGAACCTAACTGTAAGAAGTACATTCTTAGTTTTGGGGCTCATAGACTCATCTCACTTTTTTAATGGTCAAGCAACTTCCTGCTACTGCTACCATGCCATGTCTTCCCAGCCAAGACAGTTCTCAAACCCGTGGAATCATAAACTAAAAAATAAACAAACAAAACCCCCAAAGCCTCTATCTCTCTTAAGTTGCTTTTGGTTGTAGGATTTTCTTTTTGATCCAAAGTAATTTTTTTCATTTATTTATTTATTAAAGATTTCTGTCTCTTCCCCGCCACCGCCTCCCATTTCCCTCCCCCTCTCCCAATCAAATCCCCCTCCCTCGTCAGCCCAAAGAGCAATCAGGGTTCCCTGCCCTGTGGGAAGTCCAATAGTTTTTTACATCCCAACTGCAAATTTTTCACCCCTCCTCCCATTCCCTCCCCCCAGGCCCCCTGTGCCCCTCCGATTTCGTGCATCCACCACTTCTGTTCAAGAGTTCAGAAAGGGATTGGTCTCGCATGTGTGCAACAAAACACAACATATAAAGTTGAGGTATGACTAAGATCCTTTCCTTGTATTAATTCTCGGCAGGGCAACCCAGCATTAGGGACCCCAAAACCAGTTAAAAGGTTAGGCACAAGCCCCACTTCCACAGCCAGGAGTTTCACAAATAGACCAATCCACATACTGGTTGTGGTATATGATCATACAATAAAACCCTAACTGATGTAATTCATAAAATAGAAAACTATATCCAATAATACAATAAGACATGCAGTAAAATGCAGCTTTTTCTACTTTTATTAGTTTCCCACTCACATTTTATCTTATTTAAAGGAAAGAATGTCCTTTCTCCCTGCCCCAAGGCTTTATAGATTGTTTTCTTGCATCCTTTCTAATTATCTATTTTTCAATGTCTGGTTGGCAAATTTGTAATAGTCAGAGATGTGAAGCAGTGCAAGTAATAGTTCTTCCATGTCTTCAAAGCCCTAGAATTAAAGTCTTGATTCTAAGACTTCTAAAAGATACGAAAATGTCTTTGCAACCCAGGTTAAAGAGTGATTCATTAGATGGAACCCTTTCCTTTATGATATATAGATTAGAAAGACAATATCCACCTTGCCATCTGCATACAAAGATATACTAGTGGCCTTCTGACTACAGTAAAACTTCCCCGTGGGAACACCCATACCCTCAGTATCATGGAAGAAACAGATAAGGCTGAGAATCTGAAATTGTATCTACTAGGATTCTAACATGCCTTGTGTGCTCATGAGTGTAATAGTTTGTGAAGACTTATGGACTCAAGAATTATTAGTCTTTTAATTCATGACTGTGACATTACATTGACACTTTAGACACAGCTTTTCACATCACAAAATCTCCAACTCTCATCATTAGTTGCCAGAAAATTTACGGCTGTGCTTGCAAAAGTTACTCTCAGCCAGATACTTTTAAAAACAATTATTAAAATCCTTCAAACTTTGACAGTGAAGATCATACTTATTTTAGTATATGGGTATTGTCATTAGCTTGGTATAGTGTATGAAGGGCATAAGTGTCTCCAAAAGCAAGAATCATGGCCTAAGGGAAAGGTATTAAAATGGCCTTGCATAAAGGAAAAGCTCAGAGATGTCTGCCATTTTGAAGGACTTGGGTTTAATGCTAACGAAGAGAGCTGCTGACTGGAGAGAAGCTTAGCCAGTGTGCTTGCCTGCATTCACACACATGTGAACTTCTGAGGGCACAATGCCTCAGAAGCTGAAACTAGGAATATCACATCCAATCAAGATGTCAATAGCGGAAGAAATTGAAGATAACAGACCTTGACGGCTTAAGGTAAGACCGAGAGGCTTGGACAGTTCACTTTCCTTGGTTTGAATGGCAGGTTATAGGTGCAACAGTAGGGTGTCTGTGGTCTCAATTGGGAGACTGTGATATTTGCTGGTGCAGCATTGTGTTGCTGACAATGAGAACATTGCTCATCTAGTGGGACAGTCTTTGAAACAGAGGCCATGCTCCCAATAAGATTTCACATGGAGCGCATCAAGATTCCTTCTTGAGTTTGTGAGGGTAGTTCAGAGGAAACTTGTCCAAGTTATTCTAGAATTTGAGGAAAGCTATGTAGTTAAGGAAGCTTGCTTATTGATTGCATTTCCTCTATACACACGAAGCAATGGATAAATGTGTTTCTTTAAACATCCTTTTGCAAACCAAAGCTATCTCAATTGGAATGGCCATACCATAAACAAACCACAGTTTCAGATGCCTTTTCAAGTGCCTACTTGCTAAAACATGTGAGTTATTTGTGCTGTGCTGTGAATTACACACGGAATAGTTGGTTATAAACATGTAGAAGTCTATTTGAGATATTTTGATTACCTAATTTTCTAAACTCTCCGCCCCCTTTGTTCTCTTTATACATAGGGTACACTTTCCCTTTGTCTCCCAGACTGGAGGCCATCCTCTGAGTGATTAAATTACTCTAATCATGTCACATATATAAGATATGTGCCCAGAATAGGAATTTGTGATTAACACAAGGTACATTTTTGTGAGATGTTATAATTTGTAGTTTGGGAAATAGGATTTCTTCAAATTTTCCACTGATTCAAAATCCTGGGTATGTTAAGAAGAGACTCCACCTATCTCCAAAATGGACTCTGTGTCCAATCCTTCCTTTTCACAATTGCTCATTGTTTCGAGAAGTAAGTCCTTCTTTACTTCATAATTTCATTAATGATGTTTGTGTCACAGCAAAGAGGGAAAAATGCAGAACAATTGACAGACTCAGAATGTGTGGAATAAATGATAGAAAAATTGGCAGACTGCCTATTCCAATGTGATACTTCATGAGTCCTGTGACAATTGGGACTGTTCCTGAGATGTCAGCTGACAGTCAGCTGTCAAACTGCTTGTTTGATAATAATCATAATAAAGGCACAATAATGTAACACACTGATGCAGGTTAATTATTTCCTGTTATTAATTCAAAAACTAAACATCACTAGTTCTGACAAGAGAACTACTGAAATATAAGTGAATCCAAACTAAATGGAATTTTTTTCTTACTATCAGCAAAAGGACTCACTGGTCCAGGAATTCCATGTCCTCAGCAACACTTACTTGTTATATTTTGCTGTCTTAATAAAACCATTTTAACAGGCATAGGTGATATTTTATTGCTACTCCAATGTTCACTTCTCTGATTGTTAGTGATATCGATCCTTTTTCATAAACCTATTGGCCATTTAGTGTCTTCTTGGAAGGAGTGTCTGTTAGGATTCTATGCCTATTATTAAATTGGGTTATTTATTTTACTGTAGGTTAGAATTCTGTGCATATTTAGGATATTAACTCCTGATGGGATGTTTGGATCATAAATACCTCCTTCAGCTTAGGTTTTGTCATTATTCTGTTGAGTTTGTCCATAGTTTTACAGAAAGTTTTAGTGGGATGACCTTTATTACCTACTATCTTACTGCCCAGACTTTGGGTTCGCACCCCAGAAAAAAGTCATTGTTTAAACCACTGCAAATGAGAATTTTCCTATTTACTTCTAGTAGTTTTATAATCATCAGTCTTATGTGTAAGTTTGAAATTTATTGTTTAATTAATGCTATGAAGTAATTTAATTTCATTTTGTAAAGGTACATCCAATAGCCTCGGCATCTTTATTAAAATGACTGTTTTTCTCTTTTGTTTGTTCTTGGACTTTTGTCAATAATTCGTTGGCTATGTCTGCACTTTGTATCTAGCATTTAATTTTGTTTCATTGATTCTTATGTCCGTTTATTCCAGTAATGTTTTGATATGATAGCATTGTAATACATTTTGTTACAGGAAATGTGATGCTTCTAACTTTGTTTTTCCTTGCTCAAGATTCCATTAATTGGTTAAGACAGTATTTACTTTCGTGTGTATGTTGAGATTGTATTATGTTTTTATGGAAAGTCCCATTAGAATTTTTATGCAATTATGTAAGCATTACTTTCGTTGGCTTGAGACTGAGTTGCCTCTGGGATCTGAATGCTGTATAAGACAGTGGCACAGCTGGCTCCCTCCCTACAGACCTGACTTTTGTTTGCTGAACTATCTTTGTTGTCTAATGTATTTTCTAACTGACAATGAGATGCTCCAATCCTGCATCTGCCTGTTATAATCTTTTCATTTTGTTTGCTATCAACAGGCTCAAACCTGTAGCATCCTCTACTGCCAGCTCAGACTGCATAGGACCACTACACTTTTGCTTTCTTCATTACTGCATTCCTTGTAATTTTGATAAATGGTGTGTTCTTTAGATTTTCTGAAAAACTATTCCGGTTAGTGAGGTTTTGGTCTTGATTGTTCTATTCTATTATGAGTTACCCAGTGATTTTTTTTAAATCCCCTTCTGTTGTGTATCTCAATAGTTATGGCATAATGATGTCACATTATATGACTATGGCTGTTTCCAAATTTCAAGTCACCCAAGAAGATATGAGAACTGGCATAGAATTTACTATGTGTTAAATTTGGTGTAACTGAAAGGAACTAACATTGACCTCAATTAGTTATTATTCATTCTTAATGCAATAGCCTTAAGATCCAGCCCTGAGGCTCTCCTTGTGTCTGTTGGTAAATATTGATGAGGTGCTGAGGGTCCTTCAACATATCTGCCTCTTCTTTAGTAAGCCCAGCTCTGCTGAGTTAGACCATGAACTATTTTTTTTTTACACTACTACTGACTCCTTGTTGAAAATCACAACTGAAGCGATGTGTAAAACTATCTGCTTCCTTACAGTGGAGCAAAATACTAATTATACAGTTGACATGTGACAATCTCTAGGAGTGGACCAAAATTATTCTCAGAGGAATTTAACCGACTTTGTAGATTGCTTAGAGAAGTATATACATTTTCACAATACTAACTTTTCTAATCCACGAACTTGTGATCTCATTCCACTTATTTTTATCTTGCTGATATCTTTAATCAATGTCTATGGTTTTATCAGATGAACACACCTTCTTAGTTAAATGTATACCTAAGTTTGGTATTATTGTGAATGGACAGATGTCTTAATTTCTTTTTCAGATAGTTCATTTTTGCTATGTAGAAATGAAGCTGCTTTGTGTTGTTTTTATAATATTACAATGCTACTGAGCTTGGACATCATGAAGGAGACACCCATAGGGACAGTCTGGAACACTTTTCACCTTGTTTTATTTGCCCCATTCCAGTAGGGTAACACTCAGCACCTCCCTGCCTGGGAGTAAATTCCTGTCAAGTATTTCCTTATAAAAACACAGATAAGCAAGGCCAGCTTGAAAAGTGTGTGTGCTGTGAGGTCAGTGTGTCCTTGAAGTAACCTGCAAGGAGGAAACTCCTATTTACCATCTCAGGCGTATGCATGTAGTGCATACATCTTGTAAATTATAAGACTTATGACCCATACATTTACATGGGCAAATCCTACAAAGTTACATCAATTTTCATTTTTGCCTGTCAGTTTTGGTAAGGAATTACTCCATTCCTAGGGATCAGATCCTCCTTCCCTGTGAACTCATACGAAGAACCTAGAAACAAACTTAGGCATGTGGGGGCACCTTTGCATTAGTCTGCCCCTTCTGTGGAGTACACTGAGTGCCTTTACTATAACTCTTAGTGAATTTATACTTTCTTTTTTTAAAAAAGTACTTTATGTTTTCTTTTTTATTGATTTTTATTGAGCTCTACATTTTTTTCTGCTTCTCTCCTGCCTCTACCCTCCCCCTTCAACCCTCCCCCAAGGTTCCCATGCTCCCAATATACTCAGGAGATCTTGTCTTTTTCTAATTTATACTTTCATTACCACTATTTCCTGTTATCCAGTTCCTCATTACAGGCACGGAGAATCTAGACATTAGTCACAGGACACCCCAGGACTCCTTCCTGTAACAGTTTGCTTTATTGGTGGAGAAGTTTTTAACATACAATATTATTTTTACTTTCTATTGTTTTAGATGTCATGGTGTGTATGATATGTGTATGCATTTCCAGGGTGTGAGTGTGGGCACAGAAACAGGGCATGGCATATATGTGAAGGTCAGAAAACAATTTGAATATCTGTCCTGGACTTCCCATCTTCTGAGACAGGGTATTTTGCTGTTCATCACTGTTTATCCAGGCTAGCAGGCCCCAAGATTTCAGGGTTCTTTTCTCCCTACCTCCTATCCTGCTGTAGGAGCATTGAGACTACAAACACATGGTACTACACCATCTTTGTGTGGGACCTGGGGATTATAACTGAGACTCTTGTGCTTGTACAGCAAGTGCCTTACCTACAGAACCACCTTCTCTACCACAATTTGTTTCCAACTTGCATGATGTTTCTGGGTTTTGTTTGTCTAACTGTGCTGGCCAAACTACTAGTTCTACACTAAATTGTGGTGACTTGAGATAGGATCCTTGTCTTGATACTGATCATAGAGGAAAACTTTCATCACTGAATATGAGCACTGCGATATAGTCTGTTGTGCTTAATTTGTTCAGGACTTTTATTATTTAAAGGAGTTGGCTAACCTGATGTTTTTAGGCTTTCATTAATGAGAATGAATGTTGAAGTAAATTCCTTCTATTCCTAATTTGATGAGAGTTTTTCTTTTCTTCATGGAAAGGCATTAAATGATAAAGATGTATTTTTGTACCTGTTATAATGGTTGTATTTTTTTTAGCATTTATCCTACAATATGATGTATTACATTTATTGCTTGAAAAATATCGAATCATTCCTGCATCCTAAGAATAAATCACGGTTGACTACAGTGTGTGATGGTGAGTTCTGCTTACAGGCATTTCACTGAGGACATTTACATATGTGATAATCAAGGATACTGACACGGAATTTTATTTATTTTTATTTTGTCCCTTCTTTCTCTTGTTTGACAACTAAGGAAATTATTTATAAATAGGTGAGGTAAGGTTTCTATCTCTTAAATTTTGGAGCAAGTTTTAGGAGCTGATAATAGTTCTTTAAATGTCTGAGAAATTTTACTAGTGAAGCAGCTAATACTGAGCTCCCCTCCCCCTGGGAGCTGGTAGATTCCTGTTTCAGGGTCTTATAAATGTATTTAGATGCCTGCTTTCTTCTTGGATCCGTCTTTATAGGTTGTGTTTGCAGAACTTACCAGTCTCTTCTAACTTCTTCTAACTTTTTGTGTAATGTGTACAGCACTGTCTCAGGACCCTTTGTATTTCATCTTTCTGCTTTTGCTCCTAGCATAACTAACAGTTTATCAATGTTGTTTGTATTCTGAAGACCCAAGTCTTAATTTCCCTGACATTTTCTAGTTTTTCTTTTCTATTACATTTGGTTCTCTTGTAGTCTTTATTATCCCCTTCCTCCTAAGCTTCTGAGCTTTGTTTCCTATTCTTTCTCTGGTTATTTGAGGTATTACATAGACTTGTTATTGTCTTCTCTTTTTAACTCAAATATTTTGCTTATATTGTTATTATACACTCATTTTCCAGGGTATTTTTGTTTCTCTCTAAATTTATTCATTGTTCTTTTGTTTTGTTTGGAAGGATATAATTTCAATATATTTGCAAAATTTCCAAATTTCTCTTCTGTTGTTGATTCCTAGCTACCAATCATTTTCTTAGAAATGATAAAAGACATAATTGTAATAGTCCTAAGTTTGTTGTTTTATTTTTATGACCAAAATTTGGCCTGAAAATTATTGTGTGTGAAGTTGTGAAATTTTAGTGTTCTGTAATTGTTGGACTATATTCTCTAACCATATATATTGTATTTTACACATTAAATCCACTTGAAGTGTAAACCAAACTCAGTGTGTCTTTATTTATATTCTTCCCAGATGATCTTTTGTAAAAGTGGCTTTATATATGTAGCCACTCCAATAGAGAATTTATATCTAGTTGCCATTATCTTCTTTAGTAGTTGACCCTTTATTATTAGGTGATTGTTGATGTCTGCTTTGAATGTTTCTAACTTATAATCCCTTAATATGATGTAATATGACCAATCCTGCTTTGTTCTTCTTCCCACTTCCACGGGATTTCTTTTCCCATCATTTCGTTTTCAGCTTTTTGTTAAAACCGAGAGAGATTTCATAGAAGCCAGATTTTACTGAGACTTGTAAAGTCCGTCTACTCAGGCATTCTATCTTTTCAAAAAAATTACGAGAGAGTGAGAGAAAGAGAGGGGGTGGGGGAGTGTGTACATGTGCTCTATGGCGCATGTGTAAATGTCAGAATATAATTGGCACCATATTAGATTTTGTTTCTGTCCTGAAACTCACTTTGTAGACCGTACTGGCTTTGAACTCACAGAGATCCACCAGCCTCTGCTTCTCAATTATTGGGTTTAAAGGTGTGTGCTACCACCACTCAGCTGAACCCTTTGAGTTTTAAGAATCAAACTTCATTCTTCAGTCTCAGTGACACGTGATTTTACCTATTGAGCCATCATGCTGACCCATCAGGCCCTCTCCCTGTTCATTATCGAATTTCATGAGTTTAGGTTTAAAGTGCTATTGGTAGGTGTGGCTGTGCTGCTGTTTTGTTAGCTGTCTTCTGATTGTTTATTATTTCCTTTCTTCCTTTCTTGCACTTGTTTTGTGTGATTTGGTTATTATGTTTTAATGCTGTATGCATGCTTTGCTTGCTTTCTCTCTTCTTAATATTTTAGGTTATGATATAATTGCATTATTCTTCCCTTTCTCTTCCCTCCCTCCAAACCTTTTTATGTATCCCCCCTTGCTCTCCTTCAAATGTGTGGCTTCCTTTTGCTTTAATTGTTAGAAACATATATATTCCTAAATACTTAAGTACAATCTGATCAGTCTTCTGCATGTTCCTTGTGTCAATATGTTTTTCAAGCTGACAATTTGCTTTTGGTCCTTTAGTTACCCCCAGTGTGTATTTATCATGTATTTAGTATTTATTCTCCTGTCTTGTCTTGTAATTTTTCTTTACCTTTTCATCCCATTTATCTTCTGTAATATGTGAATTCCAGATGCTTTAACCACAGATCTCTTTGTCCTGTATTTCCACCTTATTTATAGCTATTGCAGTTTGAATGCAAAATGTCCTCCATAAGCTCATACGTTTGTCTCAAAAGTTGTGAGGCTTTATAGGAGGTCGTGAGTCAATAAGGGCAGGTGTTGAAGTTTTATAGGCAGGTGTCACTTCATCTTTGTTAGCTGTTTCCCGAGTGCAGATGCAATGCGAACAGACAGCCTCCTACTCCTGATGCTGTCTGTGCCTTATCTCCCAGCTACTCTGCCTTCCTGACACCATGTGCTCCGTTCCCTGGAACTAAGAAGCAATCTTTGTTCTTACTCTGTTAAGTTGGTTCTTCTCAGAGTATTTTATCCACAGCAACTGGAAATTAATTAAAGCAATTGCTTTTATTTCTGTTGTGTTCTTATGCTGGGCACCAAACCTAGATCCTCACAGATGCAAGCACTCACTAAATTATATTGTTAGTTTATTCACTGCTTTCTCTTTTGTGTCCTAGAATAACTTTTTGATTCCTCTTATTATTTATGTCTCATCATTGGACCTCTAATATTTTATCTTCTTTTTGTTATTGTTGGGCAGTTTGTCACTATATTTCAGTGTGCCTTTTAAGCCTGATTTCTTTTAGTTATTTATTGGAAAATGTATAGATCTCCATTTCTTTGGAATTCATGACTAGAAAACATGCTCCTTTGTAATATTGTTTCTTGTGTGTGTGTGTGTGTGCATGCGTGTGTGTGTGTGTATACATGTGTGTTTTCCTTGAAACCTTGTACTGCGTGTTTTATTTGAAGAAGTTATCTTCTTTAGTCTTCACTAACTGACTTTTGGAAACCTTTTTTTTGTTTGTTTGTTTTTTTGTTTTGTTTTGTTTTTCAAGACAGGGTTTCTCTGTAGCTTTGGGGCCTGATCTAGAACGAGCTCTTGTAGAACAGGCTGGCCTCAAACTCACAGGGATCCGCCTGTCTCTACTTTCTGAGTGCTGGGATTAAAAGCGTGCGCCATCACGGCCCATCTCTGGAAACATTTTTAACAGCTTAGAATTCTTGAATTCTCAGAGTTCTTTCCCATGGATGGATTCATGCATACTATTATTTCTTTCCATAAGGGAAGTCTTAGAATTGTCTCATTTCTTTTAATCTCAGAAAGCTATGCCATCATCAGAAAGTCTATAAATTCTGAGTTCTGTTTTGTTTGGGGCTGTGGGGGGGGGGTAGTGCCTTGATGTAGTCAATGTTAATTTTTTTCTCAACAGAGGAAAAATTGTGCTATTCATCACTATAAGAATGTAATGGTTTTCAAAGTTGTGCCCATTCTGTCTGCAGAGATGCACATGGAGTAATGGTGTGGAAGTAAGGGACACACAGACCACTGTAGTCTAGTGTGGAATCATTGATAAATGCTCTACTGTAGGAGGTACTTGCATAGGGCTCTTGGGGAATGTGGAAGATTTTAGTAGAAATTGATGCTGTTTGTTGGGGTCTGTACCTTCAGTTTCTCTGACACACAACTCCTTTTCTTTCTTCCTATCTGGCTTCAATCTACTTGGCTCTGCCAGTTCAGCAGCACTTAGGGTAGGTTTGCCACAGGGATTCTGGATAGCAGCTCCTTTGACTGCTCACTGTCTTTTCCCCTCTTACTGCGGTAGAAATTTCAGGCTAAGAGGAGCTCTTGACACTGGGCCATGTTGCCTTGAAGACAGGGTATCAAGAGAAATGAAATTATCTTTAAGTGACTAGATTCTTCAATTTGTACTTCCCCAGTTGGGTGCGAAGTACTTACTCTGCTAGACTCGTAAACTCCTATAAAGGCGTTCTTTGCCACATGTGATTGTTAAATGAATGTTTTGGAGAGGTATCTCTGTTACAGTTTCTATTACTGTGAAGAGACTCATGACTACGGTAACTCTTATAAGGAACGTATTTAACTGGGGCTGGCTTACGGTTCTGCGGTTGAGGCTATTATCGTTATGATGGGGAGCGTGACGGCAAGCAGGCAGTCATGGTACTAAAGAGGTAGCTGAGAGTTCTACATCTGGATGAGCAGGCAGCACAAAGAGAATGCCTCGCTTGAGCCTCTGAGACCTCAGAGCCCCTGTCAAGTGACAGACTTTCTCCAGCAAAGCCATATTCTAATATGCCACTCCTTATGGGCCCATAAGGGCCATTTTCTTTCCACCCCAGAGAAGAAACTCAAAAGTGCTCTTTTGCCATGTTGCCGACTGCACTCTCAGACAAGCATCTCTTAATCATTTTATTTTACCAGATTAGCATCTAGCTGGATAATTGCTACATGGTAGGTATTTGTTAATATCTGTAGAATTGAATTATTTTCCTTCAGCAAAACCCTTTCATTTTTATTGACACAATTAAAATAACCTCAGCATTTGATATTCTCGCTTCTCAGATGTTCTGTAACTCTCTGTTTTTGAGATTTGGTTACTCTTCAGGAAAGACAGCCTGGTCCAGAGTGTTAAATCTGGACCCAGATAGGCAACATCAGTATCACCTGTCCATAAGAAAGGGAGCCAGTGTCATGGAGTTCATTATAAAAGCTCTACAAATAGACCTTCATAAGTACTTCAGATATCTAAAACACCCTCCTGATATCTCATTCAGCAGCTCATATCCTATTCCAGATTGGAATCTGAAAGTAATGTATATGACAGTTTTTTTTTTTAATTTGGAAACAGTGCTTCTGACACATTTAGCTCTTTGAAGATGGAGAAGCTGTTACTATTCAATACTAAGCCAAAGCTCCCTTGTCATAGAGTTTCATTGATTAGTCCCACTGGATTTTTGTATATGGATCAAACTGGGCACTTACAATATATCATTCAGTCCCGAGGAAATCCAGACAGTGTTGCAAGTGATAAAATTGAAAATCTGAAGGCTGGGATTGTGGATTAGAAGCATGCTTGCCTGGCTTATGTGTGGCCTTGTGTCTGCCCCTCAGTGGTACTGAATGAGGGATGGTGGTGTTGATGGTGGTGATGATGATCATAATCACTTTAAAATGAAAACTCTCTGGGAGAAATACTTGCCTTACCATGAGTACAAGGAAAACTTCACTCAATACTTGGCTCCCAATTGGCTTGTTTGTTGGCCAGCTGATCTCTTTTGTTATTGTGCTACATAACTGACAAGAGAAAGGTTTTAAAAAGAGTTGCTTAGGAAAGGGCCAAGTACTTAGCTGGCTTACTGGGGCATTATACTGTTACAGAGCTGAACTTTCCCCAAGGCTTTAATTACCTGTAAATGGCTACCTGGAGGTGGGGGGGAGGGTTCCCCCCACCCCATTCAGAGGCTCCTGTTGCAGCCTTGCTGATAAAGTCCTTAACCTCTGTGATAAGCACTAGCTGGCAGCAGCAGGAAGGTAATAAGATCAAATCGTTACCCTTGCACTTTAAATTGTCTGAGAGCAACAAAGGCTCGAGAAAGAGAATATGCCGTTGAATTCAATGTAGACTTCTGCATTTCAGACATTGGTTTTCATCAATAAAATAAACGTTTGCATCTAAAGTCATTTCAGGGGTATAATCAATGAAACATTGACTCATTAGCTTCTACATAATGCTAGGTTCTTGCTAGCACGTGTTCCTAACAAAAGCAAGAGAAGCTGTACTGGCGAGTATTGCCACTTGAAAAGATCCGTGCTGGCAGACAGGTCCGGAAGTCTTAGGTTAGTAAGCTTCATTTTTTTTTGCATGTGTACAATATTTTTCTTTGAGATTATGAAGAATGGTACAATTATGTAGAGCCTGAGTTATAGGTTTGCATTTGTGGAGCAGAAGATCCTGTCAGCACTAAATGACTTTTTAAAGAGTTTCCTAATGAGCAGTGGTGTTCAATATGTTGGGAGCCGTGAGCATCACATGTATCAAAGCACTAGCTATTAAAATAGGTTCCTTTAATTAAATGGAACCAAATTATCTTCAAAGAAGCCCTTTTACTTTATCAAGTAAATGCATTACAGCCATATGGGGGAGGAGTCCAACTCATTGCAGTTGGCAAAGAAGCAAATAAGAGATCAATTGAAATTGCTAATTCTCTTCTGCCTTTTCCTTCCACCACCTGATTCATTTTCTTCTACACTGAGAGCACTAGAGTCTTTCATCTTTGTGGTGTCCTTGGTTTTGGCTCCAGATTCTGCTGCCTTTGCTGTTTCTGACTCAGGTCCCTCCTCTACTACCTTAACTTGCACTTGTCCATCACTGTTCCATACAGCAGACAACTAAATCTGAGTTCCTTATGGTGGTGCTTTAACAACTGTGAAAATGACCATTAAACATATGTCACGGGAAAATAAAAGAGGAAATTAAATAGGGAGCTGGTAATGACAACACATTAAACCTACCTGTTAGGCAGTCTGCTCCATATCTCAGATACCACATCAATTTCTTTCTTACCTTCATGGCATTTCCACCACAGCAGTTGCTGGATACGAATGATAAATGGCTTCAGACCTTCTTCGACTTTTTAGTTGGTATGTGTACTGTTACTGTGAGTCAAAGAAGAATGGCCACACACCTGAGGAAGCCTCATTGCTTTGTGGGCTGGTACTGTCCTCCAACTAAATTTTATAACTAAAATAATATTGAGCAAAGAGAGAAGGTGATAAAAGGTTTTAGGCATCATTTTAATTTTTAAAAGTTCCCTATTTAAGATTAAAGGGGGACTTGTCTCATTGTTCTCCATGTTAACCAACTGAGCACGGAGACTAGGTAAGTCCTAGTGATATTTATTTTGCTGTAAATACGGTGTCATTCCTCTGCTAATAAAGGAATCTGTATGTTTATTTTTTGACTCTTAGAAAAGAGACAAAACATAAAAAATTAAAAATTGCAGAATTTCACCACCCTTGGCGATAATGGTTTTTTTGCTTACTCTTGACTGTGTTTCATATTCATAGCAATGGACACTGCACATCCTGCGGTGAGTTCCCTTGTCCCCTTCAGCTTTACAAGGCCAGCTTTCCCTACTAGGACACATTTCTCTTACTTGTTCCATTTTATCTTTTGCAACTATTTTGGAGGCGATCACCTCTTTCAATAAGCAAGGTCAGATAAATTGTGTCTGCCCCTCTTAGTTCCCTAAGCATCCTTTACTGAATAAGATTAAAATTAGGATTGTTGAAAAGAATAAATCCATTTTTTCAAATTTAAATATAATCCTATATTCAGGTTTTGAGGCATTGTCTTCTGTTTCTCCACTACAAAATGGTTTTTCTAATCCTTATTGCTTATAGTTTTCTATTACAAAAAGCATTATGTTGAATGTACTTCAAAAGTAATGCAGCAGAGAAGTTTAAAGTATGAATCTTAACATTTAAAAAATGGCTATGAGTCAAAGATTAACTGTATGCTAGTAACAGTGGTTCTCAACTGGAGGGTCATTGACCCTTTGGGGTCACGTATCAGTTAGCATGAATATGAACTGTAATATGTATCATTTCATAACAGTAGCAAAACTATAGTTATGAAGTAGCAAAAAATATTTTTATGGTTGGTGTCACCATAACATGACGAACTGTAATAAAGGCTCACAGCATTAGGAGGGTTGAGGACCACTGCTCCAAGATCTCCCATCTACCCTTTCTTGATCTCTTTCAAATTCATGGGCAGCCTCGATTTTTCTTATTTTTTTTGTTACAAACATACATGTATAAGTATATACATATATTTTACTAAATACATTAATTCAATCTGTTCAGTCTGTATAATGTTGTTTGTATTTTTGTTTTGAGGGCTGATCATTTAGCATTGGATAACCAACTGGTGTCCTCTTTGCTGGAGAAGACTATTTTTCTTTTTTCTAGATACTTAATTATTTGAGGGTGTGTGGAAATGAAAAGAAGGGATAGAAGAAAGAGGGTATAGCAGAGATGGAAGTAAAGAGGAGGAGGGAGGGAGGAATGCTAAACATAGCAAAAACCTAATTTAAATTAATAGAAATATTACAGAAAGCAGTACAAAAATTTCTCAAAATTAAATAAATATATTTAAGAAAATCTTAAACCCTTATGCTCATTGTTGCATTATCAATAATAGACAAGAAGTAGAAACATTGCAAGCATCTGTGAATGGTATATGATGAAGGAAAGGTAGAATGTGTGTATGTACATATATGTGTGGTATCATTCAGTTTTCAGTGAATATAATCCCGCTATTCATAACAACATGAATGAATCCAGAGAGCATTATGCTAAGTGAAATAAATGAGACACAGAAAGGCAAATAAGCAGTGTTTCAACTTTTATACCTCAGAAATTAAGGAAATTAAGTCAGAGAGCAGAACCCCAGCTGCCCTGAGTTGGAAGACGAGGAAATAGAAGTGTTGGGAAATAATTTAGTGTTTCAACTATGCAGAATTAATTAGTTCCGGAGATCAAATGCACAGCCTAGCGACCATATTTAATGATAAGAGATAGACCAACTATGTTCATAGCAGCTTTGTTTGTCATAGCTAGAACCTGGAAATGTGGTACGTTTACACAATGGAATACTACACAGCAAAAAAAAATGACATCTTGAATTTTTCAGGAAAATGGATGGAGCTAGACAACATTATTTTGAGTGAGGTAACCCAGACACAAAAAGACAATTATCACATGTACTCACTCATAGGTGGTTTTTAAACATAAAGCAAAGAAAACCAGCCTACAAACCACAATCCCAGAGAACTTAGACAACAATGAGAACTCTAAGAGAGACTTACATAGATCTAATTTACATGGGAAGTAGAAAAAGACAAGATCTCCTGAGTAAGCTGGGAGCATGGGGACCTTGGGGGAGGATTGAAAAGGGAGGGGAGAGGCAGGAAAGGGAGCAGAGAAAAATGTAGAGCTCAATAAAAATCAATTAAAAGATAATAAAAGGCAAGAAGTGGCGGGGAAAGTCAAGCAGAAAAAAATGAGATAGGTTTAACTCTTTTACCCCCCCCACATTATAAGGTAGTTGATATATTAAAATAATCATTTTAATTATGCTAATTATTTTACTGTGTACTTCTATGTTAGTACACTGAGTATCTTATATACACATATTTTCACATATATCTCAGTAAAACTGGGATGAAGTTATGATACTTACATTTCAGAAGTCTAAAGTTCTGAAGAAGATATATATATATATATATATATATATATATATATATATACACATTAGGAAAATACATAAATGTAACAGATAACAGTATATATAGATTAAGTTATCAGACAGAAATATTGATTATAACATGGAGTCAATTTTAGTTTGGGGAAAATGATCTCAGAATACCATGTTTATTTCTTTTTTTTTCTCTGTGTGTTTTATGACACACTCCTCCCATTTTTTATTCATGCTTTCATCAAAATAAAATCCCTCTCATAAATTTTATGTTAAAAATGACCATTATGTAGCAAGCTCTATCTTCTGAGCTTTGGTAGTCTAGCAAGAGTGACGATAGGTCTAAAAGAAATCAGAACTTTAAACCCCTTGGTGGTGTGGCCATTGCATGTTGTTGTATCATACAGCTTCCAATGCAGGGGCTAAAAAGAGGCGAGAACCCAAACCTTCATTGGCTAACAGGCCACTCTGATTGTGTTGCTGGAGGATTGGGCATAGCCTCTGGGGATCTGATTTATTCTTCATGCCTCCAAGGACTAGAATGTGTTTTCTAGATGGACAAAGGAGAATTTTATCTAGGTAAAAAACCACTCCTAGTATGTGATGAGTATGAAGCGATCTCAGAAACATAATAAGGGGCATATTTAGACTTATCACTTTAAATTATCGTCTCATACTACAACATATGAAGTGGACACTGCTGTTCTGCACACATACAAAAAGTGATTATATCCGATTAAAACCTTTGGAAATTCTTGTTTCTCTTCTCTACTCTCCATTTCTTTTTTGTGTGTATAGACTAGGATCAGTGTATCCTGGAACACATCCTCTGGCTCTCTTCCCAACCTGGAGAGTTGATGCTTACTGAAGCAAATGGCTTCAGCCACAGCCATTTGGAGCTGATAACCTTGACACCACAGCTTCTGTCAGTTTACTCCTCAATGTGGTATGACCTGCAATAGAGAGACAATCTCTTAACATGTCTTTTATTTTTTCAAGGATTGAGTCCAATTACTGCTGCCTATCTGTGCACGGATAGAGAGTCATTCACTGTGGAGGAAGACCTATGCGTGAGGACATGGGTGAGTTATATTGACATGAAAAACCACATTGATATATCAATGGAATTGTTGAAGAATAAACACAGTATTTTTAAAAGGTCTTTTTTTTCTTTAATATTTTCAAAGTTTGTGGAAGTATGGAAGCTTTAGCTTGTAAAGAAAAATTATTTGGACAAGACCCTGGTGGTGGTGATTATTGGGTGGGGATAGTGGGTTAGGGGGCTTAATAGGATTTGGATTTATCAGAAAAAAAGTGAGAATTAGGGAAACATGGAGTTTGTAGGAGGTAGGACCTGAGATGAGACCCTAAGGCTGTGGTACATCTCCCACAATCCCAGAGAACCTCCCCAGTAAATCCCAATATTACTTCAGAAAGAATTTCAGAACAATGATGTTAAATGGTAAAATTAAAACAAGGCCTCTCCTGGGCCCGGCTATCAGAAAAGAATAGCTCATTAAGAAGAGATTAATAAATTTCATTCAGGAAACTTCACCAAGTCACAAAGTTTGGATGCAGGCATTGTCAGTCTTAAAGTACTATGGACCCCATCAAAGTCACATAGGATTCCACGACCTAGTTCCTCCCACCTCTGAAAATCATGATCTTTCCCTAGAGGCCATAAGCCTTACATAAACCCACTGAGTATCAAACCTGACAAAGCAAAACGAAGGCTTTGGTTAGAATATGAGGACTCTTTATACAAGTCTAACATTGACTTTTAGGCAATCCATGAGACTGCAGGATTTTCACTTTGTAGCCATTGTGCTTTTAATCAAATTCTTTGACCTGCATGCTGTTATCTATATGAAAAAACTGCCAATGACTCACGTTGATGGGTCACCTCTAGTGTTCTAAATGGCTCTTTTCCATGTCCGGAAAATGTTCTTCCCTAGGCTGTTTTGTCTGAAGCAATTTAATCTTAGCCACATGATACTCAGCTTCGGACAGTGGCCACCCTGGGGTGTGATGGTCAACCTCTCTCAAAAGATAGGCTGGGATCCTCTGTTTGTAGTGGAGACTGAGTTCTGGCACCTGCCAAGACTGCTAGTTTAAGTTCATGGCTAATTTCCTTATTAAGTCTGTGTTCAAATTCCTTCCGAGGAATGCAAAGCAGATTCGCCACCAGATCCGCACGTTTCCCATTACCGTTAATAAAACATATTCCACAGCGTGGAGTGACATTTTTAAAGAACAGACTTTTCAGCAGCCTGTCTCTCTGCCATTGTGCACAGCTGAAGCCTGCCAGGTCACAAAGGGAGATGTTGGGGAAGTGGATTAATATGTAAACCAACCTCGATGCCTCCCTATGATGAATTCTCAGGCATACTTTAATTTTCAGAGCAATTGCACAAGGAAATTAATTTGTATTCATGGGCTTTTCCTTTTTCTTTTTAGAAAATGACAGGCTTTGTTCTTGTTGAGGAGTTTTTTTTTAAAAACGTGGTACATTAATTCCGTGGAATAAATATTTGTAATGAGAGCCTGACACAGAAAACTATGGATAGGGAAAATGTGTGTTTCTTAATCAGATATAACAACCTAGTTCTTCCATGGTGCCTACTTTAGAAACGCAGTGAGTATAGTTTTGGATTTAAGTAGTACATTAAAATTCATAGATACAAAGCTTGCTTGTTTTAAGATGACACTTATAAGGGTATTGTTAGTTTTGGAACACCTTCCTGCCACTGAAGGCTCTGGGCTTTGGAAATTGCTTCATCTTGCGCTCCCAGCACTTTTCTCCATCAGTGTGGACAGTATCCCAAAGATTGCTCTATGGGCTTATTACCTCTTCAGCACAGACCTGAATAGCCTGGCAGGCTTTTGGAAGTCTCTACTGTGTGCTGCTCCAATAAACAAAGTTACTTTCTACAGGGTGACAAAACATTATCTAAAAAGTACAAAGACTCAGCCCACCATTTCAGACCATGGGATAACTGTGATAAGCACACTTCATCCTCTTGGGCGTTAGATTAGAACCTAATGGGCTGTCAGGAAGAAACATGGGGCCTCACGGGTCAAAGACGTATCAGCTGGCACTTCCATGACCACATCTTTTCTGCTCTAAAGAGTATTGTTCTTCAAAGAAATGTTCCTATATATTTTTTAAAGTCTCATGAAGCCCACATTTTCCTTTTTTGAAAAATAGGAATAAAGATCCTTATGATTAGTCAGTGCAGATAAAAAAATGTTTTTTATTACATAATGTGCAGACAAGCTATGCTGGTGCAATGACTAAAATTAATTCTTTTTCTATATTCTGTGGAGTCTCAGGTTATTAAAACAATATTTCTAAAGAGTTTGAAACAACCCACTGAATAGAAAAATTTGCATCAGTGTGGCCCAATAAAGAAATATTCATGGCAGTCTTTGAAATTGGGGTTTGTAATTTATCTTCCCTATATGAAAGGGAATATTAGTGTTAAATGACAGTTCTTAAGATGGCAAAAACTACCAAGAATGATGCTAATATCAAACTACAATTCTGCAAAAGCTTTAAAAGTCTCTGCTCATGTTTAGTATCAAACATCATCTTTTTTGAATTTGTCTTAGCTGGTCTCTTAGCAAACTAAAGTTAACCTTGCTCCCTTGTTCCAAACGGAGAAAACCCTGCAGGCCCTGTCAAAGCAGTGTCTTGTGGATTAAATATTCTGGTTTGCTGTTGCTGTGATTTGTTTTGTTTTGTTTGCTTGTGTGTGTGCACCCACATGTGTGTGTGTCTGTGTGCATGTGTTCATTGTGTGCCAAGTTTGTTGGTTTTAATATATAAAGTTTTCTGCACTAGAGGTATAAGATGAGGAGTTAAAATTGACTTTAATTAAATAAAGCATCCATGACTCCCTACATCTTTTGAAATGACAAGGGATTTAGACAAAGCCATCAAAGGGAGTCTTTTCAAGAATGTGGAGCCTGCTAGGTGGTTACTGAGCGTCGTGCTGAGCTATATCTCCCCATATACTCAGTATTGGACTCACCGATGTGAGCACTCAGCATACTGTTTGCACCTTGATGACTTTTAGTACATGCAATGTAGGGTGGACAGATGATACTTGTAGTATAGTCTTCATTTTTGTTTGTGTAGTCCAACTCTTCATTTAAAAAAATACAGTTCCCATCCATTTGCCTGCAAACTTCAATAAGTCCTTGTTTTTTACTGCTGAGTAGTACTCTAATATGTATATATTCCATACTTTCTTCATCCATTCTTCAATTGAAGGGCATCTAGGTTGTTTCCAGGTTCTGGCTATTACAAACAATGCTGCTATGAACATAGTAGAGCATATAATTTGTTGTATGATAAGGCCTCTCTTGGGTATATTCCCAAGAGTGGTATTGCTGGGTCCAGGGGTAGGTTGATCCCGAATTTCCTGAGAAACCTCCACACTGCTTTCCAGAGTGGTTGCACAAGTTTGCATTCCCACCAGCAATGGATGAGTGTACCCCTTTCTCCACAACCTCTCCAGCAAAGGCTATCATTGGTGTTTTTGATTTTAGCCATTCTGACAGGTGTAAGATGGTATCTTAAAGTTGTCTTGATTTGCATTTCTCTGATCGCTAAGGAAGTTGAGCATGACCTTAGTCCTGAGTGAGGTAAGCCAGACCCAAAAAGAGAAACATGGGATGTACTCACTCATATTTGGTTTCTAGCCATAAATAAAGGACATTGAGCCTATAACTCAGGTTCTTAGAGAAGCTAAATAAGAAGGAGAACCCAAAGAAAAACATATAGGCATCCTCCTGAATATTAACCTTCATCAGGCGATGAAAGGAGACAGAGACAGAGACAGACACCCACATTGGAGCACCGGACTGAAATCTCAAGGTCCAAATCAGGAACAGAAGGAGAGAGAGCACGAGCAAGGAACTCAGGACCGCGAGGGTTACACCCACACACTGAGACAATGGGGATGTTCTATCTGGAACTCACCAAGGCCAGCTGGCCTGGGTCTGAAAAAGCCTGGGTTAAAACCGGTCTCGCTGAACATAGCGGACAATGAGGACTACTGAGACCTCAAGAACAATGGCAATGGGTTTTTGATCCTACTGCCCCTATTGGCTTTGTGGGAGCCTAGGCAGTTTGGATGCTCACCTTACTAGACCTGGATGGAGGTGGGTGTTCCTTGGACTTCCCACAGGGCAGGGAACCCTGACTGCTCTTTGGGCTGACGAGGGAGGGGGACTTGATTGGGGGGGGTGGGAAAGGGGAGGCGGCGGTGGGGAAGGGACAAAAATCTTTAATAAAAAAAAACAAATTCATAAACTGGAAAAAAATAAAAAAATACAGTTATCCATATTGAGAAATTTATTTTATTTTAAAATAAAAAAAAACAAAATGAGAATATATAAACTATCACAAATAACTTCCTGAAGCAGTTTTATACTCTTAATTTTGTATTTTTATTGTTTTTGAGATTTTCATACATTGTATTTTGTTCATATTCATCTTCCTTCCAGTCTCCTCCCAGGTTCTCCCCCATCCCATACCCTCCTGACTCTGTGTTCTCATTCTTCTTTTTTAAGTTTAAAGCCCATTAATAGTGCTTCTAGATACATACTCATAGGGGTAGGGCCATGTACTGGAGCTTAAGAGGCCCACCAGGTGCCACACCCTTAAGGAAAACTGATTCTCCCCTACACCACAGTACCTTACCTAGGGGTAAGGATGAAGCTTCTGAGAGAGTACCAGCTTGATTTCTCCATGATCCTTGACTCAGGTGTATCATATCTTCAGCAATAGGATCTTACCATCAAGTTCTGTAGGATAACCAATAACAAAGACAACAGCTTGTGAGCTTGTGTCATTTTTCAATCCACAGAAGCTGGATGAACAAAATCTTTAGTAGAGGTAATCTATCCCTGACATTTGGGATGTTTGTTTGTTAGCTGTGGTGTCTAATAGGGGCATCGTTACCCTGCTACAAGGTAACTCTACTCAAACTTTTTTTATATGTGTATATTTATATTTTAGGAGGCTTTTGCAAGAGTACTTTTTGCTACGACTTTTTCAGAAGGTCTTTAGTGTAAGTTACCCCTCCCCATGTTTTCTTTTCTAATTTGCCTGACCATCCTCCACTTCATTTAACCGTTCGTTTCCACTATTCCCTTTCTCCTCTTGAATCACTGTGTTCTCTCTTCCCTCAGCTCGGATCCTTCCTCCCCAAGGTCCCCTACTAATATCCTGACCTCTGTGAGTAATACAAATGAAACACTTTTCCTACTGAATGAGAATGTATCTTTTTACCCATTGGCACTTTTTGTTATTGCTATTTTATGACAGGATATTACCCAAACTGGCTTCAAATTAGTGATTCTACTCCCTCGAATTTCTGATTTCAGGAATTGCAAGCGTGTACCATCAAGCCTAATAAAATGCATCTTTTCAAAAATATCTTTCCTGAGTATCTTTATAGATATATGTATTACAGGATAATTTAGCCTTATTTGTGTATTATTGGTTTTCCATTCATTACCCCAACTATCATCGAGCCAACTGGCCTGAAGAAATAATCTGATACAAAGACTGTAAGTTTTAACATGGGTGTTCAGTGGATTGGATGTCAACCAAATTAAAAGGAAAGTCTATCTATATAGCTTGCTTTTCAGTTCTCATTTTCAGAATGAAAAATGTTCTCTAATTTAATTTCCCTAATGTCAAGAAAAAAATTAGTCCTGCTTGAGGATCAAATGTACTGTTTGAATTTTGCAATTGTCTGGTAAAAATTAATAGGATGAGCTCTCAAATGATTTGTGAGTTTAGAAGGATAATATACTTTATGTTTAAGTGTTTAAAAATCTCCCCCAAAACTAAGTACTATATAATCTTAATGTTTTCATCACCTTATAATGAAGGAATGGGAAATATACTATTCAAAAGGGTTTGTATATATGATTTACTTACTGGAGCTACTTGAGTAAAACAACATGCATTTTTTTTCTTCAAATTTTGCTTTTAGGTTAGTTCTAGTTTCATAGTAAAATTGAGTTGAAAGTACACTATTTCACATACTGGCCTGCTCCCTTCCATGTATAACTTGTACCATACTTGTATCTCTTAGAAACAGTGTATTTTCTGCAATTAATAAATCTCCATAGAACTGTCCAAGTCCATGGTGTATGGTAGGGTCCATGCTTGCTCTACTTTCTAAAGAACAGACAAAGGTATAATACCATGAGTGCACCACTAAAGCAACACAGTGGTTTCATTGTTCTAAAAAGCTACTTTACTCACTCATTCCCCACAAGCAGAAATCTTGGCAACTATTGTGTTTTTATTTCTCTATAGCGGTTCCTTGTCAAAATGTTGTATAGCTAGTACACAGTGTATACTCTTGGCTCAATTTTCTTTAGCAATATGTACCTGTTTTTTCTGTATCTTCTCATGGGCTGGAAAGTCATTTCTTTTTAATGTTAAATAATACTCCATCCCCTCAACACCCCAGAATTCATCCTTTTACCTGATGAAGCATACATTTTGATGTTTTAGGAATTATAAATAAAACTGCTATCATCATTGTCCTTTGGGTAAATACCAGAAAATACGATTGTAGAATCATGTGATAAAATATATTTGGTTCTGTAAGAGAGTAGCATGTCCTGAAGTAGTGATACAATTTTGCATTACTACTAACAGGAATGAGAGTTCCTGTAAGCCCAGACCATTGGCAGCAATTGGTTTTGTCAGCATTCTTAATTTTTGCTTTTGCAATAGCTCATCATTATTTTCATGTACATTTTTCTGGTGAAATGTAACGTGAATCTTACTTACAGCCTGTATATCTTCTGTGATGAGATGTCTACTTAAATCTGTGATGAGATATCTTCTTAAATCTTATATTTAAAAAGATGTTTGGCCTTATTTGATGTGTGTGATACCTTTACCTCCATGCTTATACGTTAATCTCCTTGTGCCTGGTGCCAATGGGGGTCAGAAGTGGGCATCAGATCTCCTGGAACTGGGGTGTAGATGGTTATGAGTCCCCATGTGAGAGCTTGGAACCAAACACAGCTCATCTGAAAGAGCAGCAAGTTCTCTTAACTTAGTGGTTCTCAACCTTCCTAATGCTGTGGCCCTTTAAAACAGTTAGTTCCTCATGTTGTGGTGACCCCCCAACCATAAAATTATTTTCCTTGCTAGTTCATAACTGGAATTTTGCTACTGTTATGAATCATAATGTAAATATTTTTTCCAGAGGTCTTAGGTGACCCCTTTAAAAGGATTGTTCGATTCCCCACAAAAAGATCATGATCCACAGGTTGAAAACCACTGTAACTGCTGGTCCATCTCTCCAGTCCCTTCTTTCTACTTTTTAATATAGTATATTAAATATATATATATATATAAATTTTTGAGATTATATTTAATTTCATCATTTTACCCTTCCCTTTTATTTTTTCAAACTTTCCTTTTCATGTCCTCCTTTTTATTAACTATTGTTACATGGATATATATATATGTATATATAATATATATGCTTATGTGTATGTTCCAAAATATAACCTGCTCAGTCTGTATAATATTACTTGTATGTATATATATTCAGGACTGACCTTTGGTATTGGATAATCAATTGGTGTCATCATCCCCAGGGAAGACTACTTCTTTTGCTCTCAGAACTGCTTAATTTTCTGTAGTTCTTTGTGTAAGGTTTGTGTAGGTTGTATAGGCCTTGTGATCTTTTCCCCCATCCACTTTGGCATGTCTATTATTGTTGTCTTTCTTCAACTCATGTTTAGGCAGTCACATTGGTGAGCACTATGGGTGTAGCTTCTGACATTTCTCGGAGACACGATCTCACAGAAAACTCCCTGATCCTCTGGATCTTACAGTCTTTACTCCCCCATCCCCTTCTTCATTCACTTGCTCTGTAAGCATGCTTGCTCATGGCATTAGTGAAGTAGACTAATGCTCAACCCTCTAATGCGCTAATAGCAGAAATAATCAAAAGTGACGCTGCACAGCACACAAATTTTGTAACTATAGACCAGGCTCAGCCTCTCTACAGAACACTAGCTTGCTGCCAGTCTTACAAAGACCAGTTCTCCACCTCTCCAGACACATGCTTGGTTTCTCCAAAGCTGTAGTTCTCAACCCTTCTATAAGGGTGTAAGGGCTCTTTTGCAGTAATCATTTAAACCATTGGAAACACAGATATGACTCATGAAAACATAAAGTCATGACTCACAGCAGTAGCAAAATTACAGTTATGAAATGATAAAGAAAATAATTTTATGGTTGGGGGTCATCACATGAGGAACATGTAATGCAGTTGTATTACAGGGCTGAGCATTTGGAAGGTTGAGAATCATTGCTCTAAGGTCTGATTGTTTCCCCAACAGCTTAGTCTCCTCTGTCGAGCCATTTTGAGATGCTGTGGGCCTTTAGCAGGGATGTTCCTTAGGATGTGGAAGCACAGAATTTGGCCTTTTAACTCACAAGGAAACATAATCCAAATCACAATAATTTGCTATAAGTGGCAGATTTATTTTTAAACGAAGAAGGCATATAGATAGTAAGATTAAACAGAGATAGTAAAAGGTCACAGAAATAACCAACAGATGAGTGAGAAACTTACCAGAGGTGACACATCTGCAGCAGACTGGGAAACAAGAGTCAGCAGATTGGTTCCCTCTGGATAAGTGAGGGAGACACTGGCTTATCTACTATTTACCTGCATCAGCGAATAGACCAACCAGTGTGTTTTGGACCAGGCTCATTCAATGACATTGTGCAAGTACAGCTAGTCACTAAGAGGTTTTTTTTTTCAGTTTATCTTATATTTTACATCAGAAAGGCCTATTTTTCTACCCTCTACCTTCCTCTTCAAGGAATAAAACTGTTATACTAAATACTAAATATTGCCATATTCCTAATACTAAAGATTGCCATATCCTAACAATTATCATTTATGGCTGTGGAAACCTCTTTAGTCTGACAAGATGTGTGGGTTTGTGCTCGTAAGAAAGACCAGTGGTTAGATTTGTTCCAACAGGAACATGCCACATCTCATTTAAGGTGATTTTGAAGCAGTGTCCAAATATATTGGGTTTTTGCATTCCCACTCAGAACATCAAATCAGGAGCATCCTTGGGAGGACAATGATTTGACAGTTTCATTTCATCCACACAAAAGTGAATATAACTTTTGTCCAGTTGAGAAAAAAATTATGAATTCTTTTATGAAAAATATGAACAGGAGCTAATAATTTAGCTGGAGTTTCCCATTCATCTGGGCAAAGAAAATATTGCTTTTTGTCTGAAATATTATTGAATCAGGCAGGTGGATCAAAAGTAATATATATAATCAGAAATATATAGTTTAAGATACAAAAAAGATGTCATGACTAAACATGTACAGCAAATATTTAAGGTTTCACTTATTCCTCTTTATTATTCAATGAACGTTATAATTAATCTGTGTATGATTATCACTGAATATTATATACATAAAAATTTTCTGAACATAGGTATTTTGGGTTTTTTCTTCTCTGTAAACTCAAGATACGGCATAATACCTTGCATAAAGGGATAATTAAATAATAAATATACAAATAGAGAAAATGGATTAAATGTGGGATAGTTTTATGATGTATCTGACATCAGTTTAATCTACTGGCGGCTAAGAGCATTTGACTTCTTTGTTTTTTTCTAATTCTGCTACCTTGGCAAGTTTTTAGGAATTTCTAAGTGGTGGTTTCTGGATACGTAACATGAGGTGGATTATAATGCCTGTAAAAATCAAATGGAGGGATCCACCCAAGGTTTTTGGGAGTCAGAAAGTTATATAGCAAATGATAATTGAGTATTAGTGACGAATGTGCCTCCCTGTGACAGAATTAAGAATCACGTTACAAACAGTATTCTTACGTGTCACGGCTTTCCTCCAATAAGATGAAATAAAGGAAAGAGAGAATGGATGACGATTACAATTAAAACAGCTGGTCATGCATTTTAGCTCTGCCATCTTGGCAACCAGAAACTCTCTCAGTTCTTCTATTTTCATATGGTAATGAGTTCATACTTGTCCCTAAAAATGAATGATGTAATATCTGAGATGAACCAAAGGCAAGTGTGCCCCAATTATTTGAAATCACCTCCCCGTTGCTGACTCAGTGATGAGTAAGTGTAGCTTTGCAGTACAGAAGTGACAATCACTCAAGAGAAATTCAGAAAAAGTGGATTTGATAACCAAAAATAGCAGGAAAATCACACCAGTGTTCTATCATATAGTGCCCTAGTACAGTGCTGTACTACAATGATTAAACCTTGGTATTGTCACAGGCCAAAAATATCATTGCCAGATACTCTGGTGGCTGGATGTTTCTGAAAAGTCTTTGAGAGAAAGAAGGTCATTTTGTTTCCATGTGGCAAGCTGTTAGATCAGAGAGATGGTGCCTATTAACTTTCCATCTTCCCTAGAGTCTTCCCTAGTGAGGAAAACAGCAGGAAACAAAGAATCAGTAGCTGTAATCTGTGTTTTATTACCTTGAGCAGCAGAGCTGGCAGACTGCTCAATATGCCCTGTGTACTAACCAGTAAAAGCAAGCAAAACCACTTAGTGCTTAGAGCTCAGTCTAGTTTTCCTCTCATAAAATACCTTCAAAATTAATGTGTGAGTCAATTTCCAGATAAAAATAGACTGGTTGAGAATATGAATATGGCGTACTCAGCATCATTTCCTACACACAGTAAATGGAAAACAGAAAGAGGAGAGAGATAAGGCCTAACACTTCCTAAATAATGTGGTCATTGTAGAAAATGGATGTCTCTCTCTTTTCTGTATAGGTATATTTGTGTTGTGTTGGAATTTGGTGTGAGCAAAAATATTCTAGGTAATATTTTAGCTGAATATTTTGTTTCATAAATATGTCATCTTGACTCAGAATTAGGAACACATTTAACAGAAAAAATCATTCAAATTTAAACACAGTATCTTAGCAAGTAATTTGGGTGAAACCTAATTACTGAAGGTATTAATTTCAACTCGATTATTCCTTATTACATTTCAGTACCAATTTATTCTGATTAGAATGCTAATTCCTTAATTTTCCCATATTAACAAGACTAAAATATTTATAAGAAAATTTGCATGTGTGTTCATTAAGTAATGGCATGTGAGATTTGATAAAAGTCTCAGTCTGTCCCATGAGCTGTTGTAGTGGTCTTTTGTTTTACCTGAGACTGTGCTGGGGCTACTTAGAAGTTTGTAATGTATCTCATGTGATTTCAGCAATAAGGGGATGAAGGCTGCACCCCACTCTGTACCTGACTGCTCTAACATATCCTCCCTCCTCACCCTGCTTATTCTATCAGTTCTTATTCGTGCTAATTTTATAAGGAGCATGGCATGTTTGTAAACATATTTGTTAAGTTGTTGGAGCTGAAAACACCAACTATTCTAAACACCTTAGTTTTGTGTATAGTGGTTTTAATGGGAGTTCATTTTAGCAACAGCAATAAATTTATTTTTCTCAGTAATCTGACATTAAACTGTTGTATTAGGAACGGCGGGCTCCGTCTGCCACCCGACTAGCTTTATCCAAAATAATTACACGGAAACTGTATTATTTCAAGAGACATTTATCAGTGTACAGCTAGTTTAGGATTGAATTGGGTATTTATAAATGCACATGCCATCAGAGTTATTAAGAGTTTATATGAGCCTGGGTGGTGGTGGTGCTTGCCTTTAATCCCAGCACTTGGGAAGCAGAGAAAGGCAGATCTCTGAGTTTAAGGCCATCTTAGTCTACAGAGCTAATTCAAGGCCAGCCAGATTTTTATATGATTAAGAAATGAAACGACTAAATATGTTAGGGACCTTGCAATACCTCTCTCAGTTCTAGAGTCATCTTTGGAGTCCTGTGCAAGAAAATGTTTAAAAACAGTACTTGGATCTTATTAATTTTCAGATTTTTTATCTTATGAGAAATGTACTTGGACCTAAGCTTAGTGTTAGGAACACGTACTGTGATGGGATGTTTAAACAAACAATAAAAATAATTTAAATATAAACCCAGTGGGCTTGACTTTATTGACTACAATCTTCTTGAGATTTGCCAGGGTGTAATAACTAGAAATGGGTTTCAGATACCTAGAGATATTGCTAAAGAGGTAACACAAGTCTCAAACTACCACCCTGCCACTCTCGGGCCAATTTCAGATATTCACAGGGATGGCCCTGGACAGTGAATCTCATAGTGGCTAAGGACTAATACTGGCTTCTAGTACCTTTGTGTCTGATAGGAAACACAGATAGAAATAAAATGAGATGTTTTTATTCACATATTTATTCTTTTTTTTTTTATTTTATCTTTTTTTTCTGTTTTTTTTTTTTTTTTTATTTAAAAAAAAAAAAAAAAACAAAAAGTTTCCCCCCCCCCCCCGCCTCCCTTTTTCCCCCCCCCCTTCCCCCCCTTTTCCCCCCCCCCCCCCCCCGCTCCTCTCCCCTCCCTCTCCAGTCCAAAGAGCAGTCAGGGTTCCCTGTCCTGTGGAAAGTCCAAGGCCCTCCCCCCTCTGTCCATGTCTAGGAAGGTGAACATCCAGGGTGGCTAGGCTCCCACAAAGCCCGAACTTGAAGTAGGATCAAAACCCCGGGCCATTGTCCTTGGCTTCTCATCAGCCCCCATTGTTCGCCATGTTCAGAGAGTCTGGTTTTATCCCATGCTTCTTCTGTCACAGTCCAGCTGGCCTTGGTGAGCTCCCAATAGATCAGCCACACTGTCTCAGTGGTTGGGTGCACCCCTCGTGGTCCTGACTTCCTTGCTCATGTTCTCCCTCCTTCCGCTCCTCATTGGGAACTTGGGAGCTCAGTCCGGTGCTCCAGTGTGGGTCTCTGTGACTATCTCCATCCATCACCAGCTGAAGGTTCTATGGTGATATGCAAGATATTCGTCAGCATTGCTGTAGGATAGGGTCATTTCAGGTTCCCTATCCTCAGCTGCCCAAGGAACTAACTGGGGACCTCGCCTTGGGCTCCTGGGAGCCACTCTAGGTTCAAGTCTCTTGCCAACCCTAAGGTGGCTCCCTTAACTAAGAATTGAGCTTCCGTGCTCCCCTATCCAACCTTCCTTTATCCCAATCATCCTGTTTCCCCAAGTTTCCCTCATCCTCCTCTTCTCACTTTTCTCTCCCCATCCCCCAATACTCCCATCCCACCCCACCCCCAAGGTCCCAAATTTTCTCCCCTCAATTTTGTCTACTTCCCGTATCCAAGAGGATAATTATATGTTTTTCTTTGGGTTCACCTTCTTATTTAGCTTCTTTGGGTTCACCACTATATACTCCGTGACCGTTATTTATGGCTAAAAACCAATTATGAGTGAGTACATCTCATGTTCCTCTTTTTGGGTCTGGGATACCTCACTCAGGGTAGTGTTTTCTATTTCCATCCATTTGCATGCAAAATTCGAGAAGTCATTGTTTTTTACCGCAGCGTAGTACTCTAATGTGTATATATTCCACACTTTCTTCATCCATTCTTCCATTGAAGGGCATCTAGGTTGTTTCCAGGTTCTGGCTATTACAAATAATACTGCGCACTGAACTGAACAGAGAATTCTCAACAGAAGAAGTTCAAATGGCCAAAAGACACTTAAGGTCATGCTCAACCTCCTTAGCGATTAGGGAGATGCAAATCAAATCAACTTTGAGATATCATCTTACACCTGTCAGAATGGCTAAAATCAAAAACACCAATGATAGCCTTTGCTGGAGAGGCTGTGGAGGAAGGGGTACCCTCATCTATTGCTGGTGGGAATGCAATCTCGTGTAACCACTTTGGAAATCAGTGTTTTGGTTTCTCAGGAAATTCGGGATCAACCTACCCCTGGACCCAGCAATACCACTCTTGGGAATATACCCAAGAGATGCCCTATCACATGACAAAAGCATTTGTTCAACTATGTTCATAGCAGTATCACATATTTATTCTTAACAAACTGAAAAATAGTATGTACAGACAATTCTTATCTATAGCAGATTCAATATGCTTTGAAACAAACTCTGGTTAGACCAGACAGCTTAATATGGGGATAGTTAAATTTGGAGAGAATTAAATTTAAAATATCTAAGATCCTTTAAAATGTTTAATTGCAAAATATTTAAAGCACACAGAAAAAAGAAATATATCAGACATAAGCACATCCACAACTCACATTTACCAGAACTATATCACATCTATTTTAAGTGATCCTAAATCATATTTCCGAGCTTTCCCTCACTGCACTTTTCCTACCGAAGATTGTTAGTGCTCTGTGCCTGCTATGACTCATTCCAGGATATGCTCTCATATTTTTTAAAACGCAGTTCTGTAAGCATACAAATAATTATTTTGGATTCTTTGCTGTTTTATACTAATCCTATGCTGTGCATACTTCCTTACAGCTTATAGACATAATCCAGTTTTGTTTTAGAAGTTTGTTTGAAATATGTATTGGTTTGTTAATTTAAACATGTGTACAGTGTCTATTGTAATCAGAAAACTTTATTTTTATTTTTTTATTTGTGGTCATTATCAAATGACAGTGAATCATTTGAAACAATCTGTGTTTAACATATACTTCAGCAACTTTAATCATATATCCAGATGCTCTCAGAGTGATTTTTACCAAAACATACTCTCATTTTCTTTTTCTTTTTTCTTTTCATTCTATTCTTTAAAATAGAAAACAAACTATCTTTTTTTTTATTTTACATACCAATCCCAGTTCCCATACCCTCTCTTCCTCCCGTTCTCTCCACCTTCCCCACAACCCCTATCCACTCCTCAGAGAGGGTAAGGCACATTGCTTTGGGTATTGTCCAAGGCCCTCCCTACTATATCTAGGCTGAGCAATGTATCCATCCAAAGAGAATGGCTTCTCCCCCCAAAAGTACAAGCCGTGGGATAAATCCTGGTGCCACTTCCAGTGGCCCCATAGTCTGCCCCAGCCATACAACTGTCACCCACATTCAGAGAGTCTAGTTTGGTCTTATGCTGGTTCCTTTCCTGTCTGGTTGGAGGTGGTGAGCTCCCCTTAGCTCGGGTAGATTGTTTCAGCAGGTGTCTCCATCGTGGTCTTGACTTCTTTGCTCATATTCACACTCCTCCCACTCTTTCACTAAATTTTGGGAGCTCTGCCCAGTGCTCCACTGTGGCTTTCTGCCTCTGCTTCCATCAGTTGCTGGATGAAGCTTCTATAGTGACATTTAAGCTAATCATCAATCTCACTACAGAGCAAGGTCAGTCTGGGCACCCTCTCCACTATTGCTTAGGGTCCCATTTTCAGAAAGTAAGATCTCTTGTTAATTCATTTACCAGACAACTATTTGAACTTTTATCATATTAATGGATATGAGATATTTGTTTTTAGCTTATTTTTCATTGATGGGTCTTTTGTGTTAAACCTTTCTTATTTTGAAAAAGTAAAACATGTACTGTATTATCAGCTTTTCATTGCTATAATAAAATATCAAAGGCAGGCTAATTAAATCAACAATAGGGTCAGATGCTAACATTGGCTTCATTCTACAGAGAGTCCCCTCAGGTATGTTACAGTGTTTCTGATGGTTGGAACTTGGGATGAATATTTCCAGGTTGTCAACCGAAGAATTGAAAGTGAGGGATCACAGAGATGTGCAAAAGAAGCAAGGTGACTTTGCTGAGCAATAGCACTTCAAAATCACTGGCTTGTTCAAACCTGTTGAATGTATGATACACGAATAACTCTAAATAGAGAGGGCCCAACAGAGAGTGAGAGCGGTGCACTCATCCACTTGAGCTAAGCACAAAGGGAAATTAAAATCCAGCTTTGGGAAAAATTATTTGATATATGAGAATGCAGACAATAACACCATCACATCAACCAAGTATACAAAAGAATCAAAGGCAGACACGTCACAAAGTGAGGGTCATCTGAAAGGTCATTTAACTGTCATCGCCATACATGACTGGTATATGTAGAGACCCTGCTGGGAGAGATGAGTAACACTGGAGATCATGGGTATAACTGCAACAAATGTAAAGAAACTATCAAAAGTGGACCAAATTGGAATACAAGAAAGAAAAAAATATATATATATAATGCAAGAATTTCTTCAAAGGTTGTGTTGGGAAGTTTGTTATATGAAAATCAAGTAGTGAACTTGAAATCACTGATTATCCATACCGAAGCAAAAAGATGGAAGGGAGGGGGAGAGCCGAGAGTAGCAGAACAAATTCAAGCTGTAGGAAAATATTGGCGATTCTAATGCATATGTGATTGGAATTCCAGAAAGAAACAGAGAAAATGAGCAGGAGAAATGTTTGAGTCATTAAATAAAAGGTAAATCCCAAAGATGAATTTAGACCCCAAACAACAGATGCAGATTCGCTTTCTCTAAACAGAAAGAGCAGTAATAGTAAGAACACGAATGCACCTGAAAACACCATAACCAGCTATGGGGAGACTGTTCAGTGGATGAAGGGCTGTGAGCTGTGTTTGGATGCTCAGTGTCCATGTCAAAGCAAAGCAAAACAAATCAAAAGCAACAAAAAGCAAAGCAAAGCAACAACCAAACAGCTTGGCAGCAGTCATCTGGGAATGGAGGGTGGAAGAGTAGCGGGATCTAGCCAAAATAAGAAGCTCCAGGTATAGTAAAAAAGTTTGACTAGAAAAAAATAAAAAATAAAATGAAGGGGGGAAGCAATAAAGGAAGATGCCTGATATCAAAACTGGCCTCCACATGCACACAAAAGGACTAGGAAGTCCATATATGTACACATGTGCACATTCTAAAATAAGAAAAAAAGAGAGAGAAGGAAAGAGAGATGGGGGAGGGAGGAAGAAAGGAAGGAAAAAAGAAAGGAAAGGAAAGAAATATCACAACCAAACTGCTTGATATAAGGGTAGAGAAAAGCTGAAGACGCCGTTTTTTAAAAAAAAAAATAGTGTTACTAAAGAAAAACAGAAGTTAAGATCAATACAATTTTTCCCAGGAATACTGCAAGACAGCAAGGTGGTTGTATTTCTTAAGTGCTGTAAATCAACAAATTGACAAGATGGACGAACTAAGATGCTCTGTACTTTTCTTCTCCTCCACAGAGGTTAAATATAAAAAAAATTATTAGCTGAATGGTGGAGAATATGGGAACCCAACAAGGAATTACACAAATGTAGCGAGCCATGAGTATCTGTGGCAGGAGCTTAGAGGTCAGTCAGAATGGTGTGCTCACAGCTGTGACCCATTTTCCAAGGACTCCACGACTCCATTCCTAGAATGGTGGGAGAGGAGCGAGTGTCAGTGTGGAGCCAGATGTTCTAGCTGTAACGAGATTTCCCAACACAGGCTAGGAGCACAACTGGAAGAGCTACCTAATTTCTTGGCCATAATAACGCCACTCTGTCATTCAGAGTCTAAGATGCTGCGGTGAGACATCCTGCTAGCCCAAAGTCACCCCAAGCTGCTGCTGAGCCAGATGGTGTTTGCTTAGCACTTCACTTTCCCCCATAGCTTCTTCAGTCTTGCCCATGGTTAAACTTATGCTCGAGTCCAACAATATACATAAAATGTCCTTTGTCAATACTAGTGCTCCACATGCCCAGTGCCACCATTCCCACTGCCTGATAGGAAAAACCAAACCAAACAAACACAAAGAACCTTATCTCTTCTTCCAGAGTACTGGGCACAATTTTCCTGAGACTTTTGTAGATATTTTTCAATAAGTGAGTCTTTTATTACCATCCTCTGTGTTGTCAATAATCAACCCTAAGTCTATCTTGCTGTATGTATAGGCATTCTACATTGGCTGTAGCTTTCCTTACATTGAAATCTATTATTCACATTTTGGTGAGTTACATGAGGCAACAGGAAGAAATTGATACTATTTCAAGTCATTTCATTATCTGTCAATATGATTTTTATAATTACTAATTTTTCAGTCTTTCTACTTTAAAGTATAATTTATAGTTTTGCACATTTTTCTATTGTGTGTATGTGCATACATTTAATATTTGTAGGCAATCTTTATGTCCTAAAAGAATAAATATTTTTATTATGAAAGTTAGGTTAAATTTCACACAAATATAACTTTGCTTTTGAGTAAGAAAAATAAATATATGTATCTTAAAACTTTTGAATTATTATGAGAGACTTATCTTGCTCCCTAAATATATTATATACATAGATATTATATAAATAGATACATTATATTATATACAATAGTATGAGGTGAAGACTGTAAAGCTTAGTTCTTTTTCTCAAATGCCATATTCTATTTCTGTGTATCCTCAACTGCACTGAACCCCACCTACCCCTGGGGGCTCACTCATTGATCAAAGCTTCCCTGCATATACTTTTGACTGAGATTGAGGCTGCATTGAGTTCATAGACAAATCTGTGGTGAGTTTACTTCATTTTGAAATTGCATTTTTCAGAAACAAACATTTTTTTCAATTTAATTTTTTTATTCATGCTTAAAATATATCACTTATTATTTTCACTTTATCTTTAACATAAATATGCAGAATTTTTATTGGCATTAAGTAGATTCTTATTGTGGATCAACTGTTATCATAATTCACTCTAAAATTTTTTATGTGTTTTTTTAAGAAATGAAACAACATTCTCACTAAGTAATTCTTCCACAGCTCTTCACAACCATGACTCTCCTATATGTCTCTACGAATTGGTACTCTTGGGACCTTCTGCACATGGAATTATCATAACTCTTCTTTTGTGACTAGCTTGTTTCATTTAGTTTTGTGTCTTGAGATTTTACATTGTGTCAGAATTTCCTTCCTTTTAAAGTTGTTTAATATTTCACTCTATCTATCATCTATCTATCTATCTATCTATCTATCTATCTATCTATCTATCATCTATTTATCTACCTATATACATACCCACCTACCTACCTATCTATCACATTTTGTATGTCCACTTATTCATCAAAGATACTGTCTTATTCTTTGGGTTATTGAGAACAATGCTGTGTACTACCTCTTTAAATTATTTTGGAAGCAAATTTCAGAATCATACAGTAATTCTATGTTTAAATTTTTGGGAAGCTGTCACATCACTTTCTGTAGTGACTGCGACATTTTGCTTTCCAACCAGCAATGCTTAGGAATTCTGTTTTTTTTTCCACATTCTTGTTAACAATTGCCACTCATTAGCCTATCAAAGATGTATGAAATAGTAGGAGACTGTTTGTTCCCGACTGCTCAGCCCCGAAATAATCACACAGAAACTGTATTAATTAGATCACTGCTTGGCCAATCACTTAAGTGTATTGCTAGATAGCTCTTGCATCTAGAATTAACCCATTACCAGTATTCTATATTTTACTATGAGGCTCTTGGACTATTGGGAAGATTCCAGCTGACAGCTCACATTTTTCCCCTCTGGAGGCTACATGGTATCTTCAAACTCTGCCATTCTTATCCCAGAATTCAGTTTAGTTTTCCCCACCTAGCTCTACTCTTTTGCCCTATCACAGGCCAAGATAGTTTCTTTATTAACCAATGTTATTCACAGCATACAGAGGGGAATCCCACATCACCTCTCCTTTTTTATTTAAATAAAAAGGAAAGTTTTAACTTTAACATAGTGAAATTACATATAACAAAACAGATATCAAGCAAGAATTACAGTTACAATATTTATATTTACTTTATCTTTTATCATAACTAAGGAAAACTATAATTATAACTATCTATTCTTCAACTCCATCAGACTCCAGAAGGATATAATATTACCTACGTTAGCAGGAAGTGCATTGTAAGCAGATTCCAAAACTCTCGAATTGACAGAGACATCTCACTGCCTGGACAAGTTCTTCTGTATCCTGGGACCATCTATCTTCAGCCTACAGGCCCATAATATCCAGCAGACTCTTCCATGAAGCAGGAAATTTCAAAGACAGCTCTTTGTATATTTAGGAGATCAGACCTCTGTCTGATGTAGGGTTAGTGAAGATCTTTTCAAATTCTGTAGGCTGTTGCTTTGTCTTGTTGACTGTGTCCTTTGCTTTACAGAAGCTTTTCAGTTTCAGGAGGTCTCATTTATTAATTTTTTTCTCACAGTGTCTGTGCTGCTGTGGTTATATTTAGGAAGTGGTCTCCTGTGCCAATGCGTTCAATTGTACTTCCCACTTTTAATTCTATAACATTCAGTGTGGCTGGCTTTATGTTGAGGTCTTTGATCCATTTGGACTTAAGTTTTGTGCATGGTGAGAGATATGGGTCTGGTTTCATTCTTCTACATGTTGATATCCAGTTACGCCAGCACCATTTGTTAAATATGCTTTCTTTTTGCCATTTGATATTTTTTTTGCTTCTTTGTCAAAATTCAGGTATTGAAGGTGTGTGGATTAATATCCAGATTTTCTATTGAGTTCCATTGGTCCTCCTGTCTGTTCTTATTCCAATACCAGGCTGTTTTCAGTACTGAAGCTCTGCAGTAGTCTGAAAGTCTGTCGATTAACCTTTTAGGTGCCTGTAACTCCAAAGCTAAAATGGCTGTTCCTTGTGGTACAGTCAGTGCCACAATTCTAGTTACCCCGTTGGTTACTCTGTGTTCCTGGAGATAGCTCAGCGCTACTCTCACCTTATGGATAGAAATCTGACCAATTAATTCTCACTTAAGATGGCAACATTTATTTTCTGGTTTAGCCAGAGGAAGAAAATATTGTCAGGCCTCTTCTATCCTTACATATTATTCTTCATTAAAATTTTATTTTTTTAAATTAAATAAGCTAAGTTCATGTTTAAACATCTCTCAGTTCCATAAACAAGATTCTAAAAATGGCCAAATGTTGCTTTTAGAAAAACATATGTGTAGACATTTGCCTTACCTCTGATTGACAATAAACAAGGAAGCCCGACACAGGTGGTGTTTCTGTTTCTTAACACCAGCACTATTATGCGTTTTTTTTTCCTAAAGGGCAGGGAAGGAAACAAGCTACATAAACCCAGGCTTTCTAAGAAAAACCCACTGTTGGAGTAACATAGAGATCAGACAATTAAAAATCAATATTTATAAGACTCCCTTAGGGAAATATATTTTATTAAGTGCTAATCTAACTAATTAAGACTTCTTTGTATACAAAATAAAGCAATTAAAGTGACAACATTGTTTCACTTACTCTGATTAGGACTCTTAATTAGGATATTAAGGATATTTAAAATAAATAATGACAAGTCTAGGAGGAGGAAGTTGGAAAGCTGATTTAGAGCCCATGTTGTGTTCTTCACTGTGGTTAAAGCTGAAAAAACTAAATGAGATATTATTTTTGTCATGCCTTAGTATTTAGTATATGGATACAATGTGAAGGTGCAGAATTGCATGTATTAATTCATCAGATATCCTTTCTTGAATATCTACTGTGCATATTGAACTTTCAAATATGAAAAATAGTCATTTGTGGGACTCATGATCCAACAAGATAAAGACATACATATCTGAATACAAAGATGTACTGAAAATATATTGTTCTGGCAGAAGAAGGAAAGAATAATTCAAATGTTCTAGAAGATAGAGAAAATCATCTCATAGAAAATAAAATTATAATGAGTGCTTTGAGAAATGAGAACAACAGTGACCAGTGCAGGGGAAGTGGGATTTTCCCTAGCTTTGGGAAGAAGAGGCATACCACAAAGGAGGAATGGATGTGAATGTTTCCAGTTCAGTGCAGTGTGATGCTATAATTGAGTATCTTCACAAATTTACAGTGGGAAGTCATTAGTCCCATGTTAAGGGATTTAAATGTTACCATATGGTTCATGGGGAACCTGACAAATGTGTCATGGAGGAGTAAAGATTTGTACTGAATGAGGGACTTATAGACCAGTAACATTCAGGGATACATTGAGCATGAAGTTTTGAGAAGTCCTACTTATCAAAAGAGAGAATAGAATGAAGAGAGTTACCATACAGTTACAATTGTAACTGTGAATTGTGCGATGTGAAGAAAAATTAGCGTATTGTCATTGTAACAATAACAAAGTTCAAATTTAAAGAAATTCTGATAGAGGGGTGCAGACAATTTCATGACATGAAGAATGTATTGAATGCTACAGTCAAACATAACTGCAGCTCAGACTGCTGGTTATTTCCCAGGATTTATTCTTCTTTGATTGACAGTGTGATATATCAGAAATTTAGCTGGTCACACTGACCCACAGATTAAAGACTATTATCTTAAAGATAATTTGTTTTTAAATTTTCAATTGCATATTTGTGTGTGCATTTGCAAGTTCATGTGCCCATGGAGGACAGAAGGAGATGTCAGATTTCCCGAGAACTAGAGTGACAGGCACTTAGGTGCCATCTGACATGGGTACTGGGAATTGAATTTGGGTTCTCTACAAGAGGAATATTCCTAACTGGTGAGCCATCTTTCCAACCCCTAAAAGACTGTGTTATATAGATAGCTGTTATAGTTTAAATTCAATTCAGGGAGGTACAAATGCAACGTCTAAAAATTGTCACACGAGGAGACATGTTTACCTTGTTTCTATTTTTCTGGGAAGAAGCTGAGCTTTGATGGTTAATCTTACTCTAGGACACTTTAATGCGGGGACAAAGCTCCTGTCTGTAAAAGGGAAGAACTCTGGGTAGCTGATGTTTTCAGGGCCACTGCTGCACCCTGGGGTTGTTTAACTCTGGATTCATTTTATATGACATAAAACAGATTTTGAAAATGTAGGTTTTTTTCCCCCCGGATGTTTTTGTATTATATTAACTCAAGATTAATTCCAAATAATTCAGTGATGGTGAGTTTCAGATCTGAGAAATTGTATCATGGTCCAAGGAAACGTCGCTATAGTTTGTAGCAAACAATCTGTACATTTTAATGGCATAAAGCAAAAGAAGTAGTTTCAGCAGGTCACAGCAGCACGCCTAACGTTCATGTATGACTTGGCATTCACTTATATGTTCACTGACATTATTAATTTGTTAATATTTCTCGCAAAATTTAAGTGATACCACTAAGTAGGAAGAAAAAGAAAGAGGGAAAGTGGTAGAGAAAATGTTCTTAATTGTGGATATCATCTTTGTGGGAATCAGATTTCTTCGAATAAAATCAAAGACTGGAAGTGGGGATCATGGCCTTGAGTCACTCTGTATGAAGCTGTGATTCATATGCATAGGAGTGGGATTGAATCAGTGGGTTGAGGAAAGCCTTTTGCTGAGTTGCAAAGAAGAGAAGTGACCAAATTTAGGCTATAAAAAATAGAACAATAGGACATGTAGCAATCCACTCAAAAATGCCGAAGAATGTATAAAATAAAAATCATAGTATTTTATTGAAGCATCATCATAGCTTAATAAATACTCACTTGAACCCAGATTTAAATACGGAACCAATGAATTGCCTTATATTAGCACAGAAAAAGAATTGGAATTGCTCAAGAGGCTTTTGCTCATTTCCCCCCAGTAGGACTATAATGTTTAGGAAAATAATGTCATGTATCTAATAGTAAAGAACTGTAAATTCATGGCAACCCCTGTGATAACCTAGAAATAAGCAATGCCCATTACTGCGTGATCCTAGCTGCCATGGTAAATGTGGGACTGGTCTGCCAAGGAAAGAATCCTGGCTTAACCATCTCCCCAAGAGGATCCATTTGTCTTAGGACCAAATCACTTTTACTTAACAAAGAAAATTTGTATTATTTTTTTTATTGAAGATAGAGTTTCATACAATACATACTGACCACAGGTTCCCCTTGCTCTATTTCCCTCAGCTCCCCCTACCTCACCTTTGCCCTATATTCAGTCCCCCTCTATTTCTCTTCACAAAAGAACAGACCTCCATGAGACAAGAACCAAATACAATGAAACAAGATATAATAAAGGCAAAAGCCCTCATATCAAGACTGGATAAGACAAACCAACAGGAAGAAAAGAGTCCCAAAAGCAGATGAAAGGGTCAGACACACCTGTATCCACTGTCATGAATCCTGCAAAAAAAAAAAAAAAAAAAAAAAACAAAAAAACACCACCACCACCAAAACCCTAAAACAATCAAACAAAAAACCACACTAACAGCTATAACATAAAGTGGTGCAGACCATTTTAATGTCTGTGAGCCCATATTAGTCATAATATGCTTATTGATTCAGTGGTCCATGTTCTCCTGTTCTCCTGGTGACTTCCGTGCAAGGAAACATTTTAGCTCAATTATTTGCTTCAACTACTTGGCATTTTTTGTTGTTGTTGTTTTGCTACTTAAATAATTTAATGTATTATTGAGTTTGGATAAGGAATGTCTAAATTGGGGAAAATTTTGAAAGAATAGGAAATAAAAATAGTTCAACCACTATATTAGTCTGAATGAAAATTTAGATGCCTTAATTTAAGATGAGATCTAGCCCAGTAGATAGATCAATGGCCTGCTAAAAATCTCATGCATGATGGATTAGTAATAAAATGCAATAGTTATAAGCTCCAGGTGAATTGAGATAAATTTTTAATTTTACCTTGTGGAAATACTTTTCTACAAAAAGCACACACACACACATACACACACACACACGCACGCACAATGAACTTTTAAAAGGTGTTTCTTTAGGTGTCCAGATGTTAGTATATTTAAAAGAAATTAACTCCAATATCCAGGTTTGCCCAGTGGCAAACTTGTAACCCAGATACCTTGTCATGCTTTGAAGCCAATTTGAACTAAATAGCTTCAACTTGCAAAAATAACTGGGCAGATAAAGAAGAGTAAAATTATGTTGTTTTTAGGAAGTAGCTAGAAAAGGAGCTATTTATGTTAAGCCACATGAACCAGTCTCACACAGACTTGTTTACTCTCATAGACAGAGTTTAGAGGCTACATGCCAGTAAATCAGAGGCTGTCAGAGAAGGGAAATGGAGAAGGGTGGATAAGAAAGGATCATAGAGGTGATACCACCAAAGTACTTTATGTGCATGGGGAGATGCCATAATGAATTCAATACTTTGTGCAATTAATAAACACTAAAAAACACTTTTGTACAAAGAAGGCAAGCACATCATAGTAAGATAGAAGGAACTTTCATTAACCATTGCTAGGGAAAACAGTTTCTTACTGTCCAAAGTATCATGGGGCCAACAATTTAGAAGCCCTCGGTCCTGGGCTCACACAACTATGTAATGTGTTCTGTAATGATCCTCTCTCTCTCTCTCTCTCTCTCACACACACACACACACACACACATACACACACTCACACACACTTACACATACACACACAAAGGATTTAAAGAAGAAGATTGTATGTAAAATTATGTAAATAATTCTGGTTTGGATATCTGTATTTAGTGTAGTGATTGTTTTAATTTTACATAATTTCTCAAATCATAATTCCTTGATTTTTTGGAAAGTTTTAGAAATTAAGGAAGCCATAGCTTTCTAGAGGTGATTGCTGATTAGACTGGGAGCCACTGAAGCCCATGTTAAGTCCATTCCTAAAAGTCACCCTGTTGTGCAATAGAGGACCAGCACTTCTTACCCTCTCTAACTTAGCTTAGATCCTATTGACTAGCACTTGTCCTCCCCTTCCTCCCCACTGTTCTCCCAGCTTATACAAACCACCATTCAATCCTCAGCCTCTATGAGGTTGCATTTTTGGATTCTTAATGTAAGTAAGCCTTGGGACTTGTCTGTGAAGGTATCCTGAAAGTCGGGAGTCAAGGAACACCCGAAAGTCTTAGTTACAGTGAACTTTGGGGTATTCATTGGCTCCCAGCTTCCAGGGTCCATTTACATCTGAGTCCCAATTTTTATTCTGAATATGAGCGTGATTATGTCAAACATGATTTTCCCTCTTCGGCTTATTTTTGTTAACACAATCTCAAACTCTACCAGTGTTGTCACTAACGGCAGACTTTCTTTCTTTTTGTGACTGACCAGAGTAACGAGTCCCCAGACTGCAGCCCAACTGATGCCATCTTAGAAGTAACGTTAAGGCCTTGGAACCCAGAATATAGGCAGAACCACCTGCTGAAAAGAGGATAAATTCTTAGTCTATCAATGAATGTCCCTGGTTCCAGGAAAGTCCCTGCATGTACTAACCTTGCTTTTTAGCTTCCGCAGTGCCACTCTGGTTAACTATTTTTGCTAACTGAGGTATGCCAACCCAGGGTATGGTTTCTGTGATTTAAAGCTCAACCTGAGAAAATCTGGAGACTGTGCTAGGTTGCTGAACTCAGTGTAGTCACCGGCTGACTAAGATAGACACTTCCTATTGGCTTGAACCTGTGTCCAAGAAATCTTCTCTGGTGGATACTTTCCAACACTAGCATTGCAGATTTATATTAACCACATCTTATCTATGCATCAGTTGATGGACACTGGGTTATTTCCATTTGTTGGTTATTGTAATAGTGTTTCAGAGGACATGAGAGTGCAGATCTAGTTAGCAAATTTTTCTAGAATATTTTAATTCATCCAAGTCATCACAATGATATACATATTCTGGAATTAAATATATTCCATAATTGATTGTTTTATGGTGCCTTTAAACTTTGGCTAGGAGACATCATAGTATCAGTAGAAAATTGGTATTAACAAAATTCTGTCTCCAGAACTATTATGATCTCATGATGAGAAGCAAAATCCCAGTGGACTGCAAGCCTTAAGATGAAAGGCTATTTGACCTCATCAGGAATGAGACAAAAAAATGTATTCTTGTGTGTTGTGTGGACTATCATATAGAAGTGAAAGACTGGATGAGAGGACGTAGGAAAATTAAGATCTATATTTGGGACAGAAGTTTTGAATTCACATCCAAAGACCTTTGAAAGAAATTGGTTTTGGAAGAGAATTTAGAGAGCAAATACTTCTCTTCTCCTGTCCCTTCATTTGTAAGCTGCCAATGTTTTATTAGATGTAATTAAATCAAACAGATGTCTAATCTGCTCTAGTGCTCCATCCTGTTCCTTTTCCTACATGACGTGCCTTCCCATTTCTCCCTTCTCATCAGTGCATGTTAATTGCAGACAAATGACTTACATTTTGCCTTTTCCTTCAGGTATATAGTGTTCCTTGATCATATTCATCCACCATTTCCTTCTCTCATCTCCCTTTTCACTGACCACTGCTTTTCTTTCAAATAGCTCCCCTCTATGCTCATTTTATTGTCTTTCCTGAGCTACTATTGTCTTGTAGAGTGTTCGTTCACAAGTTTCCAAAGGAAATATGTTGTCCCTGTAATGGCATGGGGATTAAAGAGGTTTCACAGTGTGAGATTCACAGAGCTATCTAGAATTGTGCTTGTCATAAAGAATAAAATTTGAAGAGTACTTAGGTTTTACTTCATTACTGTAACCTTTCTTTAAAAGAATAGTGATAGCAAGATAGCAATAAGATAGTCTAGTGTTTGCTGAATGGTGTACAGTTTAGAAAAATATAACCTTGAGGGAGTTGTCAGAAATTCAGATAGACAAAATGAGTTTTAAAACACAGAGGGAAAGAGCACAATGGGGAAATATGACCAACACCAAGGAGTTGAGAGAGTGCTAACCCATTTCTCTGGGCTTTGGGAGCTGCGAATGAGATGATGTTGGAGTGAAAAAAGTCCTTTGTGTTTGGGCTGGGGTCTGAGTTGAACAAGTAAGATTCTAGACATGAGCACTCCACCTTCTTCTGGGAACCTTAAATTAAATCACTGCTAACAAGGCAGACAGCTCAGGTCAATATGTTACACAGCCCTCTACACATCCACTTAATATGATTTCATTGTAATTGCACATAGTGTCTTATCCCCAGGAGAATTAGTAGGAAAGCCTCCAAGGGAAATCTATTTAGATGCAGGCCTCCAAACTACCACAGACTTTGACTACACTCTGCAAACCTGGGGCTATATTCTTCAGTAGCACCAACTCTGGAACGATGCAGGCATATGTATGTATGTATGTATGTATGTATGTATGTATGTATGTATGTAGTATGTATGTATATGTACGTATATGTATATTGGATTCCCAGAGCCTTGAAATCTTTTATTTCATTTCCTATTTTCATTGTTTTATTTCAACTCTTACTTTACTGGTCACAATGTAGTACATGTCCATGACTGAGTTCGGTCATTATTGTAAGTAAATAAACTCTTGCTTTCCTTTTCTCGCTTTATTGTTCATAATCTAGAGTCACAGACTGAGATTTGAAAAAAGACAAAAAATGCAAATACTGATTATTATCTTATGACAATTTAACTTTGATGATTTTTCTAGAGGCTAGGATGTAAAAATACATATTTGAAAAAGAAACAATGAATGTCAGTCCCTCAAAAGGATTTAGGTATGAGATTGTTGTTGTTTTTGAAATAATAAGAAAGCAAAATGAAGCCTGGTAGTGGTGGCCACGTCTTCTGTCCCAATACTAGGGAGGCAGAGGCAAGCAGAGTTTAAGGCCACCCTGGTCTCCAGAGCTAGTTACAGGACAGCCAAGGCTACATAAAGAAACCCTATTTTAAAAAACAAACAAAAAAAAAAGAAAAAGAGAAACAAGATGAGCAAGATGATATTATGACACTCTATGTAGATATCCTGGTTACTTGGTTTATGAATAAAATGCTGTACTATATATAGTTTGATCATTAATATAAACATTAGGCCAGAGCAGAAGTATGCAGCAAATGCCACACACACACACACACACACACACACACACACACACACACACCAACACTGATTATCCATATGTGCTCTTGGTTTTCTGTCGTTGAGTACTTTAAAGTAAAGCCGATCCACATACCCACATCATGACTTGGCTGCTCAGCTTCTAATTATTGCATTTGTGTCCGCTAATTTGTTTTGCTTTCATTTTGAATAACTTGCTTGTAAGGGAGTTTCATTTTCATCACTTACAGTATTAATACATATTCTTTCTCTTTTGAAAGAAATCAGGCAAAAAATATTGTTAGTAAATTTATGCATTATGAACAAGCTCTGAATTTATTTGCTGCTTTGAGATGTTCTTTTCTCTTCAAGGTACAGAAATGCTTTTTTGCTTATATGAATAAAAAGACTCTTAGTGCAGCTTTTAAACAGTTGTTGAAATTAGCTTTTATGCCTTGAAAACTTTACATTTCAATTCCCTTAATCCATGAGTATATACAGATGAGCTTTGTATAAAATGAAATGGTGAGACTAAGAACTCCCTATAGCAAAGCTCCGTAGTCCTCTAGTTTGAATTGTCATGGGACTAGTGTAAAGGGGGAAAGAAGCCATGGCAGCCTAGCACTTAAGAGTCAGCAGGTAGCCCATGGGAACAAGTGCACACTTACAGCTTCTATGAGTTCATTTTTCCAGCAATGGAAGTAGATTACTCTGTTATCTTTGGAAGGAAATGAATGGAAGAAGGGAAGGAAGATGGGAGAGAAGCAAGCGTTAATAGCCAGACCTCAGATTAATTGTATTTTGGAATTTGAGAGGACCTGAGAATCTTTTAGTTCAATTCATTCTTTTCACAAATGAAAGAAAAAGGACTACAAGTTTTGGGGGCTGGTGAAAACTGCTCAGTGCAAAGCCGATAGGAGCTTCTGTCCTGAAAACTCCTAGTGTGAGCTATCTTCCTTGATACACCCGAAGCCCAGACACCCAGGATGGTAGGTACAACATAATTTTCTCTGTTTTGATGTCCCAAAGTTCATTTTTTACAAAAATGTAGCTGCTTCCTGTGGACTATTTGTAGAATAAAAGTAGATTCTCACACAGGCAGCTCCGAAGGAACCACAGTGAGTATCTGAACCATAGGAGAGCTAACAGGGGTCACAGCTTCAGTTTGTCATATGCTCTGAGGAATCTAGGTCTACTTACTGGCTATGTGAATGGAATTGTTAGTTTGTAAATAACTTCCCATGAGCCTCCATACAAGCCTGACTTGGACAGTTTCTTTGGACAAGATGATGGTTGCCACAGGTGTGTTGTCAAGTTTTCCTAGGTATATTAAGAAGGTCTATGAAGGTACACAGGATCCCTGAGCCTCTGAAAGTTCACTTGGCTCTGAATCTGCTGCCTTTGCCCCCTACTTAACTAACCTTGAAATCTTCAAAGAAATCCATAAATTGTTTATGATCTGAAAGTGTGTGTCCACTCCCACCTGTCAATTCTTGAACTAAAATTTCTAATGCAATATTGAGAAATAAGAACTCTGAGAAGGTGGTTAAGTTGCGAGAGCTGGGCCCCTCTGAATGTGATTAGTCTTCTCATAAAAGAGCCCTAAGGATGCTTTTCCAATATCTCTTCGTTTTGAAGATTAGAGGCAAGGTACCAACTACAAAATGAGAGAGCTTTCAGCGGATACAGAATCTTGTAACGTAAGGACATATTAATTTTCTTGCAGTTGTATTATTGGGAGTCCTGGTAAATTCCTGGTTTGGGACGTCCAGGAATATTCAAATATCCCTCAAGTGAATACCTTTTCCATTGTGATTCTATTTTCCAAAACCTCTTGAAGGGGTTTTTATTTTAAGTTTCAGATTAATTTTCTTTGTTCCAGCAGTACCAACTCAAGATTCCCTACATATATATATATATATATATTTACATTAGGGTTGGAAATGTATACTTGTAAGTGTCTGGAAGCATAGACTTGAAGTTTCAATATGCTTTTTCTGTTTCCATTAAAGGCTGAGAAAACACATATGCATTTCAAGGAGGTCAGCTAATGAAAAGTTAAGAGAAGTCAGTGTATATACAAAAGTACATTTGTGATTTTACATTGATTTCTCTGGCGTCCATGAGAGAGGGACTGGCGGGGGAGTAGGAACAAAAATGAAGAAGTAGGAAGTAGCAGTGATCCTGGATAAGTGGAGATTGTTTATAAACTTCTGCATCTGGCCATGAGCCAGGGAATATCCTCTATATATGGTCAGATAGTGAATATTTTATTCTAGGTGCTGTGGTCCAAACAACGGTGCTTATGACTATTCATTTGTCATGTTTCTGTGTGAAAGTGGCCACAAGGGTATGGAAACAAATGGGCATGTTTGCTTCATTGCAATTTTATTTACAAAATCATACTGAAAGCTGAGTTCAAACCACAGGCTGCTGCCCAGTAACCTTGGCATTTGATCACGACTGCAGTCAGAAATGGCAGTCAACTGGAGAGCAGTGAGAAAGGCTTGGCTTTAACACCTGTTTTGTGTTTCATACTATTGTACATGGGGAAAGTTTGTTGTACAAAACAGACAAATTTTCCCAAGTACAGCCTTCATTGCAGGAAAATTTACAGTATCAACTCTACTACGTAGTTCACCTTTAATTGGGAAAGGGAGATAAGTAAGTTGCTGTGAGGAAGGAGGTTGATAAAAAGTATGTACTTTGATATGCAAAGTGTTTGTTTCTGAGGAGAGCTGGTCAAGCATTGGGTAGAAAGCATGTAATTCATTAATTAGGTAGTCTTCCTTTTCACACACTAATTCACTTCTAAGCCTATAAACTTATGTTACAACATGTTGTCTGGTCAACATAATGTGTAAGAAATGATCAATACATGTGAGAAAAATATTTCTATAGGAATAATCCAGAGCCTAAGACAGAGAATTCATTTGTACAGGGTGAATAATGTGACCATTCCATGAACTGTACAAGAACTCTCTTCTGGGTCAAGTGGTGATTTTCACAGGAAGATGGGGTCATTTCTTGGCCTGTGGAAAATGTGAAGAAAATTTCATTTTGTTAGGAAACCTTGGTTGGTTCTTTCTTGTTGACCTTTGCCAGGGCTCTGCATTTGTTTGACTGCATATCAGACAGTCAAATGAGGAGATTCTTCCTTATGGAAGGGTTGTTATTGTGATAACGCAAAGGAGGCCTGTTTCCAGCTACAGCGTACATTGAAGGTGAGTGTGACGAGCAGTGATGATATGAGAAGGTAGCAAACTGACAGGGATGACAGAAGAGCAGGTAGACGGTTGCCTTGTGAACCGTTTCAGTTCCTCAACCACATGTAGAAAGTTTCTTCTGTAACCTTACAGCTCATCACACGTAAAATTCCAGCTAATAGCAATGTAGTCCTCTTTTTCTACAGGGCAAAATTTCCTCTAAATTTGTCAGCATCAGAGAATAGAAAAATAGTACATCTGTCTAGTTGTGTGTGTGTGTAGCCTTTATTCTTCCAGATCATCTCTCTGTGGATTTAAATATGTGCATTTAGTGTAGGAAGTGTGTGTGTGTATGTGCATGCACTTGGGCATGCTGTTCATTACCTGTTTTATTAGTGACAGTGTATTATAAAGTTAAGGTTCTATGACAAATCTGGGAACCGATTGTTGTAAATATGTATGAGCTTTCAGGTGAAAAGGTGTGTTTATATCTCCAGATGATCTGGCCTACAAGAAGGCCAAGAAGGAAAGACAATATTTTTGACTCAGCTATGATCCTTCTGCTCCAATATTTTAAATGGCTCCTGTCATTCTACCAATCAGAATCATACAAGAGAGATGCATGCGTCTCTTGTGGAATGTAAGGGGTGTCTACAAAGGTGAGACTGAGGAGAGTCAGGGAAGAGCTATTTTGGTTATTACTGTTGCTTGCATCCAGTTCCCAGCCTGCTTTCTTCTCCAAAGGAACCCCAATTTATTGAAGTGTGGGCTTCTGCTAAATGACTCAGAGGAACTGAGTTCTCAACTCTGTTTTGAATTCTGCTCCTCTTGTGAGGTTACCACTGATTTGGATTAATAGATGAAATGTATAGATTTCCCAGTCTTGTCTATAGACAAGATTCTCAAGAGCTGAGTGGGGCTTTCAGAAGCCTTTATTTACTGCAGACATTTCATATCATTATGAAATTTGCAGTGAACACTGGTTCAGGCTCACTGGTGCATGGCAAAAGTCGTGTGGCTTTTATCCATTCAGCGAGGACTGGTGACTTCAATTGATCCCAGCTGACTAATAGAAAAGTTATTTATTTCAAAGTTTTTGCAAGATCCTTTTCCCTTTATTGAAAGTGAGGCTAATTAGCCTTAGGATGAAGCCATTGCATGTTTGTGGAAGTGGCAAAAGCAAAAGAGTCATGGATTTTAATAGCATAAGAACCATCAGTCAGCTAACCCTATAGCTTCCCAGCCTCCACTTCGTGTCAAATAACTGTCGGTATCCTTAGTTGTTAATCAAGTCATAGTTCTTGTTCCTTGCAAAATACTTTCTAAGCTTACTGACTTGTGATGTTTTGCACAAAGCAAACTCCTGTCATTGGAGAAACAAACATCTGCTAAGAGCATTGACCAACTCACTACTATTATAAGTAATACAATAAGCTACCCATTCATATCATTTCTCTATGAGAAAAAATTTGGAACTCAGAAAGAATGGTTAATTTTTTACAGTTGCATGATTAATACCATCATAGGATCAATAATATTTAGGTCTTTTTATTAGTAACCATTAAAAGACAGCTTATTGATTAGCGAGTTCATGAAAGTAAGCGTGCTTAAAAACAAATCCAGGAAACAAAACTGCTTAAATACTCACACTAAACATTTCTAGTCTACACATTTAAATATAAAAATTTTCTGATGGAAAAATGAAGTGACATCTTTTCTAATAGCATTCAGATGTGTGTGATATCATATCAGCTGTTGAGTAGGCTTCTGGGGATAAGCGCTACGATCTCTGGATGTCACGTTTCCTCTATCAGTTTGGTTGACTTGGGTGTAGACACACTGCTGGTGGGGCAGAGATTTGTGTGAGTGGATTGTCATTTTTCTTTGCAAATAAAGGGGGGGGGGGCAAGAAGTCTGAGCCCCTTCCCAGTTAGTTTGTCTCTAAATAAAAAGTATATCTGCTATGTGAGTGACTGTTGATTACATGATTGAATGTGGGTTACAAGAAGAAAAATGTTTTTTTTCCAAGTGAATAGATTCAAATGAATGATGTGAAGAGTGGGGGGTGAAATGTAAAGACCGGAAGGAAACTTTTTTTTCTATTTCATCTAAAATAAATCATGACTGGCTTCAGTCAAGATGACTATAGGAGTGTACCTTAGAGGTGTGTGTGTGTGTGTGTGTGCATGTGCATGCATAATTACACGTACGCACATGCACATGTGCACATGTTTGCATGTGCTTTTTTATCCACAGATGATCCATAACACATTGAACCCTGTGAAGTCTGGTTGCTGGGCCCTCTTTAGCCATATAACAAAGGTAGGTATTCTGGCTCACGCTGGGAGCACTTCGCTGCCTCTGAGCGCCTCTCCATGCAGTTCCCTTCGGGACTATCATTTTGGAGCTCCTCTTTAAGGAGGATAGCCAAGTTTCTGTTATTCCATTGATCACTGAGAAATACCAGCCATGGTTGGGAGGTATAAATCACAGGAACCATTAAAAATATCAGGAGAGATGCTTGACTCTGAGGGTAAAAGACTTGCCATACAATCATAAGGACCTGAATTTGAAGCACTAGAATCCACTTAAAATCCATGTGAACTAGAAGAGTCTGTAATCTAGGGCTGAGGGAACATGGCGGATCACAGGACTCACTGGCCAGGCGGTCTAGCTTAAAGACTCAGTTCCAGAATAAGACTTTGTTTCAAAAAATAAGAAGAGAGCACCTGAAGACATGTGATGATTCTCTGACCTCCACATGCACACACATGCAGAACACAAACACACACATACATATACAGGCACACACACACACATCAGTGAATAATTTTGGATTGAAATTAGAATAGAATTTCTGAAATGGTCCTAAGCATACTTCTGCTAGTATTGTTTTATTTTTACTTTGTGTTTATGGAAAGTTACATTCTCAATGGTGATAATTATAAATCAAAATACCAATCATCTTTAATTTTCTTTTTACCTTATAGATATTTTGCACATATATTTTTTTGTTGAAACTTAAAAAAAAAAAGTGTTGCCAGAGAGAAAGAAACCATATAACAGAACTCCTGTGGGAGGTTTTTTGTTTTGTTTTTGTTTTTTTCTTAAATTGGGGGAAAGGGAATGGAAAAAGTGGGAGGGGAGAGGGAAAGGAGACAAGTCCCCAGGGACAAGATTGACAGGAGAGGAGAGGAGAGGGGAGGGGAGGGGAGGGAAGAGGAGGGGAGGGGAGAGGAGAGAGGACTGGGGGAGAGAGAGAGAGAGAAGAGAGAGAGAGAGAGAGAGAGAGAGAGAGAGAAGAGGTGGGCATGGCCCTATGAATGTGAACAGAAGGGGTTCTTAGTGGTTGCAGCTGAGAAGTATCTTGTCAGAATCCCAAGGGTAGGCCAGTTCAGATGCCTGAATACTAACAATTATAGTTCCTCATTTTGTGTTTTTGTGGTGTTTCTGTGTGTGTGTTAACATAGTGTGTTTCTGCGACTATTTGTATTTATTGTGCTTTTTTCTTTGGCTGCTTTTCATCCATTTGTTTGTTTTGTACTATTCTGGTTTTTAAAATCTTATTTTATTATTATTTTTAGAAGCGTGTTTATTTTAGAAAGCATGTGGATTTGAAAAGGAGGGCAGGTTGGAAAGATCTGGGAGGAGTTGGGGAGGAGAAACTGTGATCAGAATATATCATATTAAAACAATCTGTCTTCAGTTAAAAATAGGAAAAAGTGAAGATGCTCAGTGCCCTGTACTATCAATCCTCAAGCATTTGTTGTTCATGTAAAAATAAACACAGCCACCTCATAAATAGGCAAATTTGCATTTGTCTTTAATACATGGTAAATTTGTAAGTATGCAAGAACTGTCCTAAAATAAATTTCTCTATTTTCAGTGAATGTGTGTCTTGTGTAAACTTATATACTTATGGTTACATAAATATATAACCCAACCCTTTTCCAGAGGGCTGCTAATGGCTGAAGTATGCAGAAGGTAAGATTGGCAGGTGATGTAAGCCAGAGTAACTAGTTTTCCCCTGGGAGATCCTAGGGAGAGGAGGAAGTTGTTAGAAGGAAAAGATTAGAAGCAGCACATAGAACCAGGTGTCCTAACCGCCTTGCCAACTCCATAAGGAATATTCATACAGAGAGGAACATCAAGTTTCGCTGGCATTTCGGTAATTTCAATGCAAGTCAGATATGCTCAAGTGTGGTTTTTCTTTTCTTTACAGAAGAGATTACCTGGAGGCCGGGTCTCCCTAAAATAAGTAAATAAATAATTGGTGGATATAGAAATCTAAGGCCTAATTCTTCTTTCAACTTCACAATCCCAACTGAAATGTGTGATTTTATTTGTCGGTTTAACTGCATGATAAACGCTAGCAACACTTTTAAGGGAACCTTTACAATGCTTTTAGTTAAATTATCTTAAGCATCCCGAACTGTATGTACAGATTTGTTATATTCAATTTTCTATTTAAATAGTTTGTCTAACAAACATAGCGTCCCAAGTACAAATGCATACCTTTTCATAATGAATTGGACTTATGTATATCTTAATGATTCAGCATCATGATTTCTAAGTCTCTTCGGTGTTTTAATACAATTTTTACATCCGAGGGAACACTCTGGTACTTCTCACCCTAAAACTCTGCATCAGTAAGAAAATTGGATACTTAAAGAAGCAGGAAGATTTTTTTTACTTGCTTTAATACTTCAATTTCCCTGAAAAGAAAATACATACAAATTATTGTTAAAACACAAAATGATATTATTATATGTTATTTTTAATTCTGCTTTGGATTCTCTAAAGTCCCAGAATGAGAAACCTCAGTCTCACCTGGAAAACTACTAGAAATATGGGCTTTTGGGAGCCACTCCGGACCTGCCAGATTAGCAATGCAGAGACAAAGCCCAGCAGTGTGTTTTAATAAAGCCAACGGTTATTGTGATTCATGTTCAACTCTGATAACTGTTACATATTTAATTTTGAAGTGTTTCCATTGACAATGAGATAATTAAACTAACCATCTGGGGGTTGCCTTCTCACAGAAACTTACAGTTAAATTCTCCACTGGCCAAGGTTGCATCTTAAGAGAATTTTATGTAGGGAAAAAATTTAGGATATTACCTACCCTGGGTTATATTTTTAAAGATAAAATTGGCTGAAATCTAAAGATACAAATTTCATGTATCCCGTATCCCAGATATAATTACCACAGAACCTACAACTGAGAGACTCATACATTGCTTACTTTTTTGTTTCTAATTGCAGTACCTAAGTGATTAGATATAACTTTTTTCTTTGCTTGATCTTAGTCTGTACCCATTTCATGCATGTTTTCCACTGATAGTCTTCCAACTATTTATTTCCCCGAATGTTTAAGACACATTGACTTTGCCTGTGTCTGAAGTTTTGTTGTCAAGACTCAACACTAAGGAGAAGAAACAGGCTTGTGTTTGTGTCAAGAATTTGTAAAGCGGTGCTGTGCACAATAAAGCAAATCACTTGACTAAAAGGGATGCAAAAGGTAGTATTGTTGTAAGGAAACAGAAGACATTTTTTTTTTGCAGTAAAATAGAATACAGACAGTTTTCCCACACAGAGAGTTATGTAATAAAGCACTCCTACACTTGAGCAGGAGTAAACAGGAAACCCAACATTTCCTGTGGCTCCTAATGAGCCCCTTGAGGGTACAAAGATTACCTGAGCCAGCACACTCAGGACAAAGATCAGCAGAAGATACTCATTCTGTGGGGAGGGGGCAAGTTGGGGGGTGACTATGCACTGTGAAGGGAGGAAGAGAATATTACTCATATCCAGAGTTCTAGATGACAAGGCCGACTTCTTGTGGAGGATGTGAGAGATGGTGAAGGGTTTTTGTGTAATGAGAAACACCCGTGTCAAGGAGATGAGACTATGAACTGTAAAAAGTCAGAAAATCGTTGCTCCAAGATACGGTTGAGGAGAAGGTTTTATTGTTGATATGAGGGAGACTACAGCCAGAGTCATCTGGAAAAGTCCAGAGCTGAGAGAGAAAGATGACCAACAGACTAAACAGGCCATGAGAAGAGGAAAAGAATATACAGGCAAAGGAGACCAAGCAAGAGTGTAGGAGAGAACACATGGCTGAAATAACAGAGTTTTATAGGAATTAGAAGCTGGGGGAAGGAAGGCTCATGAACTCGAAAAGTTAAGGGTAGAGGGCAGGGTGAGAAGAGCTGAGAAAAATCACAGATGCTGAGGGAGTCTGTAGGCCAGTCTCTGCTTTGGCATGCTAGTAGACACCACAGTTAGCCATTTGTTTCTTTTGTACCTGACATGAACCACAGCTGCAGGAAATGGCTAGCATGAGATGAAACTAGTACAGCACCAGTATGCAGGAAATATAAGAAGAAAAATTAAACAAAAATCATAAAAATAAAGAAGAAAGGAAGCAGAGAGTTAGGAGAAAATTGCATATTAATTTGCCCTAGAAATCTCCATCTTTGATAAAGATTTTTCTTATTTGCCAAGCTGAAAGCTTTGTCCCATTGGGCCTTCCATCACACATTTGGCAAGGAAACCAACAGTTGTGTTGAACTACACCATTTATCCACAAATTCTAAAGCCCACTGTCAAATCTTTCTCAACTAGGCATAGGCTTTTCATGAAAGAGATATGGGTAGATGTTGGTGGATGTAATAATAAACTAATAACTCTATGACTAAAGGGAACAGATAAAACTCATTAGGAAAAGGAAATAGAATAGATAGACATGGATGGGAGGTGCTAGAATGAATCAAGAAGTTTACTGCAATTGCCGACCTCTTGCAAAGTAAAATATAGTTTTCCTTAATGGATTCTCATTGGTTCTATTAACTGCTCGTCAGGGTAGCCTCCATGTCCAGCAGTAGATGGTTATCACTAACTGACCTCATTGGTGGTTTTGTAGAGTTTTGGTCTCTTATTGCTTTGTTTGGACATTTTTTTTGTCTTACTGTTTTTTTTGTTTTTATATTTCGGTTTTCAATTTAGGGTTTTCATAGGTTTTGTTTATTTGCCTGTTTGTTTCCTAATGAAAGGGAGAAAGAAAGAAAGAAAGAAAGAAAGAAAGAAAGAAAGAAAGAAAGA
>JABTXL010003523.1:24215035-24281652 GCA_025134845.1 Neodon shergylaensis | reverse complement strand
AGAAAGAAAGAAAGAAAGAAAGAAAGAAAGAAAGAAAGAAAGAAAGAAAAGGTGTGGAGTTGATTGGAAGGGGAGGAACTGGAAGCAGTTGAGGGACAGGAAAAGTGAAATCAAATATACTGCTTAAAAACAAGTTTTTTCAAAAAAAGAGAAAACAATTGTAGTTTTTAAAAGCAACAGAAAATAATAATCAGAATAGAAGAAAGCACACATGCACATGCATGCGCGCGCGCGCACACACACACACACACTTGCACACCAAACAACTTCAGGCTGGTAGGAATATTGAGTTTGGTGTGTAGACACAGGCTATAAAGCCAGAGGAATAAACTAAGGTTGACATAGTGTCTTTAGCCGATTTGTTATTCCAAAAAATAATAATAACCACGGAAATACTCTCCAAGAAAAGGAACTGAAATGTTGGAATTTGCACTGTATGAAGTCAGCTCAACCTTTAGATAAAGTTGGTGAAAAATATCCCTTTTGCTGTTTTACTATAACAAAATTTTGTGACCAATAGTTTATTCTATGTAGATTGGGTTAGGAAGAAAAGCTTGCATTTTGCACTTTGAGGCTCAAAATTCAGCCCTGTTAACAGTTATGGGATTGCTTAACCTCATTGAGTCTCAGTCTCTGTCTTGGAAAAACAAATGAAAACAGTGCTATCTTCCTGGAGGGCTTCTTTGGAGCCAGTGGTTGCAAACAGGAATTTAATGTGAAAGCATTAAACACAGTGCAAGCTGCAAGAAGGCTTTTGTTCCAAGAAGCTGAAGCTGTTCTTCAAGAAGTCAGACAGGATGTATGTGGGTGGGGGTGGGTGTTACCAGGACAAAACAAGGATGTGTCTCTGGAGCTAGGTCTCAGATTGATGCTAATAGCACTGGGGACAAATAGACATGGGAAATCAAAATCTGCTCTGCACACTGGCTTGTTTCTGCCACAATAGCTTAGCGTTGACATCTGCTTTGTTCAAAGAATAGCCAGACTGAGCTGTAATTTCTTAGTTTCATTTCTCAGTGTCTTGGGGGACAAGCTACTCCGTCATCTCATGTCTCTGGTGTTCCTTTGACACCGTGGCAGTGGGTGAGTTCAGGTAGTGCTTTGAGGGTAGAAACAATCCCTAGGGGAGCGTGGTGTCTGTCGCAGGATAAGATTAAAGAGTCAGCGACTCACAGGAATCAAATAACCCCATCAGTTGAGATAATTCACAAAGATTTTCTGTGAAAAGTAATCACAAAAAAATGGGACACGCCAAAAGATAAACACAAGCAGATCGTGTAGTGCAATTGATCAGCTATTACAGACGACAGTAAGGTAATAGAGCCAAAACGGAGAGGGCTAGATATTTTGGGCAGCTTCTGTTTGGGGACACAGATGGCACAATACCACCTCTGAGGAGGCAATAATAATATATATTCCAATTCCATACCTTCCCTTTCACAGCCTGTCTCGGGTGGTCTTTAGCAAATAATATATGGAATTTTGAGAATTGCAGGACCGTCTTTATATCGACACATAGGTGGACTGTACATCAGAGAGGGACTGGAGAGGCTAGGCCAAGGTGTCCGACTAGGGTGTGGGTGTGGATGTAGGGGAAAGAAGGATGGATAGTAGGGGTGGTAGGGTGGGGAGTGGGGATGGTGATGTAGGGATGGTGGTGATGGCAGTAATAGTAAGAAACATTCAAAACACTGTGAAGTTGAACACATGTATTACTTTATTTGTTTATTTCATTAGTAGAATTTATATAATTTTCATCAACAGGTGGGATCTCCTACTGGATATTGAGTCATGTTGTGTGTGGACTGCTAGATGATACTTCTCTAGCAATGGTGAGAGTTTTGATTGTACAACTGCTATGTTGTCTTTGTTGAGTCCATTTTAATTAGAGCCTTATTCTCCCAGTACTATAGCTATCAATGGGAAAGATTTAGGTAAAAAATTCGATGACTAATACTAGGTTTTTTTTTTTTTTTTTTTTTTTTTTGGTTTTTCGAGACAGGGTTTCTCTGTGGCTTTGGAGCCTGTCCTGGCACTAGCTCTGTAGACCAGGCTGGTCTCAAACTCACAGAGATCCGCCTGCCTCTGCCTCCCGAGTGCTGGAATTAAAGGCGTGCGCCACCATCGCCCGGCGACTAATACTAGGTTTAAAAGATAATGCATAGGATGCTGGGGAAGAAGGAGTCATCTCCCTTGATGGACTAGCCACTTACGAGGTGCCTAAATTCCAGTTACTAGCCCTCCATCCATGTTCACGCATACAACTTTAAGTAGACTCTGGGTCATAGAGAAAGACATAGAAGTAGGGTAGAGGACCAGCTAGAAGCAGAGATTCAACAAGAAAAGGATGGGGATGAGGGATCAATAGGGAGTGAATCTGTTCGAAATAAATTGTGGATTTATATTCATGAATAATTGTCAGAAACATATTGCACACAAAGATAAAATGATAAATCATTCCAATCATTATATAAAAACAGCTGCACTTAAGACAAGTATTTAAGGGAAAGCATCAATTTCAGAGCTATTCTCTGTATTTTGACTAACATAATTTATATGTTATTTAGTGTTGAGAGTTTTATTTCAGAATTTTAGTATAGAATTTCTTTAGAGTCTATCTAGTGTCTAAATGTCACCATTAATAGACTCAAAATGTCTAAAAGTATGTACTTCATCACTTACTTAGAACAAATTTATGTATTCCTACAGCTATTCTATATTTCTATTGTTGAAAATAAACAACAAATAAGCAAAAACCTTTTAACAGTCATTTCCCTTTTAGAATAAAGTGTGTGAGAAATTTAAAGCAGAATTTTGTTTCATTTTAAAGATAAAAGTGTCCTTTTAAATTAAAGTTGATAAATTGTTGAGCATCTCAGTTAGCACAAGGGTATGTGTTTGTGTACATGTGTGTAATGGTTTCTATGGCTGCCGCAGAACTGAAAGTTGAAGTTAAGAGCAGAACCACTAAATAAATCAGATATAAAATAGTAAAGAAAAGTCATATTAACAGACAATTGTCTTGAGACTTAATTTGTATAAAAGAACTGAAAATATATGTACAAAGATACTGAAAGAAGTCTGCAAGCTTAAGAATCAATGCTTTCAAATCAAATGCATTCTGACTTGTTGCTCATTGCTAATTCCTGCTCTCAAGCTTTGGTTTTTGTGCTTGTGTCCCTGTAAGTGAGGGCACAGTAAAGGAACCACTGAAATGGCTTCTCCGTGGTTAGGGTGAATGTTTTTATTCTAGGTAAGAGAGCAGAACAGATCTGCAGAGCCCAGAGAAGAGAGAAAAAGAAGTAGAGTGGCCATGGCCAGGGTTAGAGAAGTGGGGTGTGGAAAAATCATGAGGATGATTGGGACAGAACTGAGGGGAGCAAAGCCTGTGAACTGGAAAAGCCTGGGGGGTTAGGATAGAGGCGGTGATGGGAAAGGCAGGGCCCTAGCATGGACCTTAGCATGGACCTAGATCAGAATGAGTGCAGGTGAAAAGGACTTGAAGGATTCTGAAGGCTAGACTGGGCTTTGATGTGTAATCACAGCTATACACCAAGGAAAGTGGCCCTGTCTGGCAGGCAGAAACCGGTTTCACGGGTTCCTGAGGCTTACTGCTCCTGCTGTGGTCCAGCTTGAGCTGAGCAAGGGCTCATCTTGGGGTTATCCATTGCCTTTTGGGGAATTAGAGTTCTCTTGGGACCTGATGGTCTACTAAATATATTGTGATATTTTCCTCAGGTTTCCCCTTTGTGTTTATACTGAGGGTAGATATTTAAAATATTTTAGGTTAAAAGGGAGACAAAACATTGGGAAAGAGAAGGCACTGTCTTTCCTTGGGAACCAGGAAAGTATTAAAGATATTGTCTGTTCTGAGTGCTTTGATGTCTCATATAGTAAGAGCTGGAGAATTTCCTGGATATCGCAGTTCCTTTTACTTCAATTTGTCTTTTGTGTGATTTGAGACTTTTATTTGTTAAGGGTTTTAGGGCCCAGCAGACATCAGAAAGGCTGATGGTTTTTGGAGACCCTACACAGGGTAGAACAGGGACATACCGTCTAGCATTCGTGGAGGGCCCTGCAAGGTCAGTCTGGAACTGTGTGACTCCTTCCTGATCAAGAGGCCAATTAACATCTCACTGTATATGGTAGTTCACAACTTGGACGTTTAGTTTCCTGAACCTAAGAAAAGCAAGAAAGCAAATTGTTAAAGTGCTTAAGGCCTCCTGTTTTTCTGTATTGTTACAAGCAAAACATGCCAATGGAAATCGTCCTTAGTTCTGGTTTCATTGAATGAAACCATTGATTCTGGTTACTTGTAGACTTTTGTGTTAAACTTCAATCAATTCCACCTAAATCTATATAAAAATATGAATGCATGGTAGGCCATTATACAAATGAAATACAGCTCATTCCTAAAATTAAAACTATGATTTTAAAATTTTTGAACATGAGAACATGTTATTATATGGGGTTATAAAAATAAGAAGCAAAACAATATAGAAAACAAAATCTCAGCTTTGTTAAAATATATTGTATACAGAAATAGAAACTGCTTAGATATGAATAAGAATGAATAAGAATGTGTTTTCTTTAATACAATCTACATATAACTCATTTTAAAACAGCAAATTATTTTTAAGTCGGAAAAGGATTAAGTAAATGTTTACAAAAAAAAAACAAAACGAAAAAGTTCAGTCACAACAGCAGACACAGCCCACTTAGGAACATTTAATCATCGAGGTAATTGTTCCAAGACTTTCTGCTATAAATAAACACGTTCGCCACTAGTTCTACTGGAATCTAAGCCTATATTAAAATAAAATGCTGATAATTAATGTCTCCAGCACTAAAGAGGCCTCCTGGCTTGGTGGTTTGGGTTTCAGAGCCTTCATCGTTGGTAAATACTCCCCACGTTATTATTGTATTAAGAGAAAGGAAACGAACTCGAGCCCTCTGAAAGAGGAACACCAAAGCCTAGTAGCCGTTCCTGTTAAGGAGGGTGGTCTCTTGGAGCCAGGTTGTCTGCTCCAGTGAGAATATCAGTAAAGAGCAAGTATTGCGAACATGTAGGCACGCTCGCCCAGCCTTGGTGAATAGTCGCCTACACGGTTGCCCACAGAGCACTTTTATCCTATCCTTTTGCAGGGGCATTAATTTTCCTGTTTTTTTCTTTTTGCATTTTTTTTATATTAAAGACATTTATCTCTTCTGTGTCAAAAATGTGACACTTATTTTCTGGACACGGTATTTTAAGATGCTGAAGTTATTTCTTTCAGAGAATCTTGTCTATTTGTCTTTGAAAGCATATTCCTTTGACCTTATTAAATGAATCAACAAATATTTATCATCACCATGTGTCATTTACTGCCCTGTGTGCTGTCGAGGCAGCCATGAGCCAAAATGACAAATTCTGCCCTCATGGAACTTGGAGCCATATGGAGAGAGCCAGATAAGCAACAGTGAACAAAACAGATCCAGACTGTGCAGTGCTTCACTGAGCATGAGAAAAGTGTGGCGCTATCTTTAAGGAAAAGAATAGAGACTCAGAGACAGGGGAGACAGGACCATGGGAACAATGGGCATGACATGAGTGATACGAAGACACAGAAAATGGTAGAGAGAGACAGAAACATTAGCGTAGAAGTGGGGTCAGAGCTTCTTCCAGGAGCCCCACTGAAATCTCAATTTAAAAAAAAAAGACCCCTCCCTCTCTCGCTCTCTATGTATATATATATGTATATTTCATGTCATATATATCTTTGAGGGAGGACATGAGACAGTGAATATGGCCCAGTATTTGATATACTTGCATGAAAATGTCTTTATGAAAGCTATCACCCTATGCAACAAATATACTCTAATAAAATCATTATTATAGTATAAGATGGAGTAATGACTGGACTTGTATAAGCATGCCCAATAATTTGATACTGGGAAATGGCATTATCATTTACCGTGTTCAGTCCAGAGAACTGAGTTATTTACAATCAAACAGAAAGCAATCACAGTGTTTCAAGTAAATTTTAGGGGTTTGTTACTGTTGGGCTACATACAGCCATATGCAGTCCACAAGTCAAAGGATGGACATGCCTGAGAATACTTTAAAATGTTTTAAAAAACAACTATAACAAGGCTCATAAAAGTACCAATATATCCACAATGCATTCAATATTGCTTTTAAATATGTGAAATAAAATGGATATATTTTTCAAAAGAAACCAAGCATTCAATTGTTACTGCTCAGCTTGTTTTCTTATAGAATCCAGAACCACCTGCCCAAGAATGGAACCAAGCACAATGGGCTGGCCCCTCCCCAACCAATCACAAATTAGGAAAATGCCCTAACGGCCTCCTTACAGTCCTGATCTTATTGAGGTGTTTTTTCCATTGAGGTTATCACCTCTCAAATGACTTAAGCTTGTGTCGAGTTAACATAAAGCTATCCAGCACAGAAGGAATTATTAAACATTCTTAAAAATTTTAGTAAATGCACAACAGTAACAAAGGCAAAGCAAATATGGCTGACACAAGTGAAAATGATATGTATCTGAAGTACGTTTTCTGTAATAGCTTCACAAGCATTTTGTATGTTAAAGAAGAGGAAAAGATAAAAGAGGCCTGAGGTAGTTTTCTTTCACAAAAAAATAATAAAAGAAAATTTCAGATCATTATTTTTTATGAACACAGATATAAAAATCCTAATAAAAGTATTGCTGCATGCATGTGCTAGCCATGAATGACAAAGGAACCTTTCCCAAAAACCACAAGTATAAGCTGAGCATGGTGGTGCATGCCTATAACCCCAGCCTTTGGAAGATGGAGAGTTTTAGGCTATCCTGGGCTACATTAATTTGGATCAACCTGAACTATATGGGCTACATTAATTCGGATCAACCTCAACTATATAGAAAAATTCTGTCTCAAAATAATTCAAAAATTTCAAAGAATAAAAGAAGTATGATATCAAAATACTTCAATTTAAATTATGTTAGTAGTAGATTAACAATTTTAAAATGTAAGATTATCCAAATACATAAAAATATTTGATAAACCCAGAGCCCTTTGATAATATAAATTCTTAGGAAAGAGGAATAAAAATACAATATCAAATGCTTAATACTTAGTGAATCTCAGTCCCCAAACATGACTTATACAAACATTGCTAAATGTACCAACATGTTTAATAATAAAATATTTAGGTGCCTAACACTGCAGCCTTGAGATGAAGCCGGCATGGATGAGATGTTCCCTGAGGGGGCCTACATGGACCTGGATGAGGCTGGAGGGAGCACCTGGCTCTTGAAGGACTCGGCAGCCAATGAAAAGGCAGTTCATGTGGACTTTTTAAATGATTTTGAAGATCTCTTTGATGATGTCCAGTGAGGCTACTCAGTCATATATGCTCCACATTTGTGAGAAGTCTCGAATTTCTCAGGACAGGATCAGATGGTTGTAGAGACCTTGCAAAGTTACTAAAAGTCAGAACCTGGACAACCACAGGAGGGTACTCTCTGAACCAACTAAGTGCAGTGGTCTCTGAGAATGCTAGCTCCTTGTTTAAACTAAAAACAGCACCATAACAGTAGGGTAATTTTAATTTCTGTGCTTTTGAATGAATGTTGCCTTCTCGCCTTCCCCTTGTACAAACACAGGAATAAACAGTGTCTATCTCCACAGTGATAAACAAATAAATAAAATATTTAAAATTCTGTTTCAAAATTAGTCAGTAACGTATGCAAAATAAATCAATTTTATGGAATAGAAAGAAAACCATGACTTGTCAAAATTATGGTTTTTATTGACAGTCAAAGATGCTACAATTAATAATTTAAATTTGAAGAAATTCATTCCAAAACTAGCAAAATTTTAAAAATTCAATATGAAAATCTATTATAACAGAGCACACTAATATTAAGAATGTTCCCAATTCACAGAGTAAGACTTTAATGAAAAAAGTTTAATCCCTTATTGAAAATCATAAATGCAGAATGAATACATGGAACTAGATATATTATTAACCATACCATCTCTGAGGGGATAGTAGGCTCACTCAAGATGTGCCTAGTGTTACACCGTAAACTCCTCTTTTAATCCTCACATTTAAGTCTATCTTAGAGTTACTTATTCTCAACTTTGTTTCATACTGGCCAACCCTGAAATACCTCTCTGAGTCCAAGCCAAAAATCTCAGTTTGGTCTCAGTCAAGGTAATTAAAAGATTAAAGTTGGGGCTGAAAAGTTGACTCAGCAGTCAGAATAACTGGCAGCTCATCCAGAGGACATAGATTTGATATCCAGCACCCACATGGTAGCATCCACAAGGGGGTATAATTCCACTTACACGAGATCTGATTACTTTGTCTGGCTGCTGTGGACACCAGACACGTATGTGGTGCATAGATGTACATGCAGGCAAAACACGGGTAATTCAAATAAGAATGGCCCCCACTATATATCTGAATGCTTAGTCACCAGGAAGTTGAACTCTTTGAAAGGATTAGAAGGATTCGGAGGTGGCCCATGAGAGGCCCAGTCTGTTTGTCTCTGTCAGTCTGTCTACTGGCTGGTCTCTCTGTCTCTGTGTCTGTCTCTCTGTGCCTGTTGATAATGCTGTAGCGCTCAACTACTGCTCCATCACTGTGCATGCTGTCATGGCCTTTGGCATGATGATGATAATGGGCTAACTCTAAAACTGTAAGCAAGCACCCAAAATAAATGCTTTCTTTTTCAAGAGTTGCCTTGGTCATGGTGTCTCCTCACAGCACTAGAACAATGACCATGGGAGCACACCATATAAATAAATTAGATTTTTAAAAGATTAGAGGAATTTCTCAGCCTGTTGGAGGCTACAAGGCGGTGCTGGTGATTCCTACCTGTTTACCTCAGTATTGATATCTGGAGCTCATCTTGGATCTGTCTGAAACATCGTTGGTGAATTTTCTCCATTGCTGTTCAGTTGCTCAGCATTTTCCTAGGTTCCATCTTATTGTACATCATTGTGGCTCTAATTCTGCTTTTGCTTTGTAGCTAGGTAACCCTGTAAAGATAGAGATCGCTGTTCCTGGATCAGATAGAACTGTGCATGGCTTGCCTAAGAGGAGCCAACCACTCTCAGAGTAAGAGCTGGGCAACTAATCCCCAAAGCAGCACATTTGGCATCCAAAACCTAGTCCGGGAACTGGTACTTCTGTGTTCTCTCTTGATTCAGAAATCACAGAAGCACTCTCTGTTCTTCCCTAGCAGCTCCTTAAGGACACTCATCACAGTCGCTACCTTAGCTGCTTTGTGGGGGAATTAATAGTCTTAAACCAAGAGAACTCTTATGACCCTCTCCTTATTATTCTGTCAGCTAACCCATTTCCTGTGGTTTTCTGATCTCCTGTCTTTACTTCTGTATTCTGGATGAATGAGTCTGAGATTTGGAAAACTCTTAAGACACAAATAGGTTAATTTAAACAGCATTTTATGAGAGGCTAATAATTCAGCTACTGTATATATTTATGGCTTTCAACTTTGCAGTGGGATGATGTTGTCCAGTTCTGGTAGGGGTAAATTCTCAGTGATTCCTGGGGAGGGAAATCCACTCACTATAATGCCCCAATCCTGGTTCTTTGATGACAACAATTGGACTGTTTTACAATGACAAACTGATGGTCTCTGATAAGGGAAAAATTGCTGCTTCAGAATCTTAGGTCACTTCCTTTGTTTTAGACACAGAAGCAAAATAGTCTCACAATAAATTAAGAGTAAAAAGATTTGCAGTAAAATGCCTTTAAGAACAATACTGCTCTGTAGGAGGAAATTTCCTCTGACTGTTTAATTCTTTTTAAAAAAATTAGAGAAAAATGCTTAATGTTATTTATCTCTCCTTTCTCTTTCTTCCTCTGTATCAGCCTCTTCCCTTTCTAACTGAAATACCCTCATTTTTCCCATCCCCCCCCTTCAAAGCATCCATATTCTGCCTTTCCCCTCTGTAGAGTACACTGCTTACCCTGTGGTCTCCCCTTTCTTTCCTTCTACATTTACTTCAGTTTATACTCTCTAAAGATTCTGAGATAAGATTCAGAAACAAAAGCTAAGATTCAAAAGCATTTGTCATTCTGAGTATGGGTTACAGCATTCAGTATATATAATATTTTCCAATTCTATTCACTTACCTGCAAATTTTAAGATTTCATTTTCTTTACAGTTGAATAGCTAGGTCAGACAACAGATCTACTTTTAGCTTTTGAAAAATCTTAGCACTGATTTCCATAGTGGCTGTGCCAATTTGCAATTCCACTAACAGTGAATAAAGTTTTCCCAGTTGCCACAGGCTCATCAACATTTGTTGTCATCATTTTCTTGATTTTAGCCATTCTGATGGGGCTAAGATGAAATCTTAAAATAGTTTTCACTTTCTTTTCCCTAGTTGCTAACAGAAGAAAGACTTTAGGAAAAAATTTTACTTTCTCCATGCCTTTTTTGTCTGTATCATATTCTTCATTGATCCTTTTTCCTACAGTAATCTTTGAAGTTTCCAGTAAGAAGATGGGGCCCCACAGCAACAATTCTACATAGTTGAAATGACATTGTGATGCAGACAGCACTAATATAGGACTGCTTCTTTTTGGGTACCAGCTGCTGAAATGGTGCACCTTCTCATGACATTCTGGCCAGAACTCCAAATAAGAACTTTGAAGAAAAAAAAGAAAAATAGAAACCCTATCTATCGACTGCTCAATTTTGAAACTTAACCATCACTTTAATTTTGCAGGATCCCATTAAGAAAACATTTTAGAGAACATTGCCCTCATGACAGCGGGAAGTAATTCTGGAAGACAATGCCCCCATCCCAAAACAGTTTGTCCATAGTGTTGGGGACACTGTTTAGGGGTTGTTGATTATTACTTCTATTAGATAGAGGGTTGGGGTGAAAACTATGTTTATTAAAAAAGGGCGAAGAGAGTAATAGTGGGTATTAGAGTGAATACTTATGAGCTATTATTCATGGGTAATTTACATTGGTATGTTTTTTGTATATTGATACAAATTCAAATTATATTTCTTATTTTTGTTTACACTATTTGTACAACTATACAAAGTTATTCTGTCAGATTGTATATATGTATGTTCTTATCTCTGTTTAGGCCATTTTGTATATTGATACAACTTTTAGGATATATTTTCATATTGCATTACATATTACTCCTACCTCTGATCAAGAAACTTATAGATTGTTTACATTTTGAGATCATTGTCCTCATTTGTTGCACATTTTTTTACATACTATTTAACATTCTGACGTGAAGTTTTATTCTCTAAGTTATACAGGTATTATTATAGGTCAATATTTGTTTATGTTTGTTGTACAGTCAGATCAATTAGGTTCTTTAGATACATAGAGATTGTATTCTCTCTAGATAGAGAATCTTCAACCACTTCAAGGATTTGTAGAACATGGCATTTAAATAACTTAGGGTTCTGTTGACATGAGACATGACTGCTCCTGGCAGTACCAATCTATTCCCGAGAACGTTGAGCACCAAAGACACTCCACTTGATGCTTGTTTTCTTCTTGGCAAAACTGGCCTTTGGGCAAGGAACTGACAATGCCTCAACCACTGACAAGTTACATGATATCTGGAAATGGATAAGCAGGACTGTCAAATCTTGCCATGACAGGATAAGATGGTTTTGAAATTTTTCCTGCCTCTGAAAATGGTCTGTCAATTACTCTAGGCCAAAGCCAAAGTTGGTTGCTTCAACGTTGCAAAATGAGACTTTGGGTGATTGCTCAGGTAGCTAATTGTTTCTGTCATATATTGCTTGCCTTGGATGCTACTTGATTGTACTTCCTGCCTGCTCAAGTAATATCATCTCCCTTCTCAGGCATTCGATAGGGTTGGAGATTTGATACCCATAGTTACCATCCTCCTATGATCTAGCCAAGCCATTTCCAATACAAGACTTAGACTCCATAAGATAGAATGTTTATTAAAACCTTTAGCATATGTTCCTTGCTTAATATTGTTTATGCTGATTGTAATTCTAATCTTATACTTGATATTCGTTCCTAGTGTATATTGTTTTGTATTGTGTTTGTAACTCTTAAACAAAAGGGGGAGGTGCTGCAAGTGCTCTTTCTGCTCCTTCAGCCTATAGTCTTTAAGATACCAGCTCACTTGTGCATGGTCTCTTTTGCTTTAAAAATCAGCAGTTGCCCTCTCTTGCTTCTGTCTCCAGCTTCCTGCTGCTAGACTCTATTCCTGTTCCCTCAGAGGGCTGTTACCTAGGACAGTTATCTGTAAGTTTTCCCCTTAAATAAATAACCCTTTTATTAATCATAATTCCAAACTGGTGTGGGATTGTTTTGTAACCTACGCCTTCAATAAGGACATTTGAAAAAGTCATAGAGAAACATACTGTCTCATAGATGTATTCATGCATTGAATTTGTGTCAAAAAATAATTGAGGTTTAAAAAGAGTACATGAAATTGCAAATAAAAAATGGTGGGGGACATAGGAAGAGAGAGGGCCTAAGGAATAGATTTGATAAAGATATATAACATGCATGTATGACATTCTCATGCAATAAATTGTTAAAATTTTAAAAATATGTAACTAGTTAGGTGTATCTATGGTCACGTCATTTGTAAACTAAAACTTGTGAAACTAAAATTATTTAAGTTGTTATTGGGTGTTTCCTAATTAAGATGTGTACCCATGTATGAGTGCAAGTTCTGGGGGGAGGATTTTTTTTTACTACAACAATTGTGATCAACTAAAATATAAAACAAAATGAGAAAAAGAAGCTGATTTTATGTAAACATGAATTGCCTAAATTAGACACTGGCAAAAAAAAAAAAAAGAATCGATTTTCAGCTTCTTTTCTGATGCAATAGCTTCAGTCAGAAGGCCATTTTTTAAAAATTCAAACTTAAAACAATTCTTTTTACAGGCCATGTCATAAAGCAGTACACTGCTTTTAAGTCCAGAATTGCTGTGGAATAATCCTTATATACACTGTGAATATATATTACTCTCATTGCCTAATAAAAAGCTGTCAGGGCAGTAGCTAAACAGAAAGTTAAGTGGCAATTGATTAGAAAAAAGAGGCTGGAGTCAGAGGAGACATCAGCCAGCCACAGAGGAAGCAAGACATGCTAGAGGACAGGTAAAGCCATGAGTTATGTGGTAGAATGTAGATTAATAGAAATAGGTTAATTTAAGTGGTAAGTCATAGTTAGTAATAAGCCTGAGCTATCTGCTGAGCATTTATAAGTAATATAAGCCTGAGTGTGATAATCTCGAAGTGGCTGCTGGGATAGGAAAACTCCACTTATATATGGTACCCAATTGTTAGGTAACATTTCATACTTCTGGGGTCTTTGATGGAGTTGAAGACTAGATAGTGATAGTTATAGCTTTTCTTAGTTATGATAAAAGATAAATTAGATGTAAACATTTAGATTCACCAAGATAGAATAGATAATTGAGTATTTTCTTTAATTTTGTCAAATAACAATGAATTCTATATTTTAACTGTAATTTTTAATAAATGTTTTTGTTGTACATAATCTTACTATAATAAAGTTAATAAACCTCCCTTTTTAATTAGGCAAAAGAGGGAAATGCTGTGAAATATTCCTTCTGTATACTGTGAATATGTGTTATTCTCATTGGTTAATAAAAAGTGGGCAGGCCAGTAAAGCCACAAATCATGTGGCAGAATATAGATTTTTTTTTAAAAAGGGCTAATTTCAGTTGTAAGAGCTAGTTAGTAATTAGCCTGAGTTATTGCCTGAGGATTTATAAGTAATATAAGTTTCAGTGTGGTAATTTGGAAGTGGCTGCTGGGATGGGAAAACTATACTTACACAGCATTAAGAGATGTCAGTCTTTAGAAGCAAGTTTGTTAGAGAGTCAGTGGGCATCTGAGACATTTTCCTAAATATATGATATGTTTATTTAAAGTGTTCACTAAGTCTTAAAAGTTTCATTGTTATAAAATTTTATAGTGATGACAGATTTGATAGAAATTTTCATCTGAAATAGATTCTAAAACAAAAGTAAAATGTTATTTCATTTGTTTAAATAAGGCTTAAAATAAGAAGATATAAAATTACTTTCTGTTAATAAAATATCTCTATTGTTCATTAAAAAACCCTTACTAGATTAGTTATTGTGGGTTCTTCTTCCAAAAAAATAATTTATGAATTCTACATTTAAGATCTTTTGGAAGATCAAGGCAGGGGAGATATTTTAATGGTAAAAAGTGTTTTCTGTGCATGCATGAGGATCTGAATTAAGATCTTAGCACTCAGGAGAAAAACAGCTCTGGTGGCATATGTCTACAACCACACTGTAGGGGAAAGGTGGAGGCAGGCTGGTCCCAGGCACTCAGCAACCAGTTAGAGACTGCAGATTCAGTGAGTTAAACACAAAGCAGTAAAATAAGACACTTGATGTCCTTTTTGGCTTCTACATGCAGGTGTGTATGGGTTGCTGAACTTGCACACACACACACACACACACACACACACACACACACAGAAGCATCTTTGCAAATGTTTAAGAAATTAATCTGTAATACATATAAAAAGAAAAATATATGTTTGGTGATTATTTTTGCTAAATAAAAACAGCAATACAATTTCAACCAACAGTAGAATCTGGGGCATAGATAAGATCACTTTGTGAGGGAATTTAAGGTTCTTTTCAAAACTACACTTACTGCTTATTAGGAATCCTACATGATCAAGTAGGATCTAGTCTGCATCTTTACGATATAAGTTTTCTACCTTGTTTCAGTAATGAGGACTCAATTTAGACAAGATTTACTTTTACTTACGTATGTGTATTAATTTACTTGTGTGTGCATTAATGTGCTTATCTTTGTGAATTAATTTACTTATGCGTGTATATTAATTTACTTATTGTTGTGTTAATGTATTTATGTGTGTATATTAATAGTATTATGTATGTGTATTAATTTTGTGTGTGTATTAATTTACTTATGTGTCTGTATTTGTATTAATGCCATAAAGAGGCCAGAAAGAATGTCAGTTGTGAATTAGGTGAAAATATTTGCCAACTTAAAAAAAAATGACTTACCAACATCTGGGAAGAATAAGAATTCTTGCTTTCGGTATGAAATAAGCAAGCCTATTAACTAATGAGATGTTTCAACATAAGACAATTCATGAGAGAAAAGTACAAATGAGAACGAACCTTTAATTGACATCGCACTTCATCTGGGGTGTACAGACTAAGGCTGAAGTTGCCATAACAACCATTAGATAGGAGAGCAATGTTGATAAATCTAATGCGAGCAAACCAGATCTCTGGTAGATTGCTGGATTAGTATATATTTTGTGGGAAAATTTAACACATATTTGACAAATAGTTTGGGATATTCATCATAATATACTTTAATAAAGTTTGTAGAAGGAGTTTGCAGAAGTCTTTCTTAAAGAAACTCTTGTATATGTTCAGAGAAGAGTTTAAAATGAACACTAAATTTGGCTACGTTTGTAAAAATAAATATATGGACTTAGCCTAAGAGCTGAGAATGCACTAAGAACCCAAATGGATAAATATTTTATCCACGAAAGGAAATATTTTATCTATGGAAAGAAATCTTATAGAAATAAAAATGATTGAACTATGTGTACCTTCATCAACCTGGGCAATTCTCAAAAATCCCCACAACGTTGATGAAAAAAAAGTTATGTTAGAATATTTAAAACATGATACTCTTTATGTCGGATCTACTCACAAAATACAGTATCATATGTTGTAATAGATGCTACATGTATACAACAAAAACAACATGGGTGAACACAGTGTGCAATAATGTTTATGAGAAATGAGAAAAGAAGAAAATAAAAGTTAGGGTAATAAAGGCTTTTGTTTTATTTGTAGTGTACTTTTTCCTCAGAGAAAATTGAACCAGATGTAGAAAAACCTGAATGTTTCCTTAGTGGCAGTGGGATCTGTATGCTTCTTTCCTTTGAATACCTAATGTCGTATAGTTTCTCTCAGAAGAATACAGGAAGCATTGCTTGCCTGAACATTCATGCTATGGGAATCACTGAGAGCTGACAAGAAAATCCAACTAGGTTTTGTGATAGAGAGAAACACTGTTGGATTGGGAAACAATGACCAGTAAGTAGAAATAGTGGGCAAGACACAGACAAAGTATCAAAAATATGCAAACACATACTGTCATCAGTGTGTAATTTTGAAAAGCCTGTCTCACAAAAGCAGAATATAGAGGTGATTGCAGAGTGGCTGAAATTGGAGAGATAGCTGGGAAAAGTTAGTGACTTCCTGCACATGTACTCCGAGCATGGAGACCACTGTTAATAATGAGGTATGACAGGATCACTGAAACACTCGATTTTCAGTATTATTGCTGTGTGAAAAATAAATGATAAAATTCTTGTTTATGAAGTCCTGTCAGTCATTCACATCTCTGATATATCTGAAGTCATGTGAAAAAATGACATTGAGCAATAAGAACCCTATATGTAAGCTTTCTTTCTTTTGCATATTTAATGTCACACTTGTGAAAGTGACATAGCTTTCCTCAATGGTAAGGACAATTCACTGAGTCTGACAAGTATTGCCCCTAAGCCCTGGTACAAAATTTTATATAATTCACAGCATTTAAAATGTTACAAAGCTGAGGATGAGTGGTCATAATCAATGCTTCTCCTCCTGCGTCCTGGTTGAGTTTACAGTATGAGATTGACGGTTTCCTCTCCTGTGTCATTTTGCTTTACTGTGCTGCCTTCCTTGGGTCGCAATAATTGTCATCTGCTAACATGCTCCAGAAAGGAAGACATCCCCCAAAGCTTTGACTTGCGTTGATGCTCAGATTTCACAGGTGTTGTTTATTAGCTTACATGAAGTCGAATTTTAAACTTGTTGAGTGTATGATTTATCATTAATGTTGAGATGAAGATAAAATATGAATAACAACTTGACCCTCTATACGAAGTACAAGACCATAAGGCGAAGAATTTTCATCAAGCAGAAAGTACCATTTTCCATACTGTATTTTGCTAACAGTCATTACTACCGCATATAAATTCAGCTTTTGTGCTAGCTTAATGCAAAGAACCTTCACGAATGGCTTTCCTAGGTCCTGGGACTTTGTGTATGAGAAATCTGGTGCTTTAGAGGGAAACAATGTACATCCTCAGTTTCTGTGACAGTACCAGGAGAAGCAGCATTAACAAAAAGAACTGGAGTGGATCGCTCTACATTATCTTCAGCTGATTCACCCCCTACTAAATCATCAGTGTCAGGTTTGCTATTATAATTCTTCCCACAAAAACTGATCTCTGGTGTACTTCGCTCTATCTTGAAGACATTTTACCTAAGCAAAATTTTTTGGCATGAACAACGTGATGTAAGTCTGTAAGTCTGACTCATTTTAGAAGATGGAAACAGTTTTTTTTTTAAAGTCAGAATGAATAGAAGTTTATGATTCCATTAAATTAGTGCCCTTATTGTCTGGTTGTTCTGGTTCAGGATATTTGAAATATTCTGTGTTTGGAAGAGATTGTGAAGATCTTTTTGTTTATTACAAGATAGCAAATATTCTGAGGATCTTAGACAAAATAACTCTTATTAGAAATTCTTGCTTTTAGCTGGGTGGTGGTGGTGCACATCTTTACTCACAGCAATTGGAAGGCAGAGGCAGGTGGATCCCTGAGAGTTTGAGGCCAGACTGGTTGACAGAGAAAGTTCCAGAATAGCCAGAGCTACACAGAGAAACCTTGTGTAATAAATCAACCAAAGAAACAAACAAAAGAAATTCTTGCTTTCACACACACTTTTATCATTCCTATTGATAACTAGTTTTGAGTATTAATCACTTGTTTTAAATCTTTTGAAGTAACAAATTCCGAGAATTTTTAAGTACTGAAATTTATTTTCCTAGACCACCAAGGAACCAGTAAAATCCCAATTCATCCGGGTAAACACTTCCAATAACATTTGAGTACTTACTTTATTATATTGTGAGATGTCATTAACCAGTGAATATCTGTTGTGTTGCTGTTATGGAAGTTGCAGTTTTCAGGATGACAAGAGACACATGGAAAGGTGATTATGGTAGAACATAGTTAGAGTCCACCATAGTTAATAGAGAGGGCAGACCTCCATTGACAGCTTCTCCTAATGAGGGCTGAAACTTTCATGAAATGGCTTCATTTCCCATGTTGTCTGTTCTTTTTAAAACTAAAAATTGTTTTAAATTTTTTCTTTTTCTTTTTTTCTTTTTGATTTTTGAGAGAGAGTTTCTCTGTGTAGCCTTGGCTATCCTGGAGCTTACTCTGTAGACCAGGCTGGCCTTGAAACCACACTAATTTCCTGCCTCTGCCTCCTGAATGCTGGGATCAAAGGTGTTCACCACCACCACCTGGCAAATTATTTTAATAATATAATATATTAAAATTTGAAAGAGCATTCAGATTTAAAATTTCTCTACTTTTTACTATTGCTAAAACAATGATAGTTATATGGCACATTTGTCTTAGCCATCCAAATGCTTTGACATATATTGTTAGCTGTGAACACAACTATCTATTCTTATCAAATGTATAATTCTGACTTTAAACCTTTAATAAAGATACTGAACTTTAAGATGTACATTATTGCAATTTTTTCCCATACCAGAAAAGAGACACTAATTGATATAAGAATATTTTCTGTTTGCTATAGTGGTATATTATTTATATTTTAATAAACAAATCTTGCCTGAAGACCAAATGCAAAGCTAAAGCCACCAGAGGTCAGATAATGGCGACACACACCTTTAATCCCAGGTTTTGGGAGGCAGAGGGAGATGGATCCCTGTGAGTTCAAGGCTACCCACCCTGGGTTACACAAGATCATTGCAGAAATAAATCCAGGTGGTGATGGCCTACACTTTCATCCCAGTACTAGGGAGTCATGTGTCTTTAATGCCAGCACTCAAGAAAATATAAATGAGAGGAGAGAGAGGCTTAGTCTGTTTTAGTCTGCAGTCACCCAGCCTTGGTAGAGTTAAGACTTCTCTAGTATCTTGGCTGCTTTGCTTTTCTGGTTTTCTGGTTGAACCCCAATATCTATCTCTGGGTTTTTATTATTCATGCTACAGTTTACATTTCATTTTAAAGAAATTGCTCTGTGTGTGGTTACGTTGCATGTGGGCATTAAAGATTACTTGGAGTGTGGGGGTCATTAGTTTTCATGGTACACGATGTCTTTCCCCAACCCTAAAATGAGGATAGTTATATATTGGACCCATTAAAAGTTTAATTCTGAGAAGAGACAACAGGGGTTGCTGAAATTTGAGACTGTTTTGTATGTTATGAACCACTCAGCATATGATCTTTGAGAAATAACTGGAGACACAATTTTCAAAATTACTAGCCATTTTTCACCTCAGGTTTTCTGTGGGAAAATAATGTGTGCATACGGGGAAAGCTTACTTGGCTACATCTATTATGTCAAGGAAATGGCATCTCACATCTCAGTCTTCATCCTAGCTGCTATGTGATGACTAGATGTTGACATGGGTAACTTTTTTTTTTTTTTGGTTTTTCGAGACAGGGTTTCTCTGTGGCCTCGGAGCCTGTCCTGGAACTAGCTCTGTAGACCAGGCTGGTCTCGAACTCACAGAGATCCGCCTGCCTCTGCCTCCCGAGTGCTGGGATTAAAGGCGTACGCCACCACCACCCGGCCGACATGGGTAACTTTTAACATTGTAACAACTGACCCTTCACATGTATGATATGTAATATTTTATGTTCTTTCCTTCTCTACAGATTTCCAATTCCTGAGTTCTTATGTCCCCTAAAATGGAGATAACAGGTAGATAGACAGGTGTGTAGCCATGGAATACTGATTACAATTTCAGAGGAACCACCAAGTTCTTGATCTTGACACATGCTCTGCAGCTGTATGAGCGTCTATACATCTTTCTGCACACATACCCATGAAAGACCCAGAGTAAAGAGAATTTACTCTCAAACATTTAAGTGTTTATAAGTTAACCATACTAATTGAACTCTAAATTCTCTCCAGTTTTTATATTTTTATAGAGGAGTTAAATTGTTGAAAATTCTATACAGGAACAATATGTAAAACCCTATACAAAGTTGGGTCCCTTCTATTTCACTAAGCTAGATCTCACTGATGTCAGTTTAAGCTAGGCAAAGACAACCCAGTTTAAACTTCCTTTTCAATTTCTTACTCATCCTGGCAGTGTTCCAGATTTGCTTTGCTGAGCTCACTATCCTTCTGGTGGTCAAGTTTAACGTATCAGAGACATGTTGCTTGTTGCTCTTTCAGCTGAGAAAGAGCAGTCTTCCAGCGGCTAGTGGATGAGCTGGTGGATGGGAGGAGGAGAAGAAACTCACCTGTATGCTGTCAGCCCAGTTCAAATCGCAAGTGCATCACGATGTGAAGAAGATAGCAGCAACTTTGCCCTGCAGTTCTTTAACCTTGTTATTGTTGTGTCACATCCAAGTCAAAGGAGCACAGGGTGTGTGGAGTCATTCCCCCATCTCTTAGAGAAGAGTTCCCTCACCATGCTTTCAAGGAGTGCCCTGCTGAACAGACAGCTTGAGACGAGAAGGTGTTTTGCAATGCTCCCCCCTCTATTATAGTGGGGGGAAGATGTATTTGTTCAGTTCTTTCTTCAGTAAACTTTGCTTCCTTTGCTTCAGTAATGTATTCCATATTCAGTGATGATGAAAACATGTAGAACAGTATTGGCTTCTCAACAGTTGCTGAAAACAGTTGAATTTATGGCCGGAAGACAATCGTATTATAGTGAACATTTTCATACCTCATTTATTATCCGCCTCAAGCTACTGCAGCTGTAATCGCTGATAGGAAACTTAAAAACTATGCGAGAACATTTGAAACGTCCAGGAACACTTTGATTTCAAGCTACTTTTTCTTCTTGTAAAATATCTTTAAATAATTAATTTTTTTTGTTTCTGTTTTAGCCTTCTGGTTTGGGAAACATTAAGGTAACTGGAAATTGAAGGGGAAAAAAAATCACAGAGGAATTTACTTGTGTATTTTTTTTTCCCTGTAAATCAACTGCCTGGCTTTTGAGAGACTTAGAGTGCATTCTTAACAGAGGTCAACAGCACACTTGTGTGTTGTTCAAAGTTGTCAGAACTCTCATCTAAAAGGCTGTGGGCTGGTATTCTGAAGGCTGTGGCAACAACCGCAAGCTCCGGAGGCTTTGTGCTTTATTTTGCCAACAATAGAAATTTTATTTTATTTTATTTTTTCTTCTTGATAACTTTTAAGAAAAATGTCAGAAACGAGCATCAAATGGTTTGGGATGTATCCGTGTTGTTGGATGAAGGATTTAATTAACTTTGGAGCGACACAAATTAATCTGGACCTGAGTGAGGGCCTGAAAATTGATTAAACTGTGAGCACCTTTTCAGAAAGTGTTTGACCAGGACATAAATTTATTTCTTCAAGGTCGGTGGCCTACTAGCTGATGGGCCACTTGGATTAATGCACACCTGGGTGTCAGGTTCTTTCACTGTCGCTTAGAGTGCCCTCACCCCACTGTCATGCTCTGTTATCTGCTCCATCAGTCTGTCACCTTTTCCTGAAAACCAGCATTTTCTCAAGAAATGCTCCAAAGGGTAGCATTGCTTGTTTGCTCGCTCTCTCTCTCTCTCTCTCTCTCTCTCTCTCTCTCTCTCTCCCCCCGTCTCTTTCTTTCTTTTATTCTTTTTTTCTTGTCAGGATATTGCCATCACTGCAATATTTAATTTAATTGTTTTCTTCCAGATTTAATCAGCACATTGATTTTTAACACAAGATGAGAAATAGATTTACCAAGATTAATTTTAACTTAAAATTTTAAATAGACATCAAGAAGAATATATTTATCACATGCACACATGTAGCAGCAGGCTGCTTGTTGGTCTCTGGCCGCTCAGCTAGCTTAGCCCCGAAATAATCACACAGAAGCTGTATTATTTAAATCACTGCTTTCCCCCTTAGCTCTAGCATCTTATTGGCTAACTCTTACATATTAATTTAACCCATCTCCATTAATCTGTGTATCACTACGTGGCAGTTGCTTACTGGCAAAATTTTGGCATGTCTAACTCTGGCAGCAGCTCCGTGGTGTCTCTCTGACTCTGCCCTTCTTTAACCCAGCTTCCAGTTTAGTTTTCCCTGCCTAGTTCTGTTCTTCCCTGCCAGGCTCAAAGCTGTTCTTTATTCATTAACCAATAAAATTAACATCTAGACAGAGGGACCTCCCACACCACACACACATACACATACGTGCACTCACACTTACACATGCACACAAATGCATATACACATAGGCACATACACATGAATACAGATACATATACACACTCACACATGCACACAAACACATATACACATGCACACAAATATTCATATGCATGCACATATGCATGTATACATGCACCCACACAACTGGAGATTCTATTTTTTCTAAAGACACAAGTTTGACTGTCAGGCATTAATGTAAGGAGAAAATGATTAGAAAAACTGTGCTTGAGGAATAAGTGAAAATAAACGCTGTTTATCCTAAGAAGAATGGGAATGAAAGTGGCAAGCCGAGTCATCCTTGATTTATAGAGTATCTGAAATAATATTCAGTCTTGTTACTCTCATTAATAAAGCAGCAAGTTATAGTCTTACAAGCTTTTCTTCTAGTACATTCTTTTTTTTTTTTTTTTTGTTTTTCGAGACAGGGTTTTTCTGTAGCTTTGGAGCCTGTCCTGGAACTAGCTCTGTAGACCAGGCTGGCCTCGAACTCACAGAGATCCGCCTGCCTCTGCCTCCCGAGTGCTGGGACTAAGGGCGTGCGCCACCACCGCCCGGCCTACATTCTTTAATAGTATACAGTAACTATCCAAGAGTTTACAGGTGTTTCTTTTACCTCTTGATTTAATGCAAAGTATAAATTAATTAGTAATATTGTTGATAATTAATTTCTACACTAAATTAGGCTTTTGTAACTATTTTATTGTCCAGGCATTCTTGTATAATAATCTATACTTTCCCTGTGTTTTAACTTTGCCTAAAATTTTTAAAAATGTTTCTGAAATAATAACATAATTCCTAAGCAATGTTTTTGAAATTTTAGTTTTATGTATATTTAATATATGTAGTATAGTATAAAACTAATATGTATATACTTGTATAGACTATCATACAGTGTTTTTAATGCATAAAATACTGTTTTAGCATGTTAAATAAATATTACAGAAGACTTTTTTTTTTTTTTTTTGGTTTTTCGAGACAGGGTTTCTCTGTGGTTTTGGAGCCTGTCCTGGCACTAGCTCTTGTAGACCAGGCTGGTCTCGAACTCACAGAGATCCGCCTGCCTCTGCCTCCCGAATGCTGGGATTAAAGGCGTGCACCACCACCGCCTGGCATACAGAAGACTTTTGTATAAGACTTATTTACTGTTTCTAGGTTTCAGCAGGTGAGGAAAAATTCAAAATAAGACCATTAATAAGGTCTTTGCCAATATTTTACTTTTATTTTATTGAAAATATTTTTACAAACAATATATTCTGATCACAGAATATATATATATATACCCTCCCACATCTTTTCCCAGATCCTCCCCACCCTACATATGTAACTCAGTGCCTTCTTTTTCTCCCTCTTTTGAAAATAAACAGGCAAGTATAAAAGAAAATCAAACCAGAATAAAACAAATCAAGCAAACATAAGATAAAAATAGAAAAAGAATAGAAAAAGAAATATACACACTCATGTGTGCATGCACACACATATACACACAAATATACAGGAATAAACGCAAACACAAAACCATAAAAACACATAACTAGAGATAATAATATTTAAGCAAAAGAACTTTAAGGTTTAAAAATGCTCAAATAAGTCATTATGGCACAAAATACCTTCCAAATACCATTGAGTTTTGTTTGACCATCTACTGCTGGGTATGGGGCCTGCTGTTAGGTGTGGTTTGCTTCCCTGATGATGAGAATCAAGTTGTAAGTTAGGGTTTTAATATGGTTTTAATTTTATAAAATAAATGTAATTAAAATAATCCTGTGCTTTAACAACTCTTTATTCCCATAGATGAAGAATGTCAAAATAGATGTATCAAAATACATATTTGAATCAACAAAAATAATGGCTTATCAGGGATTGATATTATCCTTTTAAAATTCAAACGAAGTTATAAAAAAAATGAAAAGCCACAATTTCATTTCTCATATCACAGCTTTTCTTTTGTTATCAGTAAAGCTCACTCCTATGACCCAAACATCCTGTGGATTTTGGATTGTTGAAGTGACGATCTGGTTTGCACCTGCCTTATGCCAGGAATGGTTCCCATTTTCAGACTCCTGGCACCAGGCCATTATTTGATCACAGGCTGTTGTCCGGTGCCCATTCATTATACTGAATCTCAAGACAGCTGTAGATTACCATAATCATTTTTTCCAGAGCTGATAATATGCAGTAGTAGAATTTTCTCTTCATGTGAGTGTTCGTATTTACAGAAAAGCATGGGAATTTGTAATAATTGCTTTCTTTGTGAAATATGAGATGTTTGAACAAATTTCTGTTAAGTCAACATGGTGAATGATTGGAACCACTGCTGTCACTTTATGCACACTATGATTTTGCTGTCATGGGGCAAAGACCCAAGAAACACTCGACAAATCCAGAGTAGAAATTTGAGGATTTCTATTAAACCTGCCTGTGACTGCCTGAAGAGAAAACTGGTCTGCCAGAGCAGCCTGTCTTCTGCAAAGAGGTTACTTGTTGTTGTTGTTTTTTTAATTAATTGAAAAAACTATCTTTTCTCATTTAACATACCCATCCCAATTCCCACTCACTCCCTCTTCCTGCTACCTCCACCTCCCTCCCTCCCATTCACTCCTCAAAGAAGGTAAGGCTTCCCATGGGGAGTCAACAAAGTCTAGCACACTGCTTTGAGGTAGGACCAAGGCCCTCCCCACTTCATCTAGGCTGAGCAAGGTATCTCTCCAAAAAGAATGGGCTCCAAAAAGCCAGTATGAGCAGTGTGAATAAATCCTGGTCTTGCTTCCAGTGGCTCCACAGTATGCCCCAGCCATGTAATAGTCATCACATTTAGAGAGCCTACTTTGGTCCTATGTTGGTTCCCCCTCTGTCAGGCCCCAGTCGGTGAGCTCTCATTAGCTCACGTAGGCTGTTTCAGTGGGTATCTCCATCATGGTCTTGACCCCTTTGCTCATACTCTCACTTCTCCCTTTCTTCAACTAGACTTTAAGAATTCAACCTAGTGCTCTGCTGTGGATCTCTGCATCTGCTTCCATCAGTTGCTGGATGAAGGTTCTATGATGACCTTTAAGATAGTCATCACTCTGACGATAGACAAAGCCTGTTCTGGCACCCTCTCCTCTATTGCTTAGGTTCTTAACTGGGGTCATCCTCGTGGATTCCTGGGAATTTCTCCAGTGCCAGGTTTCTTGCTAGCCCCACAATGGCTCCCTCAATCAAGATACCTCTTTCCTTGCTGTCCCTCTCTATCCTTCTCCTATCTCGACCATCCCATTTCTTCAAGTTCTTCTCCCTCTCCCCCTTTTGTTCTCCTCTTTCCCTTCTATCCTCCCTTCTCCCTATACCCCCATGCTCCCAATTTTCTTGTGAGATTTTTACTATTTTTCCCTTCACAGAGGGAGCTTTGTATGCTTCTCTTAGGGTTCTTGTTACGTAGCTTCTCTGAGATTGTGGCTACCAAGAAAGTCCACTAAACTTATTGTGTCTAGAATTCCTTCCCAAACTCTCTCAGGTTCTAAGTGGATAGTCACACATGTTTGCACCAATCTGTTGGTGGAATCTGTTCTATTGTTCCTGGCCACTCACACTGAAAATAACCACACAGAAACTATGTTATTTAAAACACTTATTATACTCAATTCTGAGCTAGTGTGGGATTACTTTTTAACATCCATCTTCAGTCAAATAGATTTGCAATAGCACCTATTGAGCTGGCTGTACATCAAGTTAGAAAGCTGATGATAACTCCAAAGATATAGACTTTTGTATCATTGGGGATATCTTTCTAGGAAGGTCATTGCTGTGGTTTGTAGGTTTTACATCTGGGTAGGACTATTCACTACTTTTCTCTCTTGAAGCTTACAAAGCACTCATGGATACTATGAGAGCTAGTACTCAGGGAGGTGGATTCCAGGTTAAAACTAGTTCAATTCTTTCAAGTTTTGTGTCCAAAGTGGTTGTGTCTTTATGAATAGGTTCTACCTTCAAGTTCTGGCAGGCAATCAAGGCAATTATAATAGTCTAAATTATTTTGGGGAGCTTCTTAAATACCTTCTTCTGACTAACAATTTAAATGGGGGTTTCTTTTGCCTGTCACTGTGGTTTGTCTTAGTGTATGTCTCTTAGAGAAACATTGTCAGCCCATGCCATGTAACTCCATCAGTTGTAAATAATAACCTTTATACCTAAGGCTCAGTGGACATTATGGAGCAGGGAGTAGAAACACTATAGGAATCAGAAGACCAGAATACCAACTTCTAGGTAAAGACTTCTAGATACAGTTAGGATCTTCAGCTACGAAACCTCAACCATCTAGTTGCCTAAACAAGACCCAAATAATAATATCATTTAATACTCGAACATGGATTTTTCATACATTTTTCAACATGTAAATTTTATAAGGCCCTACTTCTAAATGAAGAGCTGTGAGCAATCAATGGCTACTGAGAATAAGAGGAGCCTCCTTAAAGGGTATGAAATCCCGAGTGGTCAGCATCAAGCAAGTGGAGCCAAATGGACTCAGTAGACTCTCTGTGTGTGTATGTGTGTGTGTGTAAAACAATATAATTAAAGAAGAGGTCTTGAATTTGAGAGGGAGTAAGGAGCATGAGATAAATTGGATGGGGGAGAGGGAGGGATGGAAATGTCACAGTACTCATGTATGAAATTCTGGGGAAAAAGTTATTTAAAATAAATATATTGTGTTATATATGCATAATCATTGATAATTTTCAAGCAAAAGAATTTGCCCTCACTTTCTGATTTTGTACACTGAAAGAGAACATAAATTCTTAAATTAGAATATATTAGTCTAACCATAATTCTACTGCTGCATGTTTAAATCTAACAAGAAAATCAAGTCAATCCATATGATACAAAAAGTACATTAATATTTTCTACTTAATAAGATTTTATTATTCCTATTTTAAAAATGAAAAACGAAGCAAGATATGATCTTCTTATATTAAAATATGTTTAAAAGAATACCTTTATTTTTTAACTATGGGTCATGGGAACACAGAGACAAATCCCATTCTCCAGTCAGTAATATACTTAATAATAAGTAGCATCAGCACATGAACTATTATCAGGAAAACATTCAGTCCACATTCTCAGAACTATGTTTCAATGCTGTTTTAAAATTGCTGTTAAAAATTGAGACAAACAAATTAGGTGATAGAAAGAAAAGGTTTTTATCTATAAGTTTTTTTTCATTCCTTTATATAACAGTAACATTTTTGTTCATTGATTTTTAAACATCATAAACAGGTGTCCCTATACACACAATGTATACTTACACAGGTCAACTTGTATTAAAAATGTAATTATAACCAAGCCCATTTCTTAGTAAGCTATCTAAACTGCAGTAATTCTGAAGTTCTGTGGTCAGAAAATGTGGATTAGGAGCCCGAGGCCAGACAGAAGGAAAATCAAACCAGTCTGCAGACTCTAGAGTGAGAATCAGACATTGGGTCTGGGCAATACAATCTCAGAGTTTGGAAGGAGATGACATAAATTATTCACAATCAGAACTCAAAATAGTCCAACAAAGCTTGAACAAAGGAAATGCATACTGAATACTTGCTACCTACTAAGCATGGTTTATTTTGACTGACAATTTTATAAATTTTCTTAAAAGGCAGGAATCATCATTCTAACTTCACATAGAAGAGGAAATATAGCAGAGATCAGTTAGTAGCATTGTATGAAATGGAGTAGCTAGAAATTTGCCAGGTTGAGATTTGATGGTCCCAGATTTGTCTCCCTCCACAGAGAGTAATTCCTCACTACTGAGGCAGTCAGATATCCATTTAGACACTCCTCAGCATAAGCAATACTGAACTTCAGAGGTGTCTGTCAGGTTTTGTTTTTTTCATCTTCCTTCTGTGAAAAGCATCATTATTTTGAATGCTTTTTTCAAACTCAGATTTTGTCAGTAATGTTTCCCCTGAAGCATTTCTAAAACTTTTTATATATAGGCATATTTTTTAGACTCAGTGTTGGAATCCAATATTATAGGTAGAAATAATTTGATATACCATTAGCATCATATTTTATGTAATAATATAGAATTGGGATAAATAGGAAATACAGTCATTGAACATAGTGATAGCAAATTATACTCCATGAAATTTTATTCTGGTAGGATATAAGAAATGCTGACACTAAGTGATTTGAAAGCCAGTGATCTACAAAACATCTTGACTTCAGATTGTTAATTTTATTCTGTAATGATTATTTCAAACATAGAAAATATGTCTCTCCCCTAAAATTGAGTCCAAAACACAGACACAGGGAGTAGCTGTCTAGATTTGAGAATACAACTATCATGATGTCTGCAAGATAACAGATTCTCCACAAATAATTATAAACTTAGTTGGGAGGCAAAGTGAGAACAGCTGGTCAAAGCTGCAGCTGAGTTCTCATTGCTGTGGCCTCCAAAACTGCTAAGCCAAGGCAAACAAACAAACAAAACAAACAAACAAAATCCAGGAAGAGTTCCTTGCTCATGCTCTCTCTCCTTCTGCTCCTGATTTGGACCCTGAGATTTCAGTCCGGTGCTCCAGTGTGGGTCTCTGTCTCTGTCTCTTTCTCCTTTCATCGCCTGATGAAGGTTAATATTCAGGAGGATGCCTATATGTTTTTCTTTGGGTTCTCCTTCTTATTTAGCTTCTCTAAGAACCTGAGTTATAGGCTCAATGTCCTTTATTTATGGCTAGAAACCAAATATGAGTGAATACATCCCATGTTCCTCTTTTTGGGTCTGGCTTACCTCACTCAGGATGGTGTTTTCTATTTCCATCCATTTGCCTGCAAACTTCAAGAAGTCCTTGTTTTTTACTGCTGAGTAGTACTCTAATATGTATATATTCCATACTTTCTTCATCCATTCTTCAATTGAAGGGCATCTAGGGGTGCACCCACACACTGAGACAATGGGGATGTTCTATCGGGAACCCACCAAGGCCAGCTGGCCTGGGTCTGAAAAAGCCTGGGATAAAACCGGTCTCGCTGAACATAGTGGAAAATGAGGACTACTGAGACCTCAAGAACAATGACAATGGGTTTTTGATCCTACTGCACCTAGTGGCTTTGTGGGAGCCTAGGCAGTTTGGATGATCACCTTACTAGACCTGGATGGAGGTGGGTGGTCCTTGGACTTCCCACAGGGCAGGGAACCCTGACTACTCTTTGGGCTGATGAGGGAGGGGGACTTGATTTGGGGAGGGGGAGGGAAAGGGGAGGCGGAGGTGGGGAAGAGACAGAAATCTTTAATAAAAAAAATTAAAAAAAATCAGGAAGATCAAGGAGCTGGATTAAGCAACTATTATCCTTAATTTGTTTTTGTTTTCTGATGAAGAATTATATGGACAACCTAAGAAATATGAACTGCAGAGGAAAACAAGGAGGAAGAGAAGAAGAAACCTCTAATATTAAAACTCAATTCTACTCTCAACGTGTGTAGCTTTTACAATCAATATTTGCTGTCTTTTCTTGTGACAATACTCTGTGTACTGCACAAGTGTACTTTATATTATAATTTCTATTCAGAACATAGAGTTATGGGTCCTAGAGCAACATGTTATGCCTTATTGGAAGCTTACACGGTCATTCTCATATTGTCAAAACGTGTTACATAGTTTCTAACTTATAATAGTGTAAGTAATGACTTAACAAACATCTTTCTATACAGCTTTTCCTGGTATTTATTGCCTTAGGTTCTCAGAAATGAAATCAATGGATCAAAACTAGTATTAAGCTGACTCTTAATGACTTATTATTTTATATCTCTAGCTTAAGGCATCTCTCAATGCTCATAAGAGGTTCTCTTTACAGTAGATATTGATTAACACAGAGACCCACATCTGGCCATGGCATAGAGAATGAGACTTCACAATGCTCAGCCCTGAAGGGAACATATAAATAGCACTCACTCTCTTCCCACAACTCAAGGACCATTATTTGAAGAGAGGGCAGAAAGAGTGGAAGTAAGAGCTAGAGTTTTGGGTGATTATAGCAGAACAAAGAATCTGCATATAAAAATTTATATCAGTTTTGACAGCAACATGAGAACTATAGAAGCCCAAACCCCCTTCCAAAAAAAAAAAAACCAGCATGGAGAAGGGCATTCGTTACAAAATTCTACCCCAGCTGCAAAACACTTGGCAATTGACAATAGACAGCAAGTGGGAGAAGGTGATTCAGTTTTTTCTAAGAATGTAGCTCATGGTTAGTTAATCATATTCCAGTGTGAAAACCACATGTTCAAGAATGTTTGGACAGCATAAACTGGTCTTGATGAATTTAAAATAAAAATATATATGCACACAAAATTGAGTGAGTAGGACAGAGGGAGTCTGGGAAGAGTTAGGGAAGAAGATGCTGTAGACTATGGTAATTGTTAATTAAAGGACGACTGGCCAATAGCAGGGCAAGAAGCCTGACACAGAGAGAATGATGGAAGGAAGGGCAGAGTCATGGGAGTCGCAAGGGATGCCAGCCATTTGCACAGGAAGCAAGACGTGCTAGAGGACAGGCAAAGCCACAAGGCAAGAGGCAATACACAGATTAATGCTGTGGGTGCTTCTTCAGCCAATAGCCTTGAAGATACCAGCCCACTTTGGGCATAGTCCAATGTACTATAAATGTAGATGAAAAGTGTGTGTGGGGGGGCTTTTGGCTGCTGCACTATACATTTCTACCTCTGATTAAGATACTTATATATTGCCTACATTTTGAGATCATAGTCCTCATTTGTTAAGAGATTGTTCAATTTTTTAATTTTGGAATTGCTTATGTATTTTATCATATCACTGTAAATACCAATACTTTGACTTTTTCCTTTGCAATTTGTGTTTTCTTGATCTTGTTAATTTATCTGATTGCCCTAGATAAAACTTCAAATACTATATTAAATAGGTATGGAGAGAGTAGACAATCTTGCTTTGTTCCTGATTTTACTGGAATTAGTTGAGTTTCTCTCCATTTAATCTGATGTTGTCAATCAACTTGCCGTACATTGACTTTATTATGTTTAGATATGTCCCTTGTATCTCCGAACTCTTCAAAACTTTTATCATAAAAGTATGTTGGATTTTGTCAAAGATTTTTTTCACCATATAGCTAGATGATCTTGTGGTTTTATTTTTCTTTCAGTTTGTTGTTGTGGTGGATTACATTTATTGATTTTCATATGCTGAACCATTTTGGCATCTCTGGGAGGAAGCCCGCTTGATCATAGTGGATGATCTTTTTGATGTGTTCTTGGATTTGGTTCGCCAGCATTATATTGAGTATTTTTGCACTTTGTTCATTAGGAAAATTGATCTGTAATTTTTTTTTCTTTGAGTCTTTGGGTAGTCTGGGTTTCAGAGTGATTGTGGCTTCATAAAATGAATTTGGCAGTGTTCCTTTTATTTCTATTTTGTGGAATAAGTTGAGGACTATTGATATTAGCTCTTCTTTGAAAGTCTGGTAGAATTCTGTTTTAAAATCATTTGGCCAGGGCTTTTTTTCCTTTCTTTCTTTCTTTCTTTCTTTCTTTCTTTCTTTCTTTCTTTCTTTCTTTCTTTCTTTCTCCTTTGGTTAGGGGAATTTTAATGACTGCTTCTATTTCCTTAAGGGTTACGGAACTATTTAAAATGTGTATTTTGATTTAACTTTGGTTAGTGGTATCTCTCAAGAACATTGCCTATTTGTTTTAGATTTTCCATATTTGTGGAGTTCAGGTTTTTGAAATATGACCTATTTACTCTCTAGATTTCCTAAGTATCCATTGTTATGTCCTCCTTTTAATTTCAGTTTTGTTAATTTGGTTATTCTCTTTCTGCCATTTGGTTAGTTTGATTAAGGGTTTGTCTATCTTGTTGATTTTCTCAAAGAACCTACTCTTTGCTTCACTGATTCTTTGTATTGGTTCTTTTGTTTCTATTTTATTGATTTCAAACCAGACTGATAATTTACTGCTGTCTACTCCTCTAGGTGTGTCTGCTTCTTTTGTTCTAGAACTTTTATGTGTGCTGTTAAACCCTTAGTATGAGATCTCACTAATCTGTTTATGTAGAAGTTAGTGCTATATACTTTCCTCTTAGCACCACTTTCATTGAGTTCTATAAGTTTGGGTATATTATTCATTTTCCATGAATTCTAGGAAGTCTTTAATTTCTTTACCTTTTTCCTTGTCCCAGTAGTAATCCAGTAGAGAGTTTTTCAGTTTCTTGGGGTTTGCAGGATTTCTGTTGTTACTGTTGTTCTTGAAACACAGCTTTAATCCATGGTAGTCTGATAAGATTTAAGTTGTTATTTAATTTTTCTTTTATCTGTTGATAATTGCTTTGTTACTGAATATATAGCCAGTTTTTTAGAAAGTCCCATGAAATACTGTGAAGAACATAATGTTATTTTGTGTTTGGGTGAAATATTCTGTAGATATCTGTTAGGTTCATTTGAGTCATAATATTGTTGGATTCATTATTTCTCTATTTAGTTTCTATTTGGACAAACTATCCATTGGTGAGTGTGTGATGTTAAAGTCTTTCACTTTTAATGTAAGGGGTTTGATGTGTGATTTAAGTTTTAGTAGTTCTTTTTTTTTTTCAAATGTGGGCTCCCCTGCATTTGTGGCATAACTGCTTAGAATTGAGGAAATATCCTGGTGAATTTTTCTTTTAATAAGTATGAGATGTCCTTCCCCATCTCCTTTGATTAATTTTGGTTGGAAATCTATTTTGTTAGATATTAGGATAGCTATACCAGCTTGTTTCTTAGGTCCATTTGTTCACTTACCCAGATTTTCCATTTCCTGAATTCCATCAGTTTGTGTTTTTCTTATGACTTCTATATTGATCTTTCTGTCTTGAACAGTTTCTGTTTTGTTTGTTTGTTTTCATAGCTTTCTTGGCATTCATTAAAATATTTGATGATTTCCTCCTATTTTTTGGTTGTCTTTTCCCTGATTTCTAAAGGGAGTTTTTCATTTCCTCTTTAAGGTCCTCTATCATCTTAATAAAGTTGTTTTTAAAGTTGTTTACTTGTGCTTCAGCTGTATTAGAATATTCAGGTATTGCTATCATGGAATAGCAGGGCTCTGATGATGACGTATAGCCCTAACTGTATTTTGATTGTATTCTTACATTGGTGTTTACACCTCTGAGCTTGTGATGATTAGGTCTGATTTTTGAGTTTGTCTTTGTTAGGTGGTTGTTTTATTCCTTGGTTTCTGTTTCCTTTTTGGTCTTCTAGTCTTTGTTACCTAGGTTTCTGGTAGCCACTGTGACCTCTGATATAGTAAGGAATATCTGTTCAAGTTGGGAGCTGGCCTTCTGGAGGTTGGCTTGGCCTTCAGTGCAGCATGGGATCTTCGTTCTTTTGACTAGTACATCCTGAACTTTAATGGTGGAAGTCCACTGATCTACCTGCTGTGGCTTGTGCCTGAGTGAGAGGCGAAAGTCTCTGAGGATAAAGGCAGGACCTGGCATCTAGGCAGATGATAAGCTGGGACAATATGTGGGAAAGTTATTTGAGAACAGGGTCATGGGAGTGGGTTAGTCCAGCTGGTAGGAGGATCACTCATGTCTTCTAATTAAAGGCATTTTCTTAATTAATGATTGATGTGGGAGGACCCAGCCCATTGTTGGTGGTCCTCGTTCCCTAAGAAAGCAAGGTGAGCAAACCACTTAGCAGCAGTCTTTCATTCCCTCTGCATCAGCTCTTGCCTTCAGGTTTCTACCATGCTCGAGTTCCTGTCCTTACTTGTCCTGACTCCCTTTTATAATGAACTCTGAAGTGGAAATATAAGCCAAATAAACCCTGTCGTCTCTGAGTTGCTTTGGCCATGGTGTTTCATCATAGCGACAGTAACCTTAATGAAGACAGACCCTCTAAAGCTCATGGTACACTTCTAAGTCTTGGCTTACGGAGATAAAAGTAAAGTGCTAATAACTGTGTTCCAGGACACTGACATGGAGGAACGCTGAACTTGCGAGGGTTGTTGGGTTATCTCTAGACATTTCTCCTTTTCCCATTTCAAACAGGTCTGTGGGGCTTAGTCTGTGACTATCTTGATTGAATTTCAGAGCAACTAGCTTTGCCTATTAGTCTGTGAAAAGACAGGACTGCAATTGGAAAGGAGGGCTGTGGAACCACTTTGGATTGCCTGTAACTTCCAAAATTAGGGCACTGATTGGGGGTGAAAGATTTATCCCAGTGCAAACAAGGAAAGCACCATCCGAGCGTTGGTTCTATTTATTGAGGAAAATTGCCTGTTTTTTTCCCCATTGTCCACAGTGCCCACTATGTGAGTGGGTAGCCTAGAAGATTAGTAAAGAAAGCTTGAAGCTAAGGTTTTTTTTTATATGCTTTTTGGTTTATTCTGGTACAATCCTATTTTCATTCTATTCCTGTAACAGTTTATTTTTCATCAAGCAGACAAATCTTTGGAGTCTAGAAACAAAATTTCTATAATGTTCAATTCATGTTAAATCTTTAGATATAAAAAGACCTGCATTAGGAGAGTTAGCCTTTTTCTGTGTCAAGAATTTCAACAACTACAAAATCTGTCAATAAACATTGACCTGCCATTATAGTCATTTGGGAACACACACTGTGCCAGTTGATTATAAGAACACTCTATTCTATTGCATTGTTTTAAAAATGAATGTCCATTAAACACCAAAATAAAAGACCATCAAAAGAGATTCAAGCCCATCTCAATTTTCTGTGTCAGGGAATATCTTTTAGGACCTTTTGACGATTAGCATAATTTTTTTCAGGGAGAGGCACTGCAATAAATTGTGTGTTTCTAACAAATTCCACACTTTAAATTCTAACTTTCTGTATAGCAGTGTTTGAAGATGGGACTTTCTTCAGTAAAGTAATCAAGGTTAACTGAAGTAGCAAAGATGGAGTCCTACTCCAACAGAAGTAGTGTTCTTAAAGGAGCCACTAGTGAAGGCTTTGCTGGTGAAGGTGGCTGTGACCGGATATGTGCAGAAGATGAGTGCTCACCAGGCAAGAAGACAAGTCTTTATTACTAGATAAATTAGCCATGAATGTGATCATAACATTTCCAGCTTTCATAAACGTTAGGGTGAAATAAACTGTTTGTTATGCCATTCAGTCTACACTACTTTGTTCTGGATACGGTCTCTTAAAAGATCAACACAAGCAGGCATGGGGCAATGACTGGGGGCAGAAGAGGAAGCGAGGGCTGAGGATGTCTGTTCATTTTCCTCAGATACCTGTGTTGTTTCTGTAGGTGACTGTTTTTTCACCACTCCATTTCTCCCTAGTCCTCCAAAGCCCTTTCCCTGAAGGTCTCACCTTAAGCATGTTTCCCACCAGAAAGAATTATTTGCTGCTGTCCCTCTGCTCTGTGATGAAACTGAACTACTATTGCTGCCACCCCACACCCATTCTCATCTGTGTTTCTCAACAACTAAATCTTCTATACAATTGTTTTCTGTTCTAAATCCTTTCAGGATGATTGTGACTGTGTAGTTGATTGAGAACCATAAGAAGCAAAAATCGTCTCTTCAGAGCTTCTTGTGGGCCTGTAAATCTAATAGCTTTTTCTAATGAAAATGACACTGTATGGACTGTCCACAAGAGATAGAGACTAATTGTTCATGAGGAGTGGAAAACTTATCAACCCTCCAGACCAAGATAAAAAAGAAGCCCAGAAAAGAGAATTAAGGAAGAAGAAAGAACAGCATGTGATGTTTAGAACTTCAGTTTTGAAGATGAAAGAGGCAAGCAGGTTCTGCAGAACACGGAACTTAGCCCAGTGTAGCAGCTGTTGTCAGCAAGAAGGTGCTAGAAGATATGCAAGAAGCACTGCAAGGAGTCTTTGAATGTACTCTATAGCTTCATGAGAAAGGTAATCCAGATACTTACAAAGAAAGAGAAAGCTAAAGTTAAATATGAACATAAGAGGGCTTGATTTAGTTAGTGTTTTGATGCTATCAAGGAAGCTCAGTAAGCAAGTAGAGAGCACTGTTCAATCAGAAAGAAATGTCTCATGCCTCTTTCTAACATCTTGATCAAGGACATTCTACTTTCTAGTACCAAGTCACCTTATTTCCTGAAGAAGAATCCAAGGATGTGCAAATCAAGCAGTATCAGTCACACCTTCTCGGACATAGAGTTAGGCCCCTGGGAGAGAACTTCCTAACACTCCAGTTGAGTCACACCCTCTCCAATCTTGCAATTATATTTCCAAAAAGTGGGTCTTGCTCTAAGTTTTTCCATTCCTAGATATGATGAAGACTTGATGTGTAGTCCTCAACTTTCTCATTGGTACGATGATGATGATGATGATGTTTTAAGTGCCAGTAAAGTTGATGGCCATTCTGAGGACATGGATCAAGTTAAGCATGATGATACTACTGATGACAAGGACACTGATGGATCAGATGGAATAGTTGGGGTGATGAATTTGTGCATGGTGGTAATAATGAGCAAAAAACCCCAAAGAGAAAGTGAGATATAACTGTATAATTTGCAGATATGCTTGGAAAAAAATCAAGGAAGGAAAAGAGCACTGTCTTAGTTAAGGTTGCCATTTCTGTGATAAAACATTATGATCAAAAGCAGTGTGGAAAGAGAGGGTTTGTTTTGTTCACAGCTCCATATTACAATTCATCATTAAAAGCGGTGAGGGTAGGAACTCATTAAAGGGTAGGAACCTGGAGGCTAGAGGCTTTGACCATGGAGGGGTAAAGCATACTGACTTTCTCCCCATGACTTCCTAAACTGCTTTCTTATAGACCCTGATTACCACTAGGCCATAGATGGCACCATCCATCAATCACTAATTAAGTAAATGCCCTGCAAGCTTGCCTACAGCCTGATCCACTAGAGACATTTTCTTAGTTGAGATTTCTTCCTCTCAGATGACTTTATGTTAAGTTGACATAAAAATAGCCAGTACAATCACTAAGGATGTGATTCCTCATCAAGCCAAGATGCTTTGAGTGGCAGGTCAGGAAATTTGTGAGAAGGGATGGGAGCTAAGAGAACCTTCAGAAAGTGATAAAGATGCTCTTAATGATTCTGAAGCAGAACCACTACAGCATAATATCTCTCACTCAGACAGGACATCTGCTGTTTCCTCACAGCCGCAGACTCCCCAGCCTCTGCCTTCTCCTCAGTTGCCAGAGACTTCCCAGCCAGGACTTCTCCTTTTGGAAGACTGTGTCATCTGCTTAAAGCTCTGCGGTCACATCCAGTGACTTCTCCATTCCCAAGATTACCAAGAATGCAAGACTCTGAGAGCAAGGCAAACTCCCAGGCAAACCTTGTCTACCTCTCACCCCCCCCCAACCTTGGGGAATCCTCATCAGGGTATTTACACCCCCAGTATCCCTCTACCAATGCTTGGTATATTGCATACATCTTTGTGTAAAGTACCAAAGATGTCGGCAGAGACTATTTATTTCTGCCCATTGTATCCAGGGCATATAGAGAGAATAAAAGGATATTGCTATTCACCAAAGGAAGCCACAGGGTAACTTAGCTGTGCTTCTTGCCAAAGTGCTTGGTACAAACTAATATAATATTTATGAAGCTAATAAGTGAGAAGAAAATATACAGTTCCGTGATTAATAGTTTTCTATGCTGGCTTAAACTTATGATGTGTAATTAATAAAGAAATCACTAATATTCTACACCAGGTTGTGAACAGAAGGAAAAGCTGAAGCCAGTAGTTCTCAATCTATAGTCATGAACACTTTGGCAGTCAAAGGACCTTTTCACAGGGGTTACTTATCAGATAGCCTGCATATCATACATTTATATACAACTCACAACAGTAGCAAATTGCACTTATGAAGTAGCAACAAAAAGCAGTTGTATGTTTGGGGGTCACCACAACATGAGAAACTGTACTAAAGAATAACAGCATTAGGAAGGTTGAGAGCTACTGGCTTCAGCCTTCCTGCATAGGGCAACTCTTCCAGAGGCTAAGGCATGAAGTTCAGTCATTAAACTTTAACTTTTCAGGGGGTTAGAATGAGTCTTTTAGGTGTTTTGTCCTTCCGGTAATCTTCAAACGGTCCCAGGAATCCGCTCTGATTGACAGGTGAAAAATGCGGAATCTGTCCTATTGTCATTTTCTACTAAAGCCTTTCTCTGAACTCATACTGTATTGACAGGGGCCAAATGGAAAGTTCACGGCATCCTAGGAATAGTTGGGTCCACTTTTTGTTTTCACTCATGCTCGTCTTCCTTCTTCTTCCTCAAATACTTCATTCTTCTTATAAATATCTGTCGCTTTGAATGAAAAAAAAGTGATTGAACTGAAATGATCCATGAACAAATTTAGCACTAAGATACTCAGAGAAACCACGAACTCAGGCACTGATCTCAGCATTGTAACTGCTTCTGTGTGTTTTTTAATGATTCTTTAGGTGGTATATTTGATGATGGTTTCTGTTTTCCATGGATAATTGCATTTTCCATAGCATATTTCAAGAAGCCTCCAGAGGACCACATGGTAACATTGTAATTAAAATCCACTTACGTTTTGGAGGAAGAACTTTCTATATGATTCGCTATAAATGCAAAGTGTGTTTCATGCTGTATTTGAATGTTTATCAAGCCCTCCACGGTGATGTGATGAGATTTCTTCTCTATTGCAGCATATTTTCACTCTCAACCACAAATTATTATGTGGTTAAATCCATATTAGTCTAGAATTTAATTTAAGACTATATAAACTACAAATCACATAACTTGTCATCTCAGAAAATATATTCTGACCTGAAATTCTTAGTAGTCATTAGTAACCTCAATACTTTCTAATTTATTCCAATATAGGCCTTTACCCTGTAGCTCAGAATGGCCTAGAATTCCCCATGTAGCCCATGCTGGCTTTAAACTCAAAACAATCTTTCTTCTCACCCTGTCAAATGACAATGCTACACACTGGGTTTGAAATTCAGTACTTTTCGTAGATTTTTATGGAAACAAGCAGCGTTTCTCACCTATTATCAGTAGCTTGGTGTTATCTTTTTACTCGTTAGCAACAAGGTCTGTTGTGACAAAAGTCAATTTGGCTTAAATATGTGTTAGGCTTTGTAATGTAAAATATTTATTTATTCCTCTGAATTTTGTAAGTGAATTCGAATTGCTAATGAATTGATCACAATTGTCATCATCAAATAATACCGAATTCCCTCAAATTCATGGTATTTGGCTGGAAACCATTAAATTCAGGTTTTACATCCTGCCCTTCTTTACTCAGTCATTCACATGCAACATATAAAGAAAACTTGCAACTAAGTGTGAGACTCAGAAACTGTGTTCATCTTTCCCCCACCAAAACATGTTATAGCAATCCAGCAACACTGTGTTTTTGCTCTGAGCTAGAACTGAATTTGAGGGGAAAATTGTATTTCCTTTGCCGTAAATTTATTGTACAAAAATATGGGAACTGATGTCCGTAGGCAGTGTCGGAATGACTGCCGCCTTCCCTTCTCGCAATTAGAGTTGTAGCCCCAGGTAGCAAGTTAGGTTCACTTACAGGCATTTGTTCGTGACTGACAGCTGCATGAAGCCAGAGGAAGGGGATATTCCAAGAACTGAATATTATAATTTATTTTAAAATGCTGCGAAGAGAAGTCATGCCATACAACAGGGCTCACATAGGAGGTTTATTGGAACGGGTCAGAGAGGGAGGCAGAGAGGAGGACAGAGACTGATGCCTGATCTCCCTCCACCTGCCACAGCTGACTTGCTTATCCCCAAACAGCCACCATCTGAGGCACGATGGAGATAGTCATTCCCCAAGCATCTTCCACAGCGGGCCTGCTTGGCAGACCTCTTTTGCTAACTTGTTTTCATGGAGTTGTACTGGATGGTTGTTTCAGCATTTGATGCTCATTTTTTCTTCATAGACTTTCTCTCCAGGAGGTTTACAGATCAAACAGCAACACATATGATATAAAATTATGATCGGTTTTCTGAACTTAGTATGTGGCTTTCTGATTAAATCGTAAATTGCAGAATTAAAGTACGAACTTTCCATAATATAGAAACAAAATAGTGTCAGTGTTAAGTTTTTCATTAATGAGTAAAATAAATTATTTTTGCATAGTGGTAAACCATTTCAGTCTTTAAAATCCTATGTTAAAATTACTGTGTTATCATGAAAATAAAAGAACTTTATTTTTAATCCCAGTTTTTTTTCCTAACCACCTAGAACCCTGATGTGGGAGGGTTTTCTGTTTTGTGTTGATTTCATTGGTTAATAAAGAAACTGCCTTGGCCATTTGATAGGCCAGCACTTAGGTGAGTTGAGTAGACAAAACAGAATGCTGGGAGGAAGAGGGAAGTGAGGCAATTGCCATGCCTCTCCTCTCCTGGACAGATGCCATGGAGCCAGCCTCTAGGTCAGACATGCTGAATCTTTCCCGGTAAGCCACCACCTCGTGGTGCTACACAGATTATTAGAAATGGGTTAGTCAAGATGTGAGAATTAGCTGATAAGAGGCTGGAACTAATGGGCCAGGCAGTGTTTAAATGAATACAATTTGTGTGTTGTTATTTTGGGAGTAAAGCTAGCCATGCAGGAGCCGGGCAGGACAAAAAGCAGGTCTACTCGCCTCATCACTACAGAACCCTACTTCAAATAATTCCTAAACCAGGCTACTGCTTGTTGAGTCTGTGGTTTCACAGTCAGCTGCAGAATGAACCAGGTAGCAGGGTTGTGCACCTTAAATTTCAGGCAATTATTATCTAATTATTTACTGGTAGGTTCTACATTGGTGCTCTGTGGACATGTGATATGTAAGCTTCAAGCATCTGAAACCACAGTTTTCCTCTTGAAAAACATTTCCCTCTCCTGCATCCTTTGGGTTAATGAAAGCTTCCCCACCTGATATCCATTTTTTTTTAATGAAAGAAGGAACCCAGGGAATTACCTACTCATTCTCTTATGTCTTTAACTTCCTGGACTTACCCCCTTCCATCCCACTGCCAACAAATTAGTTCGAGGCTTCAATGTATCTTGCAGGTGAACCAAAATAACTGAGAAAAAAACATGCAGTGTGTGCACACAGGTGTGCATTACTATACACACTCAAGTCTGTGATATGTATCAATGAAGAATTGATTATGTAAACAATCCATGCATGTTGTCTTATACAAAAGATACTGTGTACACATTAAAATGGTGATATGTATATGAAGAAATGTGCAATAAGATTCCATTTGTAAATAAAAATATAGAAAGGTGAATATTTGAGTAAAACATTTTACATTTTTAAATAGGATGCCATAGAGATGATAAAGCAATGTTTGGTTGGGAGAAGTAAAGGGTTGAATGAAGAAAAAAGACATTTCTATTTATTTTGGATGATGGTTGAATGCAGTTCTTTAAAAATTAGCATTTCTGTTCAATGAATTTATTCCAATTATAATTATTTCTAAATGTTAGTAAATAAGTGGCAAAGTTTAGAAAAACATAGTTTTAGGAAAAACACTTTAAGTAGATACAAAAAGAAGAAGGCAGCTGGAAAACACTAATGTCTTCCAGAGATACTGAAGTTTCAACATACTGGTTCTTTTACATGATTCCTCAAAATAGCACCTTTGTTAGCTATTTATCTTAATAGAATATTTTAATTTATCCTTTGACAGTTTCATAATATAAAGGATACATACATAAAGTGTATCCTTATAATATCCACTTATAACTGCCCCAGCCACACATCTGGCTCCTCACTTTAAGTCCTCATTTTTTTTCTTTTTTGGTTATTTTTCTTTTTTGTAGCCCACCAAGTCCAATTAATGCTGCTTGCTATCATGCTGACTTGATCTCTTGCTGTTTTTGCGTAGGTAACCATAACTACAGAGTGTTCCTGAATGCAGTAGCCATGCCATATCCAGAAAACAGCTTTTCACACCATCCATCCTCCCTTCTGTTCAAGATGGAAGGTGATAGTACAGAAAGGGACAGGCACTTAATGTTCACTTATTCTCAGCGCTTTGATCAATTAGGAGCCTCTTCAGTAAATGCTGGCCACTGCAGAGAAAAGCCTCTCTAGTCACAGTTGAGGGTAGTGCCTATCTATGTGTAAAACCATAAATATTTAAAAGGAAATTTGGCAACAATTCCATTCCATAGCAGTACTAAGTCTCTTTCTAGGGCCTATGACATTGTAAGCCAGGATTTTCTGTTTGTTTGTTTTTTACTACATATAAAGTACCAGACATGAATTCTCTCCTGTGAATCAGGTCTTAGGGCAAGCTAAAAGTGATTGGTTACTGCCAGAGCCTCCATGCCGCGACTGTACCAATAGGCACATCTTGTCTGTGAGATCAGTACAGTAGCGTGCCAAGTTCATTGTGGAATAACACCACTGGTGGGTTTTATTTTTCACCTGGTGGCCTACATAGCACCTTCTGATGCTACGAAAACTAGATTCCAGGGAGGAAGTTTTCAGGTAAGTTCAGCTTAATTTCTTTATCTCCTACCACCAAAAAGTCTTGTGCCTCAGCAAGTGAGTCCTACTTATAGCTCTGGTGGCACCAGTCTATGCTTTTTGGGTTATCCCTTGAACCTCCCTGATCATTAATTCTTAGGGACACATGTGACACTGAGATATTTATTTAATAACCCATTACTTTTTGAGGGAAACATTTTCCATACATGAGGGGTTAATGTGCCCAAACTCCTTTTTAAAATTAAAAATTTATTTTGTAAATAGCTTACAAAATAATGTGTTTTCTTTATTTAGTCTTAGTTTTGGTTAACTTCTCCCGTTAACTTCTATTTCTCATCCCTCATCTCTACTTAAATTTCTACCTCCCAATAGTCTACCTTTTACTTAGACATATCTTGTATTGTACTAGCTCCCCACCCATTAAGACCTCTCCTGCCCAATAGGACCTTTCTCACTGTCTGAGCTTTACAGATACTCCAAATTCAACATACATATGAGAGAGAACATGTGACTTAGGTCTTTATAGGCCTATGTTGTTTCATGGTTTAGTATATAATATTTTCTCGTTCCATCCATTATCCCGAAAATTTCATAATTTCATTTTTTCTTTACATCTGGACAAAAATTCCCTTGTGCATATAAACCACATTCATTTTCGTTAGCCCTTATTCTAGGCTGATTTCATCTCATATATTGTGAACATGGATGTGTAAGTTTCTGTGGATTTTTTTGTAGCATTTTACAGAGTCCATATTTGAGCCATCCCAGAAAGAAAACAGTAAACAGCAGTTACAAGGCCTGAAGTCCAAATGTGTTGATCACCTGTAACTAGGCAGAGATAATGTTTACTGGGAACTCAAGGAGTGTGAGTGCTTATTAAGAGTGATTCTCAGAGAGTATATGTATTAGTCAGGGTTCTCTATAGGATCAGAACCGGTGGATTCAATGTTTGTGTGTGTGTGTGTGTGTGTGTGTGTGTGTGTGAGAGAGAGAGAGAGAGAGAGAGAGAGAGAGAGAGAGAGAGATTCAAGTGGCTTACAGGCTGTGATCCAGAGAGTTCAACAAATGACTCTAATGGAAAGACAAAGAATTCAGTAGTTTTTCAGTTCACAAGGCTGATGTCCCAGCAGCTCCAAATTATATTTTCAGGGATGTGGGATGGTAAATAGGCAAAGAAAGAGCTTCCATCTTTTACATCCTTTTATGTGAACTGTCACTAGAAGATGTTGCCCAGATGTAAGAGAAGTCTTGATTCAATCAAGAAAGTCCCACATAGTTATGTCTAGCTGCTTGGGTTTTAGTTGATTCCTGATGTAGTCAAACTGTCATCAAGATCAGCCATTATAGTAGATGAACTGAAGAAATTCATTTGTATATTGAATATGTCAGAGGAACATAAGAGAAAAATCTCTTTCCTCAGTTTAAAACCATGAGCACTAATACCTTGCTGTATGTTATCATATAAGTATTTGACACATTTTATTTTAATCCTCATATAAATCTTAAGCTTAGCATTGTCAGTATTCCCATTTTGCAAGTGGAAATAAACTAAAGCTTAGAGGAGATGAGAAACTTGGCCATGGCTGGAGAATAATACCAGAGTCAGCAGACACAGTTTCTGAAGGATGGAGTGTGTGGCACACACCCGCGGATGACCACAAATGAGGTAGCAAACAAGTGCTCTGGAAGATCCACCAACCACAGAGCTTGGTGCATCCCGCCAGCTGCTGGCTTCATTGTCTAGGAGAAGCTAGAATCTGGTAAGGCCGATTCTTCATGCCCAGGCTTTTCTGTCCGGCTTCGGGTCCGTGATGATTTGGATAATCATCTTGACACAGAGTAGCATGGCTTCTTGCTATTTCCTTCTTATGCAGCCACTGGCAATAGCCTTGGAACCTTAATATCTCTTGAGCTTCATATATTGGATGTACTGTCAGAATAAATGGAAACTTGTTTTCATTTTGTATGGAGACAATTTAGACAACTTTGACAAAGCTGGTCAATATTTTTTTTTTAAATCTCAGTCTCAAAATGTTAAACTGTTAAATGTGCCAGGAAAAAGCTTGTCTGCTTTCTGGATAGCACCAGAGAAGAGACTTAGCCAATAAAAGCCTTTGACTGGAAGCAAATTGTCTAATCTTCATTTCTTTCCCAAATGTTGAGATGGATGGAAGTGGTGGTGAGCAATGTGTAAGGCTGAGCTCAGACAGAAATCAGGACCTCTCTCTTCTCTCTCTCCCTTGACTCTTAAAAAAAAAACAATAAAAAAATTGATTAGAATCCTATTGAACTTGATGCTTCATCTGTAGTATAGTATTTAACTCTCACAAGAATCCAGTGAGTAAATAAACCATATTCTTGTTAAAAATGAAAAGCCTTGATTCTGAGAGGCAATTTTGTATTCTTTTAAGATCATCAAGGGAGTAGACACATTGGAATTCAAACCTAGGAGTATTTGATTCCTAAGATCATTGTCTACTTTTCCACGTTTATTCCTGCCTTTTCCTTGCCTCTTCTGCTTTCATTCCCAGTGTCCCACTCTCTGTGAGAATCTTCAGCTATTGCCAGGCTGGCCTCATGCTCTTACCTGCTGGACACCTTCTGCCCAATTACTCTATCTACAGCAAAAGCTGTCATGCTAATTTTTTTATATGCAATACCCTCTTCATCCTGTTGAAGAGAATGGGAACCACAGAAGAGACACTGTCTTAGAGTTTCTATTGCTGTGAAGAGAAACCATGATAACTCTTATAAAGGAAAACATTTAATTGGAGGGACTTACAGTTTATAGGCTTAGTCCATTATCATCATGGTGAATCATGATGTCATGCAGTCAGATATAGGGCTGGAAATGTAGCTGAGAATTCTACATCTTGATCCAAAGGCAAAAAGAAGTGAACTGGGTGTGGTTTGAGCCTATATGAGATGTCAAATCCCACCCATACAGTGACACACTTCCTACAGTTAGGCCATGCCCACTCTAAGAAAGCCACACCTTCTAATTGTGCCACTCCCTATGAGTTTACATTCAAACTACCATAGCCACTAACACATTTATCTCTGCCTTCTCCCATAGTCAATCAATCTTTAAGCCATATTAGTTTCCCTCTTTAATATTGTTCAACTACAAATAATGATTTTTTTCTTCTGTTTAAATGACTGCACATATTGAAGTCAGTCATCCTTATTCAAGTGCAAGTCCTTGCTCTCTTTAAATATTTCAGAAGTGCTTTCCTATCACTCCAAGTACAAAGATCAGAATCTGTAACAGGACCTAAAATGCCACCTCAGCTGACTCTGTGTCCTTTCCATGACTTCTCATGCTGTGAGACCTTTTCTCTTTTCTCTTCATCCCAGCTTCAAAGAAGAGAGCAGGCCACATTCATTCTGTTTGGGCCTTTGTACACACTTTCCCTTGTGCCTAGTATGCTCCCTTGTATGAAAACTACTCCTTCGCTTTACTCCTCCTACATGGGGAAAGTTTTTAGTAACCATAGGCAGATTTCTCCCACTCTTTAAGACCTAATTTCACTACTTTGGGCCAGAACTAAATTTTAAATTTTGTTTGATAGTATAATTGTCTGGTAAGTTCTAGACCCCATTTGTGGAGTCATTTTTATACACTATTGTTTCCAAAGCATATCTCATTTATTAGAAAAACATTCACTCAGTCCAGGTTAGATTAATCAGATACTTTTGCAACTTCCATTCTTCCTGTGAAAATTTGAGATGGTCTTTCCTTCACTCACTATTGCAAAAGGTCATAAGGCTTTGCCGAACCCTTCCCATGAGCAACACACTCCTCCTTGCAATTTGACTTGAGTTGACATTTTCATAGTTGTGGCCTTGGCTTGTTCTTGCTTTATGATTCACCTCCTTCACTGGTGGCTTCACCTACGTAATTAATATTACAGAGATATAAATAAAATTATACAGCCTGGTGGTGGTGGTGCATGTCTTAAATTCCAGCACTTGGGAGGCAGAGGAATACAGATGTCTGTGAGTTCGAGGCCAACCTGGTCTACAGAATGAGTCCCAGGAGCCAAAGCTACACAAAGAAACCATGTCTTAAAAAAAAAACAAACAAAAAGCAAAACAAAAATAAACAAATAAAATAAAATTATATTATATGAATTTCCATGCTACAAGTAATTATGACTTTCATAGAAGTTAGCACATGAAACTCATGAAATACATATCCCAGTGGGATATAAGGACTTTGGCATAGCATGAAGAGAACTTCCAATATACTTGAAATCATTCATTATAAAAATATTCAAAATAAACATCACAAAATATTAGCTAAATGTAGGAATATTTTCATGTATTGTTGTCTTGTCTTAATAAATATTTTGAGAACATCAAATTATACTTTTAAATTTTTCTTCTTAGATATCTACTCTGCACCCAGTATTGTTTCCATGCTTCATACGAGTCAGCCTCATAGTTTCACCTTAGCTTAAAATGCATCAGGAAATTGACATATCCATTTCAAGTGATTAGATAACCTTTGCGACAATGTCTATTTTCCATCATGTTTAAATAATACAGCTATAATGAACCTAGATTTATTTATATGTGAGTGTGTTCACATATGTGTGCATGTTTGGATAGGTCAGAGATTGATGGCAAGTGCTTCACTCTGTAGCTTTCAACGTTATTTTTGAGACAACATGTCTCACTGAGCCCAGAGATTTTTATTGTGCAGATTAGATGGCCAATGTGTTTCTAACATCTACCTGTCTCTTTCTCATTCAGTGCTGCAATTATAGGCATACACCACACCTGGCTTTTTAGGTAGGTGCTGGGCATCCATGTAAGGGTTCTCAGGCTTTGTGTATCAGGTCCTTCACTGAATGACTGAGCCATATTGCTAGCCTCTGCATGTAGTCTTACACTCTGAGTACTAACCCCTCATCAAAGAAACTTTCCTTTCAACATGTAGAGAGCATTACAGAAATTCACAACTGATCATAATGTAGAAAACAAGATGTCATTTGGAGCCTAGTGCCAGCTCTTAAATCCTCAACACAATTCCTACACCCAAGCCTCAGGGATCATTATAAAAAAGGGGATAGGAATGTTGGAAAAGCCTAAAGAACAGATGTTTCCTAGAAATGTCAGAAAAGTTTCACCCATGAAGTCTCATCAACTTGACTGCCTAAACAAGACCTGCACAAGGACAGCGATGCGCAGGTTGATATGGAAGTGGGCCTCAACCCTAGACAAAGAACTGCCTGCAGCTGGGGGAATGTTGAGAGCAGGATAAATGGTCTTTCTTAGGGAAGAACACACCAATACCAACTCTGGTCAGCCCTGAGATCATATACATACTGTTAACATTGTAACAGATAGGACAGGTTGCATTTATGTATTTAGGGATAGCTGTGTGTGTGTGTGTACAGTTCTTTAAAAAGTCAGTTTTTTTAAAGTCATAAATTTGAAAGGGAGCAAGGTAAGTGCATGGAGGGGTTGAAGGGAGAAAAGGGAAAGGAGGAAATGTGATTATATTACAATTGTAAAATATAAAAAGTTATAAGTAACAAAAAAGCAATAATTCTATCATCTAGCTGACTTCGCAGAGCAAACTCTGAATTGGCTTCCACTTGGATCTCTTTCTTCTAATTTCTCTTAATTCTTAGTTATTACATCACAACTAAGGTTTTGAGGAGAAAGAAGTTCTCTGTTGTTTCTATATAAACTTTTTACATTGAACTTTTCATAGCAATGCCATCTTTTGTAATTATGAAGTAATAAAATAGTAATTTGCATTTAATCCATACACATAAAATAGTAGAGAATTAAAATTATTTGCTGCAAGTTACATACACATTTCCAACATAAAAATTTCTCTCACTGTTTACTAAGTTATCATTCATTGTGATGCCTACCAAAGCCATAAGCCATGAAATCTTTGAATTAGTTACTGCAATAAATCTATGCAACTGGTGCCAGGAACTACCATCATTTCATATTCTGCTTCTAGAATTTCATTTCTTCCTTCTAGAATCAAAGGAAGCAGAATCCTAATCAGACTCACTGAGCCACAAAATGAAGTCTACTCTCCCAAGGGAGTTTAAAATTTGTCACTGTTAAAAACACTTGTCTCACAAGGAGGAAGTTGAGACTGGCATCTTGGTCAATGCGCATGAAAGTGATGGAGCATGCCCCATAGTCCTGGTTCATAAATAGGCTAAGTCAGAGTACTCTTCTCTGAAGCTGTGATGTAATATCGCTGCACCAAAAAAGTGGATTGCATTTTCAGAATCTAGAACCTTTAAGGATTTTTAAAATTTACTTCCCAACATCACATCAAATTTAATGGAATGTTTCTCGATATGATGTTTTCTGTTTACTGTTAAATATTCAGAGGTAAGAAATTTCTCTGAAAGCATAATTTTCAGCATCACCTTCTTCACTTCTAGGAATCTCTTCCACATAAATCAGCTCATTTTACCCAAACTATGGGTACAATGATTGTGCTAGCAGATGGTAAATGCAATAGTAATAGGACACAAGAGTAAACACTCTAGAAAGCAGTTTAACAGTGTCCCTCAAATTGTGGAAATACTAAAACAGGAAGGAACAAGGTTTTCTTAGTTAACTCACCCCAAATTCAAGTATATGTTAAGTGGTTTCCATAGTCACTATTTCTCAAATTCAGTACCCAAACACTATCTTGAGTCTTCTTTTTGGCCTGCCTATTTTGACCATGTAAACTTTTTGGACACTTTTCTAGTGACCTAGGATCTCATTAGATTTGTAAGCATAGGAAACAGCAAAAACTAAGAACCACTCTTTGTCTAACAGGTGTAGCCAAGAAGAGTGGGCTCACTGAGCCCGTAGGACTCCAAACTGTAGACTATCTCAAGGTTATCACTTTTCTTTTGATTTTATTGGTCAATGGGCCATAACCTACTAAATGTAGGCTGAAAAATATGCTGGAGTCTTCCTGCAGATTATAGCAATAGGAAAAGAAAGGAAAATTGGGTACACAGTTGCAGCTAAAGAACTATAGCTCTGGCTCCAGATGAGCAAACTCGGTTGTCTTCTAAGCCTCTGGATAACCAGGGATGCTGTAAACTTGAGCTACTTCAGAGCACGTGCTATAATTGTGACAAAACAGGCATCACTTCCACACAGTGTTGTGTTTGATGAAAAGACTCTGAATGTTAGATTGTGCCTCAGAACAGTTAGTTGAGGGTCAGCCATGTGAACAAAGTTGAGAAGAAAGTCTGGAAAGTTTGAGCATGTATTAGGGGCTGTCAGATTGTGTATCAGAAATGAGGACAGAGTGTGTTGCCATCCTCCACCTTTTTTTTTATTTCCTTGGTTTTTCGAGACAGGATTTCTCTGTGTAACAGTCTTAGCTGCCCTGGAACGTACTCTTGTAGACCAGGCTGCCCTTGAACTCACAGAGATCTGCCTACTTCTGCCTCCAGAATGCTAGGATTAAAGGCATGACAACCAATCTCCACCCCAGAGCCCATCCTCCTTACTGTCACAAAATAACTGACAGAAGCCAACTTAGTGGAAAAGAGGTTTGCTTTGACTTGTGGCTTTAAAGGTTACAGCACACTATGGTGGGGGAAGCATAGCAGAGCTCATGTTGGTGCGATTCTGTGGCCAGGGCTTTGGAAGCATCTTGTAGATCAAGAAGTAAAAAGCTACAACAAGACTTGAGGTGAGTGTGTATGAAAAACGGCAGGTGTCCCAAGCAAAGGCAGTGAAGGGTGACCCAATAGGGTAGTGGTTCCCTGAGGACCAGTGAAGGGCTATGAGAGGCAGCTGGTCCCAGGCAAAGGAAGGTAAGTCCCAGGTGGGGCTGGGCTCTGGTGGGAGACATGAGGCTGTGGCAGAGCTGTAGAGAATGGGAGAGTGCGACAGGTGAGAGACAGATAAGCCATGCAGAGACAGCTTGAGTATAGAGTTTATTTAGAGGGTTATGGAAGAAAAGGGGAAGGGGAAGAGAGGGGGAGAAACAGAAAAGGAGTGGGAGAGAGAGAGAGACAGCTGCCACCTTGGGACAGGAAGAGAGAGCACAGACTGGAGGAGGCAGAAGATGGAAGGTGGGGGTGAGTAGGTGGAGCTTGTCTCTTAAGATGTCAGGGTAACCAGCTGACAGAACAGATCATGACAGAGTGTACCCTATTCTCCACACCAGTGGTCTTTCTCTAACTTCCAAATATTGCCATCATCTGGCAATCACATTAGCAAGCTTCAGAACATCTCATAGTCCATTACAGCATGCGGTCTGATTACACAGATTAGATAGACACAAGGGTGCTAGGGGAAGGTTGTGGTTCTCTAGACTGATTGATATGTCACTGTTAGCACACAAAGCATAGTAAGATTGAACAGATCCCATTAATGGTTCCCTGAATGCTGCTATGACACTATAGTCTGGCTAAATTTCACCCCAAAATGGAGCAGAAATAAGCCCCTAGGTTGAAGCCTCTGATCCTTCAGAAGAGCCGAGATAGTTGTGAGTACCATTCATTCCCGTGGGCTCCGTGGTTGTGTCTTCTCCAGCCCAAGTCTTGTGCTTCCAGATGCCCAGAGGACGTGTGACATGGATAAACCACAGGATTCCTTCTAGGAAGCATTTCTCTCTGACAGAGCTGGAGACACATCATCTGTTATTTTTGAGTCTAAGCTGGAAGATGATTTATTGTGACTTCAGAGCATATGCTACTTGGTGTTTTATAAATGGAAACTGGGTGAGATGCATCCTCTGAAAGGCTTCTTTGGGCTATGTTTAATCAAACCCTAGTGCTTATAAAGATGGTGTTCTTGGCAGAATTTCAAAACAAGGGCCACTCTGAGGACAGGACATGAAATTACATTACAGCAAGGAGTATTTAAGCTAGGTACCCAGATGACAATGCCAATTACAGTGACTTTGGAATATAAAACTCGGAGGTCACACAATGTTATAAAATTAGGTCAGGACATTCTTGATAATAAAATACGTTGAAGGGAAATGCTACTGAGATACAGACAACTTAGGGCTTATGATTTCATGCCCCCTCTTTTACTATAAAACATAAAATCTGTCATTAAGAAGATATTTAACCAATAATAGTGTCTAATATTTTTTCTCTATTAAAGTCAATGCTAGGAAAATTGCAAAAGATATGAACTATAATTTTGCTCATATTAGGTATTTGTATTTTGGAAGACAAATGCTTGAACAGCTCGGCCCACATTTGACATAGCAGAGAATGCAGTCAATGCAGTCATCCGGGGGCAATTGGTGTTGCAGGAGACAATGGTGCCCCCTGCTCTGTGTCACTTAATCATCTGTGTTTACTATGAACACCTCTACCACCTAGAAAAACATCTAGACTTAGACGTTTCTCTTGCTGGGTTTGTTATGTTATATGTGTTTTCATGAGAGGCACAACTGCAGTACAGTGGAAAGGTGTTTTGGAGTTTCCACAATACAAAAGTAGAACCCTCACACCCTTCAAAAAGGGTCTGTTTGCTTCTTACAGGTTCCAAGACAGAATGCTCTAACCACATGCTTGAATTCTGTGTTTGCTCTCAAGCCTTTAGACATAAAGATATCAAGTTTTCCTTCTTAGAAACAAAGACATTTTCTTATACTTGACTTTTAGTGCGACAGCGACCACATCATGTACCGCATTAGAAAGAAAGGATTACTCATTAACACCTTTTACCCATATTGTTAGATAGCAAATCCTGTCAAGTCCGTGAGCTGTCTACCTCAAGAATGCTTTTGTTTTGGATAAATAAATGCCCTTGAGCCATTTTAATTTCCCTTTAGAAGTAGAGAGCTTAATGTAAGTACTAGCCTTTGAACTCGAGGAAAGCTGAGAGGCCACATCTCCAGCTGCCTCAGTACAATAATCTCTAAGTCATTTTGAGTGGAACTTCTCAGCAATCCTATTAGGAGTGATCTATTTCTAAGTGGGATCAAAGACTTAAGATATTTATGGCAAATATACATGGGGGAGTGTGAAGAGACAGGCATGTAAATGAGAAAGGACTTGTTAATTTTTCTTACTGTGCTTCTGGGCTTGTTAACGTAATAAACACCCACATCCTCCCAGGGCAGGCATTCTCCAGTTGCCAACAAGGGTATTTCTTGTTCAAGCCAGATAGCACAGCCACCTGCCAGGTGTCTGAGCCTCCCTGTGTAAAAGGAATAGTATGAAATAATAAAACCACAAGATGAGAAGGCATTCCAGTAATGTAGAGTCTAACCACGCAGCTAATTCTTGGATCTCCTTTTGATAGGCCTCCTATGTAGTCATCCCACGATAGAAATTTTTAAATAACAATGTTAATTTAAATAAGAGTTTGTTTCTCTTTTTGTGCACCCTCAACTTCTCACTGGCCAGGTTTATTACTTGAGTTTGCATTAAAAACAGCTGTACCTATGAACTTCCAGTGGTTTGCACAAACCCCATCCAAACCCAGGCCATACCAAATCCCAGAATGAAGAGGGGAGGGGTGGAAAACCCCACTTCTACGCTTAAGCATTGGTAGCTGCTTGAGGAGGGGGAGGGAAACTCAGTCTTATCTAACAATTTTCCCTGGTAAATCTAAGGTACTCCCGTGGAAAGCCACGCATCCAAGCATATCTGGGCAGCAAAAATTGATCTTCATGAGTTAAAGAAAAACACACATTTGTATTGGTTAGGAAGTATGGATGAATATGAATAAGGGATCTGGGAAGAGAAATGGAGATGAATATGTTCAAAACGCTTTATATAAATATCTCAGAAAATTGGTGTGTGTGTGTGTGTGTGTGTGTTTGTTTGAAGCCGCTGTCTAGTTGGAGAACAGATATATCATTATCCCTGATGCTGTGTGTACTCTTTCTTCAACATTAAATGTGACCATCTTATTTGGCATTTTTTATTTATTTGTTATTTATTTATTTATTTATTTATTTATTTATTTATTTATTTATCTAGTCTGGTAATAGAATGCTTTCCAGTTGCCTTCCTTGGAATATATTTGAGTTTGTTTATGATGGGAAAAAATGTGATATTGGGGACCAGACCCATTTTAAGGCTGTAATAATGAAGGGACAGGAGAATATGTTTCTTTCTTCCCTCTAGAGATTCTGTGTTTCCGTCAATGCAAGTTAAACCTGCTTTGAAACCTAAATATTCATTTTGACTTTCCTTAGCTTCTTTTCTTTTGTACTTATGATTTGCTGAGAAGCCTTGCTTTTTCTCTTCTGTGCTGAGGAGTTGTTTTGGACTCAGGTATAGGAATTTGTATTTTTGGAGGGAGTGAAATTTTAGAAGAGTTTAAAATATTTAGAAGTGTACACCAGGGAAGCAGTTACAGCAAGATGCAGGAAGACTTTCTGTGGGCCTCAGATGCTGTTTTATGACATTCTTAGCTTCTGTTTTGGTGTGAGGTAGTGGTCTGCTCAGTTCAATAGATTTCAGAAAGGTTTATATCTGTCAGTCACAGGATGCTAGTTCAGACACAGAGGAGAGCAAGCACAGCTGACCAGCCCACCAGGTATGGTGTATTCACCTTGATTTATGATTTTCTTCCTTCTTCAAAACCTATAAAACTATTTGAAATTGCTTCCACATTGAAACATGGAATCAAAGGTAACCTAAATCTGCGATCCCAAGATCACTTTAACATGGATCCAGAATAAACAATTTCTTATTTAAAAAGATTTCGGTGGCACAGAATTGTACAGGCTTATGATGTAGAATGTAGCACTGAAGCACACATTCGCAGTGTGTGAGGATCTTATTAGAATGACTGGCATGCTCATTAACTAAAACACATCAGGTTTCTTGTGTTGTAGCATTCAACGTGCTCCCTATTAACAAGCTTGAAATCTGCAGATGGATGCCGACAACCACAGTTACCCTACAGAGCCATAGAATGTTGGAAAGTATTGGCATCCCGTGGCACCCTCGTACCTACTAATGATCTTCTCCACATGAACACTCCTTTCCGTTGCTGGCAATCATTAGTCTCTTTACTTGTGTGTGATTAATTTTGTTAGCTTTAGGCAAATTTTAAAAGTCTCAGAAAGTTCTCATTTATGACTTCCTTATCCTGGCTTATCTCACCCAACGTAGTGTCCTCTGTTTCTATTCACACTGCCAGAAATTTTTTCATAGCCAAATAACATTTGATCATATTTGTGTACTATGCTTTCTTCATCCTACCATCCACTGGTGTATTCATAGGTTGAGTCTGTATCTCGCCTAAGGTAGACGCCTGAGTGGAGCTAATGGAGATTATGCCGATTCAAGCCTCTCAGGTTCTTTTTTAATCCACACTTTTATATATTCTTTCTGCATGCCAAGTACTTCATCAAAGGCAAAATCCCACGCGAAGTTTATGAAGACTATGGGAACCAGCATATAGAAACTGATCAGAATGGAACAAACCTACAAGTGGTAAGTAAAGAAAATTTTTATAAATAAGCAAGTCCGGTCTATAAAACTGTCTTTTAATTTTACACTTGTTGATTTCACGTAAAGGAGCCTTGACATTTTAGAATAAAACTCTTATTATATAAATTATAAGTTAAAATTATGCTTCAAATAACTTTATTAAAAACCTTAAATAGCATAATACTAGGGAACACTAGAACCATTTACAATGTTATAATTTATTAAAATTTATAGATTTCAAATTATGTATATAATTGGTTATATATCTCCAAGTACACAGGCTATATAGTTGGACAAGTTGAGACTCATTTTGAATTGCCTCCTAAAATCCACAATCCACCCCCTGGAGCCAACTGCCACTGGCAAACTCCAGATCCCCCCAAATGACAAATTGCTATGCATTCCTCTATGTGAAATCATTACTCAAAGCTGTAGGGGTGGATTCAAGTTGTTAATGATGAAGCCCCATGTGTGTGACAAAGTTGAAATGTTATAACAGGAAGTCCTTCATCAGAAGAATTAACTGGGCAACAGTGTAGAAAATGTTTGTGCGTCACGGTGCTCTCCAATGTAGGTTTCCACTTCAGCTCAAGAGCATTTGCTTTGTGCTGTCTTGGGAAGGTTCCTTGTACCTCAGTTTCCTTGTTTTTTTTTGTTTTTTTTTTTTTCCTTTGGGAGAAAGGGGAGCTTCTAAGTTGGGGGGGCTTCAAAGTAACATGTGTAAAATAGTGTATTCACAATGAGCAGTTGCGGCTTGTCACTCACCTGACGGACCGTAGTGATGGTGGCGATGACAATAATCATCAAGGGTTTCTATTATTTTTAATAAATTTCTATGGTGGAGTTTGAGAATCAGCTATGACAACACCATCATCCAACTGAGAGACAACAGTGAGAGGAAGGTACAGAAAACAGGACCACATCTTGGGGAAATTGTGTGCCTGGGGATCAGTGTGAAGGTAGACAACTATTTAAAAGAATAACTTTTGGGAGTTTGAGAGGTGGCACAACAGTTAAAATTACTTGGTGCCCTTGCAGAGGACCAAGGTTAGGATTTCGGCACCCACAGCAGGGTGGCTCACAATTATCTTTCACTCTAATTTCAGGGGATCTGACATCCTCTTCTAATCTCCACGGGCACCAGGTATGCTTACTGTACACATACATGCACATATATATGCAAATAAAGTATTCATACGCATAAAATAACTAAATATTAAACATTAAATATATAATAAAACAACTTTTCATTTCTTAATCTAACATAAAAATTGAGGAAAGTCAGATAAGTTTTAATATTGCCCAATATTCTTATTATTAACATAACATAATAGTCTTACATATAGTTTCTTTGGAACATGACTAAGCTGAGTTTGTAATTTCCCACACCTTTATTGTTATTGTGTAATGTGCCCCAAGAAGATGTTGGTGGCCATGCATTGTGTCTATGGCACATTCTTAGTGTCTCAACACTCCTTCTGTATCCTGGGAACCATGAATTGAAAATATTTTTATCTAAAAATATTTTAATTATAGAACATTGTTAATGTTTTCTTTCTCTATTCAACACATTAAAGCGTGAAGTGAAAACCAGAATCTAACAGCCAGGGTTCTTTTTTAAATAGAGTTTCTTTATCTCAATAAATAGTGAAGTCTTTCTTTGCCTTGTAGAATAAAAGCTGGAGAATTAAAATATACTTACTCTATGCAAAACATTCAGTAAAATGTAACCTCCTATCTGAGATTCTCAGGCACACTTATAGCTATGGATTTTCTCTCACTTGAAGTAGATGTTTACAGAAACCCCACAGGAATTATTCAGCAAACTCCTTTTTTAAATTGGAAATATTTTCCAGAAATACATTTTCTCATTTTCAGAATTAAAGTCAAAATGTAAACATTCAAGACTTAACTGAAGATCTTGGAAAAGTCTTTATTAGTCACTTATAGACTATATAAATAGCAAGGACTTTGACTAACAAAGTTCTCTACAAGTAGACTGGGTAGCACGTGGTTACTTTTCATAGTAAAGTACGGTTCTATAAACAGTCTGTAATGAATTTTACCACAATGGTCAAAGGTTAAGATGCCAAAAGATTAGACACAAAAAGCTGGATCAGAAAAGAGAAAAACAAGAAGTGACAAGAGAGCTTCCCACTCAGCGATCAAGCTATTGGATATAAACTAATCAGTCCAGGACTAAGCTCCCCCTAAATAATGTCTGGCTTGTCTTAAATTATGTAGGTGTGATACTATTATTAGCTATTGAAAATTGTTTGACATTAATATTTACTAAAAAATAAATTGTCATACTATGAGTTGACCATCATGCCAGAAAAAGGAGGACATGATGTCTGAAACTGATCCCGTTCTCTCATTTATGTCTAAGTGTTCCGGGGAGGCTGTATCGTGCTGCACACATAAAAACCCTCCAGGGAGAATTCTCAGTTACCTTTGTTCAGATTCAGGGCCGTGCTCCTGGAAATGGAAGTGCTTGCCTGTTGAAATGAGCAATATGAGAAAAAAGCTCCAAGTCTTCATGGTTGACCAAGCTCCTCTGAACCACACCATCAGCTCCCTGCCTCCCACCTCCACCTGGGAATAAGAACCAAGAAGGCCGCTAATGCACCAGTAGGATGCATCCCGAGCTCCTATCAAAACAGAATGTTGTATTTAGGAGATGTGATTTCCTTGGTCAGAAGGAAGGCCGGCAATGTAGCTGAAAATCCAAAAAAGATGAACAATGTTGTTGCAATTTCTGTGTGGATAAGAAAAATAATCCAACTCTTTCAGCTAGAATAATTTTAGATGATAATGATAGAAAATTTATAAGCAGATTTAGGAAGAGTTCAAAGAATGACAATATAAACAGTATATGTGCTTAAAGCACGGGCCTTCCACATCAGAGAAGTCACAAGAACAGCCCCATCAAAATGAGTTCTCCAGATCAACTTTAGTAATGTTGGCTACTTTTTATTGAAAGTGGATTTTTCATGCATATATTATATTTATGGCTTTTCAGTTTTGTTTGTTTTATTTATTCAGTGGAGAGTCACAAAACTTTGAAGAAATTTTTATCACCAAATGGATCTGTTTGAATTTACTTAATAATGAATCATTAATGGCTTTCTAATATAAAATATACCATATAATATGTATTACAGACATTTTCAAAGCCAGCCAGGTCCAATGAGCACAGGTCATTATAATCTCATGAACATGCAGAGATCTGAGAATCTAAAGCATAGATGATCCAAGTTCATACTACCAGGCTCAAGGTGAGGGCAATGCATGCGTCAGATATCCTGGCTGTTGTCCAGGAGAGGTAGAGCTATATCAACGCAGACACAGAGAAACTTAAGTTGAAGGTTTCTGTGATGAGTGTTAACATTGACGTTAATCTGTGCATATGAGAATAAGATTTAGAAAGTCGTAAGGGATTATAGTAGTCTAGCAAAGAGTCAGTAGTAGATTCTTTTCTAAGGTCCATGACCTCACTGGCCATGGGAAGCTGGCTAGATCTGCAGTATCAAGCACGATTTCCCACCTGCTGAATGGACCATGTGTCCAATTAGACAGCCAGTTGCTACCAGGAACCGATGAATGATGCTTCCTTGCACTTTTATGGATCTCTTGTCGCACTGGTCATTGCTGTGATTCATTGGTGTTGCAGCTCGGTAGGACTCTTAATTGCCCACCTAATATTTTGTAGTCCATAGGAAGCTTGACCACAAGAAGAAGGCTTTTAGGTTAGAACCAGCTTGAAGCATCCAAGTCCCGTGTTCTAAGCATGTGTGTCTTTAAAAATAAGGGTTTACCTTCAACCTTTTCAACCATTCCAAAGGCTCTTTCCCATGCCTGGTCTGCTCTTTTGTTCTGTGGTTTTGTGAGTAGCTTTGTCAGCTTTAGTGCCATAACTTCATTTAGATATGTATATCTTTCATACACTTATATTATTGTGTATGATTTTAGGTAAACATATAATATGATTCATTGAGGCTTTATAAAACAATATTGGTGTCATTTGTCCCTTGGTCCCCCTTTTCATACTGTATTGAATTCCCTACCTCCTCTCCAGCTGAAGCATGTTATGAAGAGTCCAACCCCAATGGATATATTTACATTGCGGCTTCTGCATCTATGACTCAGAAAACATCAGGAAAGAAGGGGTAGAAATATTTCAAGAGTTGGAGTACCAGTAAATCTGTTTGAAACAGCCTCTCCTAGAAATGGCTGTATAAAGAAGAGTAATAGCAATATTAATAGGCATACTAACATGGAAGGGAGAAATTTTCATGGGGTTGCAACCCCAGAAAAAGAACTATAGGCTACTAATGACTACCAGAAAAGGAAAGAGTTAGCCACTCCCAGAGATGAGTCCCTTATTGGTTATCCAATAAAAAGCGGTCAGTCCTCAAGCCATATTCACACAACCAACCAAATGAATGTATTTAAATATTTGTGCATATATATGCACCCTGCATAGGTACATACGTATGTATACATGTAAGAATAATAAACAAAGAAAGAGATTTTAGAGTGGGAGGAATGGAAGGAGACAAAAGGAGGGTACAAGGGAGGGGCTGGAGGAAGGAAAGGGAAGTGATATAATTCTATTTTAATTAAAGTGTATTAAAATTGTAAAAGACTTTGATTTTTTAAAATAAATTAGACTTTGAAAGAGGGCTGTTAGAAAGAGTTTTTAAGAAGCACAATCTAGAGACAGCTATTTTTAAAAATAATTTTCTGTATTCTTGAGAATTTCATACATATCAATGAGATATGATCATAACATTTCCATCTTGCAACTCTCTCCATATCCTATATACCTACTCACAATACATCCCTTCCCCAAGTTGTTTTCCTTCCCCCCTTCCTTCTCTCTTCCCATTCCTTTCCTCACTCCTCTTGTTCCTCTTCTTCTCCACCCCCTTTTTGTCTGCCCACTTCTTCCTTTTCTCTTCTTCCTCCTTTCCCTCCTCTTCATCAGCTTCCTTATCATCCTTTAACCCACTAGATCACCTGCGTTGCGTATATGTACCCAGATGAAAGTCTTTAATACCCTCCAAACTATGTGGGTCTTTGGAAAGTGGGTGGGCTTCATTCAGCTTGGTGACAATTGTTTATCTTAGCCACACTAGTTTCCCCATTTTTTCTTACAACAGAATTCATTCTACTAAGAACTAATACCCGTGTGATTTGTGTAGATCTGACTCTACCTTCTTTTGTTCTCTTACAGTACCAGGGACCCAAACCATTAACTAAGGAATCCTTTCCCTTGAACCTACCTTGAGAATTTTTTCAAGGGTTGTCATATGGGTGCAAATTCTTTCTGCTCGGATAGTCACATTAGGAACATGTTAGCATAGGACTAAGGGAATCCACACTTCTACATTTTTCCTCCTTACCATGTGGAAAACATTACTTGGGAGCTGAAGCATCCAGAGATCGCATCAACCTGATGGAACTGAATTTGAACCTACAACTTAACACTGTGAGGAAATTCAATATTAATTTTCATTTTGAAATGAGCTTGAATTGCTTTTATGCTGATTGCAATCAAAAGAATAATAATTTACCTGCCTATTGAAGCTAAATTATTTATTTAGTAATCCTAGGAGATATTCATGTTACTTAAAACATGGACATATTTTTATTATAAGAACTATATGTGATATATATATATATTACAGGGAGGGAGTTTTATATATGATCTTCTTAATTATTAAGTTGTTGACAATTCACAGCGGGAGAAATGAACAAAACTTCTGTTCCTCAGCTGAATTTGTAAAAAGATGTATCTAGCCTCTAGATATTCACTTAGAGCTCTTTCTTCAGGGCTCATCTTGAATTTTAATGTATTTAGTAAAACAATCTTTAGGGTATACTGCCTGAAGACTTGAAGGAAAGTCAAATTAAATTGTTTGAGTGGTTCCAGTCTTTTTTTTTTTTAAAGAGGAGAAGCTGTACTCTGTGTGTCTTACACAGTTGGATCTCCAAAGAAAATGTGAACACGGGTCCAGAAACAGAAGGATAAAGTCACTGGCTCATTACGCCCCATGATGTTTTGCAATCCATTTTCCAAATCTGAGAGGTTGTACTCGGTGCAGAGTCATGCCTGCTATGGATGCTAAATAATAAATATTTATTGATGACAAATATAAGAAAGACTGGCAAGGCCTCTTTGTCCCTTGGAAATAGAACAATTCAGCCAACTGACAAAATGTGCTCAATTAGTCTAAGGCTCCAGAGAAGAGAGAAAAATAGAAGGGAATAAGCATCTTCTACAATCATAGTGTTCAGCCTTACCAGTCAGCAGCACTTTGTCCTCTTATCAAATTGTCTAAATGTAAAAATTTTTACTAGCATTTAAATAGGCCAGCATGTGTTTGTAAACCTTTAGGAATTTATTTTCACCGACCTTCAGATTTGGAATCCCTTCTCATTTCTGGGAGCTTTTACATTTTTCCATGCTTGTACAGTATATAATCTTTGACTTTTCTGTCTCTTGGGATTTTACTTTCCCCCCATTATGTGAATGAAGATAGAGACATGTACTTAAAACAGAAATGTAAAGTCGAGTGTGGCGGCACACACCTTTATTCCATCACTCTGCAGCCAGAATCAAGCAGATATATGTGAGTTTAAGGCCACGTTTGTCTATATATTGAGTTCAAGGACAGCCAGAGCTATATGGTGAGACCCTTTGTTAAAAAAAAAGAAAAACAACTCAAAAACAAACACAAATGTAACACTCCATGTATTTTAATTTTATTTACTAAACATTTCAAGACAATTAGCCTGAAAATATCTTCTAAGCTTTTTTAAAAATTTATTTATTTATTTATTTATTTATTATTATATAATATTCTGTCTGTGTGTATGCCTGAAGGCCAGAAGAGGGCACCAGACCCCATTACAGATGGTTGTGAGCCACCATGTGGTTGCTGGGAATTGAACTCAGGACCTTTGGAAGAGCAGGCAATGCTCTTAACCTCTGAGCCATCTCTCCAGCCCTCTTCTAAGCTTTTTTTTTTATTTTATTGTAAACAAATAAGTAGTGTAAGGCGAAGCATTGGGTGGTGTGTGATGCTTATGTTCAGTCCGGAGGTCAAACACTTTTGTGCAGCGTGGGAAGAGTTGAGCATATGAATATATGGGCACACATGGACACACAGAGGCACACATGGACACACACATAGATACACACACCTGCTACAATCAATGCTGCTTAGAATATAAACTGCAGGATCCTGTTTAACTTACAGAAAAATAAATAAAGCAAAAGAGAGACCCTGGATCTCTGGGGAATTCTTTTCCCAAAGCAATCAGACATCTGGAGTCCTGGCCTGATAGAAATCAATGGCTCTTTTCGGGCCGTATATCCTTTAGATGTGGCCGAGGAAAGCAGTGCCTAATGATGGAAGAAGTAGTAGGGGTAGGGGAGGAAAGCAAGCAAAGAAAAAATGAGTAAAACTGTAACCTTTTCTTGCTGTACGAGACTGTGCCAACACATAGGCTATGGAATAATTACATACATATATTTATAGAACTACAAATCTCAAAATAGTAGCAAGAAGCAGTTCTTTAGAATCTGACTCTTGTAGATAGATTCTTTACTTTCTCTTTTGTATATTTGTCTGTGCCTGTGTCTTATGATTCAAATGTAGGAATGATCTCATTTTGTTCAGTAGTAAGTATAGTGTGCTATGGGCACACATAATTGCAGGACAACACCGTATGGCAGTTTGAGCCATGAGTTCATAAGAGAGTAGTGTGCTAACGGAAACTGGATCTGCACTGGGAGGGGGCGGGGCACAGTGCTGTTCAGCATCATCACAAATGACTTGACCTTTTCTGTATTGATCACTCTATGCTCACAGTCACCCACTCAGAAATATTGCAGCAGCAAGCATTAGCAAATCTTCAGGGGGAGAAAATGACCCATTACTCTTGCAAAAGCACACAGTTGAATACGTGAAAATAAGACATGTTATTCTCACATGTGGCCACTGCTGTTTGGATTAGGAAGCAAGCTACCATTTGCAAATGTGTATGGTTATCCTCACAACAGTCTTCATTGCAGCTTTGGCTCAAATATTGCTCCTTCCTCAAACATATTGAAAATAAAGAAAATAAAATGTGACTATTAATCCAGTTTATAAAATTATTACCACTTCTGTTAATGTGTGATTTAAATAACTATATATTTTAATTTCCTCAGAGTGTTCAGCTGGCCAAAAATTTTAAAATCAGAGATGTTGCTATAAAATTCATACTGGACTTTCAACATCTGAGACATGCATAAGAATACGAAAAATGTGAAGTGGACCATGAGAACAAATAGCCACCAAGCATTTAAATGCATATGCTAGAAATCAATTACTGCTGAAACGGACTTTAAAACATATCCCATTTGAGCTTTTGTGTGCATATCTAAATGGGATTTGGCAGGTGGATAAAAGATGCATTGATTCCTGTTTTGGAGATTGCTGTAGACTTGCTGCTTCAGTAGAGTTTTGAACTAGGTTTAGATCTTGAACAAACCGAAACCTGGAATTCTTTCCTGGCATTGCAACCCCACCCCAAAATGACAAATATATATATACGTCAGGACTAAGGATACTGCATTTGAAACAGCTGTTGTATGTTGTTGTCCAAGCTCAAAGGAAGAATTGTTCTGTGGGAGAAAAACCTGCAGTTAATTTCTCCTTAATACACAGGAAGTCTGTATTAGAAACGTTGTATACTCATTTGAATGAGTACTTATAAGAACCTCTTGCTTCCCAGTTCACAGGGCTTTTTTTTCTTATCCAGTGTTAATATACTGTGGTGACTAGATCTGGTGAGCTATCTGAATTTTGGTTGGATTATTTAAAATAAAATGATGCAAGTGGATATGCCTTTGGTTTTTGTGAGAAAAAAAAAGATCTGAAAAATGCCAAGACTAGAAAACAAGATGCATTTTTAAGATGTGTTGCAGAGATTTATAAAATACCTTGAAAATGTTAGCAAATTAATTCAATAGAATTGAAATACTCCTTTAGAATCAACCATCCTTGATGGCCACCCATTCACTTAGAGAGCAGTGTAATCCCAGAGTTCTACTATCTAGCAAGTGGCCTTCCTTGAATGTCATAGGGAGACACAAATTTGACTCAGGGCCACGGAGAAGCCAAGCAGATCTTGAATCAGCCATTGCAGAGTATCTATGAGGAGTAACTGCAACTTCAGATTCAAGATGGCAGGGTTACCTTTAGTTTGAATTCCCTCTAGGTGACTAGCCCTTAAGTTTTTGATCCATTTTCAGGTCTTAGAAAAAAATAAAATGTATTGACTAGGAGAGACTGATCCTGTGGAGGCCACCCAGTTTAGAGGCATGAGTGGCTATCTCTCTAGCCTGAAATTCTGCTCACCTGTCGGTTGCCTTTCATGAGAACCTCGTCTTCCTCTGAGCTGTTGGTCAAGAAAGGCTTTGGGACTAACCAGAGGAGTCCCTCTGGGGCTGACCAGATCAAGGAAGCTCTTTACAGAAAACTGAGTGTCCTCCCCTACACGCATTATTATCTCCATGTTACTGAACACATGATAGATGTAAACATGGGAGCACAGACTTTGCTGTCTGTATTAACCCACTCCACTCCCAGTCTCTTAAGGCTAGCATCGATTCCTTAGGTATAATGGGGAATGGAGTTTAAAACCGACTTTCCTGGAAGCTTGTTGGGGAGAAAAGCAAAACACTCCATAAACTCTGGGCAGGATAATAAGTTTCATTTCACGGGTCTGTTAAAATGAAAAACACAGAGATTCAAAGAGCAGAAGGAGCAGTGTGGACTTGGAGAAGCAGTTGCTGTGTGGTCACCAGGGAAGAGGGTGTGTAAAAAGCCTCTCGCTTCACCTATAAACACCAGAACCACTTGGCATCTCTCTAAGTAACAAATGGGTGTGACCTGGAGAGAAGGGTTGCTTTTATTAAATTGCCCCCAGGGCTCTGTATTTCAGACTGCCTTTCCCTGCAGTACTAGATCACAGAGTCCAGCCCTACGCTTCTGTAGCTTTTCTGCACAAGGAATAACCCATACAGGTTCTGCTTTATCTCCCAATCACAATTTCTGCAGGGGCGGGAACAAAGATGGATGGGGACATGAAAGTGCATGTTTTACTTTTGAGGTGCAGGGAAGATGTAAGAGAGGTGCAGAAAGGCTAAGAAGGTGAAGTTGGAGGTAGTACTGGAGGGCTTCCCTTGCCTAAGGACCGTTTTCCTCAGTTTGTTAGACTTTTGTTATCAGTGAAACCCTGTTTCAAAGGAACAGTTTCAGATTGGCTTGCAGGGTTAATTCCTGCCCACTCTCTGGAGCTAACTGTGATCGTGCAAGCTGGACACATCAGAAGATAAGGAAAGATTCCTAGTGAGTCTAGCAGATGTGTTTTTAAGACAAATCACTATCTCCAGTGCACGGAGCCTGCGGGTGGGCTCGTAAATCCACAGGACAGACCCACACAAGAGTTACAGTTCAGTATCTGGCTTCTTACAGGGTAGAATCCTTACGCTGTTTTGTTTTCTCTGAAACATGGAGGCGGCAGACTATGTCTGTGCCACAGAAACTGTCGACAAAATAGAACATCTCATCTCTTCTCCCACACACTACTGAACTGCACACTGTTTCCCGTGATTCAGCGTGGCTACCTGTTGACGGGTGACCCTACTGCTCCCCACTCGAGAAGAGAAGCAAAACTTCCCTGCTGAAAAGACAAAACAGGCCCAGACTTCCAATCTCTCTCTCTCTCTCTCTCTCTCTCTCTCTCTCTCTCGCCCCAGCGAGAGGGGGAGAAGCAGAGAGGAGAGAGAGAGAGAGAGAGAGAGAAACAGAGAGGAGAGAGAGAGAGAGTATGCATGTTCACTCAAGTTTGACACCATTGACATTAACACCCTCCTTAAACACTAGGCTATAATTCCTAGTAAGGGTAACTCTGAGTAGAACCCAGCCCTCTGAGGCATAGGCCATGTTTGTGTACTGTTTCTCTCTATAAATATAGGACATTTCATCGCGTTTCATGGTACTTTTACAGTTACTATTGTAACGTCTTTACTTTTTTTCCCCCTCACTGTTACAGCATCCTGGTAGAAAATAAGACAGTAAGAAAAACTGCTCAAACCTTTGACTAAGTTAAACTCCAACTATTGGAACCTTAGGGTTGTTTTCTAGCCCTTCTTTCAACAGGGCCTACAATTTCTGTGCCCTAAAGGTGTGTGCAGACACTGTCTGTAGCTGTTCCAGCCCAAACTTTCAAGTGTGGCTTGTGGTAGTACTGAGTATCAGGACTGGGCTAAGTCCTTTGAGCCCTTTTCCTGGTCCAGGACTAATAGCTGACTAAAGAAGCAGGCAAATGTTCATCTCTCTCCCTCTCCTCTCTCTCTCTCTCTCTCTCTCTCTCTCTCTCTCTCTCTCTCTCTC
>JABTXL010003523.1:24180314-24215025 GCA_025134845.1 Neodon shergylaensis | reverse complement strand
CTCTCTCTCTCTCTCTCTCTCTCTCTCTCTCTCTCTCTCTCTCTCTCTCTGTACTACTTTAAGTTGATTGATGGATTGCATAATATATATATATATATCCATTGTGGGATTAACGCCTCACCTCAAACGTTTGTCATTTCTTCGTTGGTATCTTATCTGATTCCTTTCTCCATAAAACGTAATACGACAAAGACAACAAATACCTCCTAGTTTGGACACAATGGTTTATTCTATCTACTGAGGATTTCGAAGTTCGCCAGCTACTTTTACTCGGAATCTGTCTTTTTCTGGAATAGCATCCCTATGCCATCCTGCTGACGTGGGTCTGGGGAAAGAAGCCCTCCCTAAGGGCTAGCTTGGCCGTCTTCTCCTTTCATTAGCTGGGTAACCTAGAGTTCCCCGAGGAGCCTGGTACGGAAGTGTGATCTCGAAGTGTAATCTTCCCGCAGGGACCTACCTGACATCCAAGACAAAGTGAAATTTAAAGTCGTAAACATGGGAGAAAACAAAGGCCGCTGTTTTAGATGGTTTTTTTTGTGCCTGGGGCTAGGTGTGTGTCTCAAATCCCTGTGCACTCTGTCGGGCCCCTCCTTCCCTCCGCGGATCTATGGATCTACGGAGTAGAATCGCAGCTCCCGCAAGGAGAAGCCTCCTGGCAGGGACCCAGACTGCACAGCCGACTTTCCCCTCTGCCGGCAGAATAGAATGACTACCAGGAGGCCAGAAACAAAACACTTAAATGTTGCATTTATTAAGGAAATGTTAAATAAGAAAAAGTCAAATGGTGTCACGGATATCAAGAGCACTTTTGTGGCGTAAACCGTGCAGACACGAGCTATGAATTCTACTCTGGATCTTTGTCCCGGGCTTAGCTGGAGCGCCAGCCCCCCCCCAAAAGACCCAGCTGGAAACACACTAAAAGAAAGCACTTACCCCATTCACAGTCTCAGGCTCCCCTCCCCCCACCCTTTCTCCCAGGTTGACAAAAACTCTAACCTAACCGGCAGGCAGGCAAACAGGCCAGTAGGGCATAAAAGACTTATCAAATATTTGTATTCAAGCAAACTAACACAGATCTTTTAAAACCGCAGGTTACTACTACTGATCAAAGCTCCACTCTCACCGCAGGTCGCAAAACCCACACGCATCTATGTTGTCATTGGGTCTACAACGTGCAGTATAGACAGGTCACTTTTCCGGCTACTGGTGCCGCTGGATATACCTCCCACTCCCACCCCCCACCTTGCTCGGCCCCTCCAGCTGTCCCCAGTGCTGGGCCCACCTGCAGGTGGAAAGGGGCCTTCTCCCGGTCCCTCTCCCCCGCATCTCAGGCAAGAAGCCGCTCCCAAAGTTCTGCGCCCTAATCGCCCTCTTTTGCCACCTGCTGCTGAGTCCCGAAGTCTGGACGTTCCTGGTCTGAAGGCTTGTTTGGGGCCTTTACGGAGAGCGATCAGAAATGGGTCACTTTTCCCCCCAAAGGCAGAAGTCGAGAGAAAAAACTGACTCCGACAGGTTTGCTTTGCTCGGTCTCTGATGGTGAGGGGTACATCGCGGCTGGCGGAATACTGGAGGTGCCAGGAGCACCAGCCGTGGAGGACCCGAGGGCCACTCAGTAGGGTCCCACCACCACTGCCTCAACCTCTTTAGACGGCCTCCGGTCCTTCACTAGGAAGTTGATCATGCCTTCGGATTTGATGAGCAGGTTGCAGCCAAGGAAGAAGATGCCGAAGACCACGGTGAGCGAGAGCACGCACATGACTGCGATCTGCACCACGCGCATGATGTACAGGCTACGCTCGTCGGGGCCACCCTCGGCGAAGCCATCGTCGGTCACCACCGATGCCTGTGTGCAGCAGCGCAAGGCGCGCTCCAGTGCCTCGCTGCTGTTGGCCAGAAAGAGGCCGGCCACGTCGGTCTGGTTGCCCAGCACTGAATTCATCCCGGGAGCAAGCGGGAGTCTGGGAGGCGAGAATCGGAGGGGTGGCCACCCGGGTGGCGGTGGCACGGGAGGAACAGGTGCTGGACGGAGCGCTGGCTGGCGCACTTGTGCGTGCGGGGCTCCTCGGTTTCCCTTTCAAAGTCCCCGGGCTGTGAGTATCGCAGGAACCTCTTCAGGACGCGCCGCAAGCTGGCTAGTGTGCTCTGTGTGCAGCCCGGGCAGCGCTCGTTCCCGGCGCTTGCTCGACTGGGAGCTCTTGGAACTTGGCGGGTTGGGCCGGAGGTGCCGTGGGAGGCGCGGGCCGCCGCGGTGGCCCGGCGGTTGTTCCGAGCGAACAGCGGCCCCTGCTGGTCACAGAGCCGAGTTGCCTCCCCTCGGCCGGGAGGTGGGGACGAGGAAAAGAACCAAACTGGCAGGCTTTGTGGCTTCTGTAATCCCAAAGGCCAGGAGTAGGTCACTAAACACTCCTGAAGTGATGAACAAGCGAAGAATTTGGGGGAAAAGACTGAAAGCGGCAGAGGACCTGACTCACACCCGCTCTTGAGTGTGTCCTTCGAAGCCGCCCCTCTCACCGTTGAGCTGACTCAAAGAGGCCAGGTACCAGATGGCGCTGGCCAAGGCACTGGTCCACTACCTATTCCTGTTGCTTGTCTGGAGACAAGGGAAAGGAGTCGTGATCTGAGAAGGTCTTTTCTTCTCTCTTCTTTTTGGAGATGTGGTGGTATTATTATTGTTTTAAGGAAGGGAGAACAGATGAAAGCGTCAGAAAGAGTACAATTGCCACATCCCCATTCTCCTCGGAAAGCTATTGCCTATGTAATAAAGCAGGGTTTTCAATGAGCTGCGAGGCTAAGACAAGGAGCAGGGCGATGAAGGAGGTGTTCTTCTGTGGCTTGTGGGTGGAGGAGACTGCCAAGAACAGGGTCACCTTTTTGTAAGGGAGGTGGATGAACAGAGTGACCACTTTCTTGCAACTTTAATTGCCAAGGAGTTTTTGGATGAGCTTCCAGTGTGTTTGTACTTGGCAGAAAATGTGTTGTTTAAGGGAATTGCTCATGCACATCCATCACCTAGAACGCTAGCCAACAGCTGGAAGCCTCCCGCCAGAAGCTGTTCCACACACTCAGCCTTCCTTCCTCACCACAGAGCAAACTGGCAGCTTTTCAGGGAGCTATGGAGGCTCAGTGTTTAGTGACTGCTGTTGGGTCTATTCTAGCTGAGTCTTACAAACTGCTCATTTCGTTTTAGGCTCCAGAAGATTCGGGGTTCTCGCCCCCTTTTTTTTTCTCCCGTCTCTTCTTCCCTTCCTCGACTCTCCTTTCTTTGCACCCGCATTTCTTTCTAGTGTGTTGCTTGGAAATGAAAGATTGATGTTCAGTACAAACTTTCAAAAGAATATTTTTACCAGTTTCTACTGAAATATTGGAGTTATTTTGCTATTTTCTGCTTTATTGGGTGTGGGGAAGGAGAGAAGCTAAATCCGAATCTCAGACTGTTCTTGAATCCATCATTCAAGGCCTTTTATTTCTGAGTCTGGCGATGACAGGCATGCACAAATCCTTTTTGTGTTTTTTGCTTTTTCTGGCTTTTTGAGACAGCGTTTTTGTATGGAGCCTGGACTGTCCTGAAATTCATTCTGTAGACCAAGCTGGACTCAAACTCACAGAGAGAGGCCTACCTCTGCTTCCCAAGTGTTGAGATTAAAGGCGTGTGCCAACACCACGGGCTGCACAGTCTTTTAGCTACACCATATATGCTTGTTAAATCCCCACTGTAAGAATCATCCATTCCATTTTCAGGTCTCCTTAATGTCTTAGCATTAATTCATGATGCCTCCTCTCAAGACAAAAAATTGACTTTTAGACCAGAGGTTTTTTTTTTTTAATTTTCTGGAAGCTTCAGTAAGTTCTAGATATCTAGATGCTTTTATTATGGAGAATAAAGAGGTATGAACAGTAGAGAAGCCAGGCTTCCAGGATTCACCGCTTTTCCCCTTGTCTTAGTTGCTCTAGTTTTCATGATTCAGTCACATTTTCAATAATATCTCCTTTTTGGGTCAAATTTATTATTAATGGATCATAAATAATTCTTTAAATTTTGTTATCCGGGTGATGGAATAGCAGTGGCTGGATTGATGGCTCAGCAGTTAAGAGCATTTGCTACTGTTTCAGAGGAACCTGTTCAGTCCTCGGCCTATGTCAAATAGTTCACAAAGGCGTGCCATCCCAGCTCAAGCCCTCCAAGGGCACCTTCACTCATATGCAAATATCCGCATGAAGACACACACGCATTCAATTACGAATAAGAAAACATCTTTAAAAAGAATAAAAAGTAATGTGAAAATTTGCCAAAGGAAGTGAAGACACAATGAAGTCATGCTAAATGGATGATTGAAGGAAATAATAATTTAGAAAGACAAATGGGCAACGAACAACCAGAACGCAGTTCCTAGGAACGAGAACAAGGCAGGTGGTGATTGGACATCGAGGTCCCAGCACTTTCCATGAATTCTCCATAGCACTGGCTTATCCTATGTTTCTGAGGTCCAGGGTACCAACACGGGGAGACCTCAGGGTGAAGAAGAGGAAGGTGAGAAGGAGAGGGGAAGAAGAAGAATGGGAGGGAGTTGGGAGAGGAAGAATCCTTAGCTGGATCTTTGATAGAATACATGTGATTTTTCTTGCTATTTAGCAGTTATTCGTAGTACGGCTGCTCTAGACAGATGCCAGTGTTAAAATGAGCAAAGACTTATCCGTTGGCTATTTTTCTGTCTAAGCCAAACCTCATATTTTGGAGAATATAGTCAAAAGAAGTTTGGCTGCATAGACTTTATTTCCTTTCTTGCAGATGTAACTGCTAACCCATCACAAACTGAAGCAGAAGGCAACGCCCCGCCCCATCACCTACCACAGATCTATCGTATTGTTCTTTTTATCCCCCAGCACTATGATTTTGTTCAGTAAAATTGCTGCGAGTAGCTAAATGGACATGAGCTACAAATTGAGTTAATATAAAGGTTACTTTGTCACTTCCTATTAGCACTAAAGAGGTCTGGGCTAACTAGAACTTCTCTTCCTTCCTTCCTTCCTTCCTTCCTTCCTTCCTTCCTTCCTTCCTTCCTCCCTCCCTCCCTCCCTCCCTCCCTCCCTCCCTCCCTCCCTCCCTCCCTCCCTCCCTCCCTCCCTCCCTCCCTCCCTTACTTCCTTTCTCTTTAAATGACTTACAAAACAAAACAAAACAAAAATCATAGCTATCTTTCTCTTTCCTGTTTTTGGTGTAGTGTTTTCCCTTAGAGTAATGCCCATTTTCCCCCCCTATGTCATGTAAAGTCTCAAAAGCTGTGGCAAAGCAACCTCTAAGAAATATCCATACAACAGAACTTAACTTCCAGGAAAACAAGCGATGATATGCAGGGGAGATGAACTGATAATTCACTTTTAAAGGAAAGGTCTTGATATCTAGAAGGACTCATTTTTTATATACTCGACTGCTTCTGGTCTGTTGAAGCAAGTTGGTGTTTTTGAGAGCTAAAAGCTTAGTATTTCACAGTGTTGAGCAAGGACAGAATCATTTGCTAGCTCTTTCTGAAAAGTACATCTGTAGCATGTAATAAATTCTTCGATGACATTCTAGGCCAATGCTGATGGCGGTTATAATCTGTTGTTTGGATGGCCTTGAGGGAGGACCAGACACATTCAGTACCAAAATGCCTTTTCCTTGATGCTTTGTACATTATGAAAATATCAAGTAGACATTTAAACAGTGTATCAGACACTAAAAGGATGTTTATTGCTTTGGGGCAAGCACTTTTCTTAAATAAATTACGCTGCATCTCACAATCTAAGTAAGATGAAAAGGAAGAACTCATATGCTGAAGTCATTCATAATAACAGACTCAGTGTTTGAAAACCAAAAAGAAAACCCAAACCATGCAGTATAGATTCCCCGGCCACTGGAATAGATCATGAAAAGCAAACGGCAGAGCCTCGGACTGACTCTCAAATCCCTCACAGCTCACGCTCTTCTACTGCCTCAAGAGTTTTAACTCTGCTTTGTTTATCCTAATGCTAGAATACTAATATTAACATCTGTCTTGAGGAAGGACTGATGGAGGTCAGTGCTTTGTTTTTCTACCTGTTTTGTTCCACAAACATGCTAAGTGACACAAGTAGGGGAAACAACACCTAACATTACATGCTATGTTAGGTCTCTAAGAGCGCCTCGAGACAGGCAGCCCTTCTCAGATGGCAAGAAGTCCGTGTGCACATGGAAAGAAAAAGGTGTGGCTTACTAGTGTGTGGTGCTGGTTGCAGTATGCCTACCTTCTGAGCGTTTCATTTACTTATCTGTGATGGGACAATCATGTGCAGAATTTTAAAAAGACTGATCTCTGAAAATAACTGGGAGATGTATCAGGTATGCAACAACATACCAGTTAACACATGTGCTAATAGTTTTTGGAGGTGCATCAATGCATCTAAGTCATTGAAAAATTAAATTTCCATTTCAAAAGACTAGAGAATGGTGCATTGTAGAAGTGTTTGCATATTAAGAACTGAAAGGTAGAGAAATTAGAACTTCCCTGTGTTACTGGTGGGAAGGTAAGATTGTGGGGTAAACAGAGGAAAACAGTATTGTGGTTCTTCAGAAAATTAGAAGTTGGCTTGTCATGTGATCCAGAAAGTCCACACTTAGGTATATATTCTCCCATACTAAAAAGATGAACTCAATAGAGTAAAAGTAATTCAAATGTCTATCACCAAATTAGGCAACTGAACAAAATATGGTACACACATATATAAAATATTACTCAGTCTTAACAAAACAGAAGATATTCTAAAGGATGCTCCAACTTGAACTGTGAATACACACTGAGATGAGCCATATCAAAAGGAAAACTATTGCATGATAGGATTTATGTGCAGTACTTGAAATACTCATATCTGAAAGAATAGAAAGTAAAATAATGGTTACCAAGGGTGGGGCAAAGGAAGGAGTGGAAAGTTAGTATGCAATGAATACAGTTTCAACTGGGGAAGATGAAAAGTTCTGCATGAATGTTGGTGGTGTTTGCATAATAATAAGAATGTACTTGATGTCACTTCAACTCTTGCAATAGTAAGTTTTATGGGCTTTGTACTTTATCCTAATAAAAATTCTAAATATTTTAATTAGAGTTAGCATAAACACATGAGGCTTTGAAAATACATCAAAAACACCCCCTCATATCATCCATCCCTTTTATGGCCTGGAATTATTGCCCAAACAATAACTATTTCTTCCTATGTTTTAAATGTTTCTTCTGTTACTATGGTCTTATAACTTGTTTATGTTCTTAATCCCAAAAATCCTGGAAAATGTTGTTTCATGACATTGGATGCTTGAAGGCAGATTTCAAATGAAAGTCATCGTTACATGAACGCACTTTAACCAAACCATGTCATTTGAAATAATGTCTTTGAACGATGTGTTGATCTCAAATATTTCTATAAGACTTCCCACGGCCCACAGTAATTGCCTGTTTTCTGATATTCCTTTTTAATTCCTAGAAGATGGGGATTATCTTTTAGCCCCACAAGTCTAAGTAGTGTTATATATAACATATAAGGTGTTATATGTTTTCAAAGTGCAGCAATTATAAAAATCTTTGAGGAAAGGAGACATAATTGAAGGCCGAGGAAATGTTGGGCTGTTATTGTCACAATATTGCTGTGGGATGCCCCATTGGTTAATAAAGAAGCTTCTTTGGCCTCTGAACAGGGCAAAATATAGGTAGGCGGGAAAACTAAAATCAATGCAAGGAGAAAGGTTTATTTATTTGGGGATAAACTCACAGTAAGGGTAGCGGTCTGTAGTCCTCTGCATGAGCTGGCAACTGGAAACCAAACCCAGCACCAAAGGGGGGGTCACGCTCACTTTTCATCTGCACTTCTAGTACTGGAGACCTCGGCCAAAGTGGGCCAGTATCTCAGAAGCTATTGGCTGAGGGAGTTCCCACAACACAATATGAGTGCATAAAATAAACACTGTTACTCCTGGCTATTTTCCAGTAAGAGGTGACTCTCATTGTTTCCCGCCAGTATGTCTATAGTTTGCAAAAGATGAAAGTCTCTGTTCAAATACACAAGTCTACACTGTACACTATTGCAGGATTTCTGTCTTTTTTTTTTCATTGCTTCCAAGATGATTTCTCTTTCATGTTTTCGTCTGTTTACTGAAGTAAAATACAAATACTTGTCTGGTTGAATTAGAAAAGACAACTGTGCTCCAGACTAATTGAGCTGAGGCTGAGAAATTGGAGAAATTTTATCTTCCATGCTTCTTGGCGGCCACCTGCTTCTCTCCTGTTGAGACTGTTTCTCTCTTATTCCATTTTTTCTCTCTAAAATTTATTTTAAAAACAATCTTTTCTCATTTTACATACCAATTCCTATTCCCACTCCTTTCCCTCCTCCTGCTACCTCCCACCCTCCACCCACCTTACCCCTCATTCTGGTCCCACTGCCAGTGACACCACAGACTATAACAACCACACAACTTGTTTCTTTAATGTGGGAAAGAATACATTGGTGGCATGAAAGGCTTTTAGCAGTTCAGCGACTTTTCCACCTTAACCCATGCATAATTTGAAGAGTATGCAGAAAATCAGAATAAAATCAAGATAAAATTCTATGGAGCAAAAAAAAAAAAATAAGCCTGTGTTGCACATCTAAAGATAGAACTTCATATATCTCTGGTGTGTCATTCTGAAAACTAGACCTGCTTAATGGCTGGAGCTTTTAGTTGGGCATGAATGAGTTATTGAATGCATTTCTTTTCCCATAGGAATGGTATTATCATTGGAATGGTGTTAACATTGGAATGGTATAATATTGGAATGGTGTTAACATTGGAATTACTGGTATTTATATTGGAATGGTTTTAACATTGGGATGGTGTTAACATTAGAATGGTATAACCCTGGAATGGTGCTAACACTGGAATTACTGGTATTAATATTGAAATGGTATTGACATTGGAATGGTGTTAACATTGGAATGGTGTAACATGGAAGAGCATCATGGAAACTGCCTATCTCACAATCACACGCACTTGAGCAATAAAGAGAACCCTAACTCGGCAGATTCACTCTTGTAGCACAGGGAGGGTGTGCATGCTTCTTGCACAAGCAGATGTCAGTTGTCACCAACATCACTGGTGATAGATTCAAGAAGGTTTTCAAATAAAGAAGAGGAAAGTACTTGCTGTGACTTTTATTGTTTACTTTGTCTGCCTGCTTTTCTTCTTAACTAACTTCAGTAAATAATAATGTTAGAATAGACATCAAACTTAAAGGGTATAATACCCTATATTTCATAAGGTAAAGATTAAAACCTTAATTAATGCAAAAAACCGTCATATGGTATATTATAAAAGTCCTGAGAGCTCTTATAGAAGACCTAGATTTTTTTTAAAAAGTCATTGTTTTTATGTATCAAGTATTTGACTATTTAGCGTAGGATATGGTAATTTTTACAACAGAATTTTTTCTATGTACTACAGAGTAATCCTGATAAAGTCAGTCTGATACTAGCATAAAAACAAACAGGTAGATCTATGAAAAACTGGGGACTAAGAAATCAATAAATTTATAGTTATCTAATTTTTTATATATGTGACAAAAAGCGTACAGTAGAGCAAGCCTATTCAACAAATGGCTCTCCAAAATGAGTTAAAGACTCCAAATAAAAACCTTATATACTGAAGCTGCCACAGAAAAATATAGAAAATAATTCTCAAGACACTGGAGTTTGCAAGCATTTTATGAAGATAGCTTTAATAGAAAGGGATCTGGCCCCACATATTAGCGGATGAGATTCCATGAAATTAAAAGGTTTCTGTACATCAAAAGTAACTATGACCTGATTGTATTTTCTTTTAAACAAAACACTTCTTAAAAAATTACAAGTTTGTTTCATATGAGTACTATCCAAATTGAGGAATCATTTTTGACCCAAAGTATTCTTTGTTTTCTTTTTTTTTAATTTTTTATTGAGAAAAAGAAAAAAAAAGTTTCCGCCTCCTCCCAGCCTCCCATTTCCCTCCCCCTCCTCCCACCCTTCTCCCCCTCCCCCCACTCCTCTCCCCCTCCCTCTCCAGTCCAAAGAGCAGTCAGGGTTCCCTGCCCTGTGGAAAGTCCAAGGTCCTCCCCCCTCCGTCCATGTCTAGGAAGGTGAGCATCCAAACTGGCTAGGCTCCCACAAAGCCAGAACTTGAAGTAGGATATATTTTACTTCCAAAGTATTCTTTGTACGCTATTGATTCAACAAAATATTTGAAATTAGGGCATGTAGCTCAGTTGGTGGAGTATTGAATAGGATACATAAAGCTGTGGGTTCAAATCTCTAGGAACATGTAAAACCAGGTTTGGTACACATACCTATCTATCACCAGCATTTGAAAGGTAGACATGGAGGCACAAGAAGTTCAGGATCTTTGTTTTTTTTTTTGATATGCATTAGGTTTGAAGCTAGCCTGGGCTATAATAGACCATCTCAAAAACCAACAAGCAAATACCATAGAGATACCTGAAGGAAGTCTAATCTAGAGTGGGTACTAAGAAGGTGGTAATTAGGTCATAGTAAATGAGCTGCATCTTGAACAGTGAACAATAGAGGAGCTGACCAGGTGAAGCCCATTCCATGAACAGATGAGAGACAACTTGGATCTCATCTCATTTATTTTTATTTATTTATTTACATCTTCAAGAAGTTCTATAATTTTGGAGTATTGACTTTTACAAACTGGAAAAAGATTAGAGTTTTGAGGATAAATTTTTATGCTAGATGGGAATTTTGTTTCCATTTGTAAGCCACATGGAGATAATGGTTTTAATGGCAGACCCAAAGAAATTCCAGATGTTCATATATGCTAGATGTTTGTATCAGAAAGAACCCTTGTAGGCAACACCAAGGGAGAATCAGGTAAGTAAGAGTACAAAATGGTGTATCTCAAATGCTAAATTAAATGCTAAAACTACCCCATGTTGTGTTTCACTAATGCCAGCATACACAATACGAACATTCACTATTTGTTGTCAGTGTCCTCAGATGTGCTGGACCTCTTTCTGAAAAGGGATGCTGTCTCCAGGGTCAACATGACTGCGAGGACCATAGCAGACATTTCTATCTAGTGATTCTTTGCTATTTCTCAGTGGTAGTGCTCTTTTGTAGTATGTCTCTGCCTTCCGAATGACACACTCTTGCACACGGTTCAGTGACTCAACCTTCTGGCGGGCTGTTCTTTTCTGCACTATATGTTTCTCAGCAACCCATGGCTATAAAACAGTGCGCCACGCAGGGCTTTTATAGTGCTTCAGAAATGACCCTTTTTAGGCTGGAGGGTGACCCACTTTTCTGCTTGTAGTCACCAGCCAGCTCCATGACCTACTCTACAAATGATGTCCTTGCTGGTTCTTGAATTGAGTAATCAGCAACATCATCTATGAAATCATGCTTTGAATTTCATCTCTCTGGGGCTCACTGAACCACACTGTTGAAATTCATGGGAATTCTGCAGGGTGGGTCTGCGAGACTTCCAAGATCAGTTTCAATATTAGAAGACAGAGAGTAAAATTAAGGTAACCTGATAGTTCAAGTGTTGGTAATACACTAGTAGTAGGGAGGGGAAGCTTAACATGTACTTCTGTCATGGGGGTTCTTTTCTACATGGGGTTGAGGATCATGATAATTCTTGCTTTTCTTTTGCTGGTACATCAGGATGCAGCAGGAAGCCCTCCAAATACTGGCAACCTTATTTTAGCCTTTAAAACGGTGCTCAATAAATTTCCAATTTTTATAAATTACTCGGTCTGTAGTATCTGTAGTATTAAATAGACCAGCTTAGCTTGGGATAAAATAGATAACGCTAACAGAGGAAGAGGGTGTTACTATATGAAATCGCTCTTTAAAAAAAGAAAAAGATGACCAAGTAGTGGCGGTGTATGCTTTAATCCCAGAACTCACTCAGTAGGCAAACGCAGGTGAATTCAGTGAGTTCCAGTGCAGCCTGGCCTACATAGAGAGTTCCAGAACAACCAAGGCTACACAGAGAAACCCTGTATCAAAAAATAAAAAAAAGAAAGAAAAGAAAGGATGTCTTGGAACTTAGACAAAAGGCTGGAATACTATTAAAATGAATGCTAAAAAACAAACCTAAGAACTCATCAGTATAGCCCTAAGAGCCATTATGGTGAGGGATTAGAAGTGCTAATGCCTCAATAGATGGGCCCACAGTCATCTACACATGGTCAGTACTAAATGGACACAAGGATCTCATGATAACAATAATAGGAAAAGACATAGAGTTAGGAGGGAGATATATTTGAGCATCCTGAAAAGAGTTAGAGAGAGTAGTGGATCAGAGATCACATCAAAATATATTTTGTACATCTATGAAAATTTCAAAGAATAATTTAAAATAGTATATAAAATTAGAGTTATTTTTAACTGTTAGTTACAGTAAATATGTATTTTCTTACTGCATACTTTCAAACAATTCAAAATGAAAAAATGCTTATAAAGTATGATGTGCCCTTAATGAAATTTCTATTAAAACAAGCAGCAATTCTCTCATTAAGCCCCCAAGGGGCTGGAGTTATAGGCATGAGTCTTTATACTCAGATGCTACTTAGGAATGAAAGTGATAAAACCAACTAGCCATATGTGTGAGTTTTGGTTGATTTAGATTTGGAAGCATAACACACACACAATACATACACAGAGGTGAGAGAGAAAGAATTAACAATTTATAAGATTTTTTTTAGCCTCATTGACTGAGTAACATATCATCCATAACCTTGCCTTTCTGTAGTTCAAAAAGTTCACCATACTCTGAATTCAGCTAAGACTGTGCTTTTGGGATATTTTTCTTCAAGGAACGTTAAATAATAGAAGTGAAGCAACACTCAACCCTTAGAAAATCTTCACGCATAGCGTGAGACTCATTGTGCACATGAAATTTCTCGTGAGTCTCTTTCTGTTTGTATCAGCTAAATAATAGATAGGAGTATTGAATTGTGCTACATAAAATGCTTCTTTGGTTTAGTTTCAAAACTAGTTACAGGAGAAAAAAATAAAGTGAAAAATCCTAGCTTTTCAAACCAATCCCTTCAGGCTTATTAATCTGCAATAATCATATTAAACTGTGGAATTTTCTAGATGTAGAAAATATTTGGAGTCACCAACATTAGAATTTTCATATTTACATCCATGTTTCAGTACAGTACGAATATGGTACAGTGGGATCCCAGCACTCTAAGACTGGATCTTTTTAGAAATAAGACACTATAAATACTGCATTCCTACTTCAGAGACTTAAAATCCTCATTAGACGAGTAGTAATTCAGGAAAATTCTGCAACTGAATATGTGCTTCCTAGTTTTTCATAGCTATGTGCTTCTCAAAATACCTTATGTATCTCTTTGTGGACAAATGTTTACTGATGTACATGTCCAGCACACCTGATAAATAAAGAAATATTCTATAATTTAAGGAAGCACAGATAATAAACCCCCTACAATAAAGACATCTTTCAAAAGAAGGCTCTCTAGGTTTCTTTAAGGACTGGCTTCTGTCTGTCTAGTTCCTCTTTAGAGTCTCCCTGTGTGGTTCTACAAGCCTTTGTAGATACCTCCATATTTATGCTCCTCATTGCCTCTTGATGCTTCAAGTAGATGAGGCATCTAGAAACTGTGGATTGACTCGGATGTCAATCCACATTTGTTCATTAGGAGTTTACAATTTTGATATTGTTTTGATGTACATATCTTTTTCTTGTTATTGTTTTACTATCTAATGCTATGTAAATACAGATTTGAGGAAACTATGAGAACAGTGTCTCTGCATGTTCAATTGACATGTAACCCTCCTCACTCATTCTCCATTTCCCCTACCCACTTCCCTTCCATGTGAGTAATTTCCCCTTTTTCCTTTCATATTCATCTTATATGTGCTGTTGTTTTTCTCACCTTCTTCCCCTAAAAATCTAGTGTTTCCCCCTCTCATGGCCGCTTTTCTAATTTTTTGGTTTCAATACACATTTACTCCTGCTTAAATACACAGTTTTAATATTTAGAATCTAGCTTCTGGTTAGAAGAGAGAACATGATATTTGTCTTTTTGAACCTGGGTTACCTCGCTTAATGGAATATTTTCCAGTTCCACCAGTTTTTTAGAATTGTCATAATTTTGTTTTTATTAATGGGTGGATACAATTCTATTGTGTACATGTAAGACATTGTCATTAGCCATTCATCTATCAATTGTCATCTAGGTTGATTCTATCCCCTATCATTGTGAGCAGAGCAACCATAATGTGGATATAGAGTCCGTAGGGTATATGCTCTTGAATTTTTTTATTTATTTATTTATTTATTAAAGACTTCTGTCTCTTCCCCACCGCCGCCTCCCCTTTCCCTCCCCCTCCCCCAATCAAGTTCCCCTCCCTCGTCAGCACAAAGAGCAAACAGGGTTCCCTGTCCTGTGGGAAGTCCAGGGACCACCCACCTCCATCCAGGTCTAGTAAGGTGAGCATCCAAACTGCCTAGGCTCCCACAAAGCCAATACGTGCAGTAGGATCAAAACCCATTGCCATTGTTCTTGAGGTCTCAGTAGTCCTCATTGTCCACTATGTTCAGTGAGACCAGTTTTAACCCAGGCTTTTTCAGACCCAGGCCAGCTGGCCTTGGTGAGATCCCGATAGAACATCCCCATTGTCTCAGTGTGTGGGTGCACCCCTATGCTCTTGAATTTTATCGCTATATGAAATAGAAGTTCTGCTTTGTCTTTTCTAAAAGTCCCCACATTGAGGCTTCACTGTGGCTGTATAGGTCTATAACTCCAGGAAGGGCAGGATAGACTGCACACCCTGCAGTAGGTGGCAACAGAAAATGAACTCCATGACTCCTTCGGAGTTTTCTTATCTCATAATGTCGTGGCAGGCTTTTTTTTTTTACTTTTTAGTTTATTTTTTATTCTGTTTTTATATATTTTCTTTCTTTTTTCACACTATAGACCCCGTGCATACATATTGTAATGGTGTAGGAGGTCCTTCCTTCTATGTGTTGATTGAATTGGTTAATGAATAAAGAAACTTCTTTGGCCTGATAGGCCAGAACTTAGGTAGGTGGAGAACTGAATTCTGAGAGGAAGACAGCAGAATCAGAAAGTAGTCATGGAGCCTCCAGAGTCAGACATGCTGAATCTTTCCTGGTAAGTTGCTGCCACGTGGCGATATACAGATTAATAGAAATGGGTTGAATCAAGATGTGAGAGTTAGCCCTGGCAAAAAGCAATTGAGGGAAGAAAGGGTTTATTTTACTTTAGAATACCAAGTTATAGCCCAGCATTTTATGAAAGCCACAGCAGGGACTTAAGCATCTAGTTACATCACATACACAGTTAAGAGCAGAGATGAAAGAATACACCTGTTTCCTGTTTTCTTGTGTGGAACTATGTTTCTTCTGTCTATATATCTGGATTCTTGCTTAGGGAATGGTGCTGCCCACAATGGGCTAGATCTTCTCATATCAATCAATAATCAAGACAACCCTCCACAGACATGCCCCTACACTAATCTGATAAAATCAGTTACTGAAATTACATCTTTTTCCCAAGTCATTCTGTAAGCTGCTACTTAAAACTATCCATCATGTTCAGAGTATATGTTTCCTTTGGCTTCTAGATTTTGCCCTTTAATTACAGTGATATTTGTATTTATATGTGTTTTAATTATATTACCATTATTATAAAATATTTGAATAAAATAAAAGTATCACACAGCAAAATTAATCATATCCAAAGTGTGTACATAATATAAAATCTATATATTTATTCTCTCTATATAAATTATATGTAATGGATACATACAACAGACATATATCTAATGTATATACAATATAACATATACTATATATTCTATAGTGTATATATATGCATGCATATATGTGTATAAATATATGAATATATATTTAACTGAGACTTCTTGGTGGATTATATTTCCTTGAATTAATTTTCAGTGCAGAAATCTACTTTGGTAACAACTATAATGATAGTCTTTAATTCAGGAGAAGAATTGTCTCCCTCAGTTCTGCCCATAAATACACTGCACTAAATTCTTTGATAAATTTCCAAGTACCTATGTAACCCCTCCCTGCTATTTCTATGTTAACAGGTATTTAGATTCTTTTGGCTTCAGAATCCTTTAAAATTCTGCTGTTTCACTGGGCGATGTTGGCAGAAGCCTTTAATCCCAGCACTTGAGAGGCAGAGGCAGGTGGATCTCTGCGAGTTTGAAGCCAGGTTCCAAAGCTGTACAGACAAATCCTGTCTCGAAAAACCAAAAAAACAACAACAAAAAGAAATTCTGCTGTTTCTATAGTCTGGGAGACTGGAGGATCATTGCTTTGATCTGGATGCCCTGCTGGGTTCCATGTTCTGCCACTGGGGTATGTAGAGTACTGAAGTCTCAGACTTCCCTGCCGTACTTCTACCGCTGCATCCACTGTGTGTCTTGGGGTAGTCTGTCTGACCCTGATTCCTCACAAAGTTCCATAATCAGCCTGTTTTCTTCCCAGAGTTCTAGAGGATATTTTTTTTCTGAGGTTTGCTGGGGGCAGGAGAATCCTCTTCCTAGCAATAAAGACTGCCCCTGTGTGACTCAGTCTGTGATGGAATCCTTCATGGGGCTTTCCTCTGGGGCAGTGGTGCTAATATCATAGTAGCCTGCTATGAGGATGCAGGCATTGAGTAGAATGCACATCCTCCTAGCCTTGGCTTTTATTCCTTTTCTTTTTCTAACAGACTCAGCTGAGCATGAATCCATCATATGGGGCTGGTCTGCAGGTACTATTACCTCTGCTACTGCTCCCTCAATTTTTTTTTCTGTTTTGCAGAAATAGTATCTAAGTTCATTGATTTTTATTTTCTCTCTTTTTTTTTCAGAATGGGAATAATTACTTACACATTAAACACAAATATTTTTAGTTAATATCAGTATGTGAAAGTAAGAGATGATGTACAGGGAAAGGTAAAAGGTTGCTTTGTAGTATATTCTATACAATTACTGGAGGAATTAAAAAATTCAATTAGGATCCATGTAATTGTCTGGATATAAGCCACATGTTGCTGTTTGGCAAATGGATCTGGAGGTTATTATGTGCTCAGAGCTGATTTTGCCCCTACAGATGCTAAAGCAATAGCTCAGGTTTCGACCAATATTTCAGGTCATGCAGTGACATCTAGTGTGTGTGGAGGAGACTGTATTGATTCACATTCTAATTTAATCCTAGAAGAACACTTTTTAAAAAGTATTTCAACTTTTTTTCCCTAAAATTTTAGGTAGGGTGATTCATTTGTTTTTATTTAAAAAGATTTAAATGGTTTTCGCAAATAATTAGAATATATTACAGATATACAGATAGTCCAGAAAAAATTCTGATATGAAATGCTTAAAGATATTTTGTGAATAAAATGAGTATTTTGGACATGTTAAAAATCATCTTGAAGATAGATGCATAGTTGTTCTGCTTAGGAAGTGGGTGCCACTGACTCTGTGTGTAGCTGTAGAGTTTTCCGCTCTTTTGGGGTTGCCCTATGCAAATCTGACTGTACAAAGAAGGCCTTTCCCTTTTGTATTTAGAGACAGCAAAGTTATTTGCAAATAAATATATTTATTTCACTTCTTAAGGGTAGGAAATCTGAAATAAACGGTTTTAAGGTTAGAAACAAGGCCTAGCTTGCTTCAAAGTCAGACTTATTTTTATGTGAAGATGTATTTTCCTTTATTTTTATCCTTCACTATGTTGTTTGACTTTATGTACTTGAGAAATATTTTGTTACTAATACCAGAATGTCTCTTATAGGAGATGTGACTCTTAGTGACTCAGAAAACTGAGAAAACCAAATAGTATTAGCATATAGGAAGAAAGTCCTTTAATTTAATAATGACTCAAGGAATGAAAATCTCATGGCAGTTTAAATCACAGTATTGTGTATTTTCATCCCATCTCAATTTCATCAGTAATAAAAGTGTGATGCTTAACAACAGATGCAAGAATCAAAGGTTCTGGAGTATATCTTGTTTCCCAGAGTTCTGTATGGTCCTTTAATGTTTTCTTATTTAACAGTAATATCGCACAGGCTATAGGTACAATCCCCAGCTTCACACACTGGACTTATTCATTTGTCAAGTGATTACAAAGAGACTCCAACACTTAAAAACCATGCTTAGTTAAGCATATATCCTGCTTTTAGGGACTATGTATTGTGTTTGGGAAGACTAAATCCGAGCACGCATGGAAGAAACATGGATGATAAGCACATACGCTGAGATAGCACATACAGGCTAACTTCGGTGAAAGAATAACACTTGAATAAAGAAGAGAAAGCACATATGGAAGAAGGATGTTCCAGGCATCTGAACCTCCAGCACAAAAGCAAGGGTATCCTTGTTATAGCTCAGTAACAGCACAGCACCTTACCTGTAGAGCAAGCATAAGAGAGAACAGAAGCGAGCAGAAGGAAACAAGTTCCAAAAGGCAGTAGGTAGTTGAAAAGGTTTATAGTGATGCATGTGAAAGTTTGAATGAGAATGTTCCTCCCTGACAGGCTCATATCTTTTAATTCTTGGTCCCCAGTTGGTAGAACCCTTTGGGAAGGATTAGGTGGTGTGGCCTTGTTGGAGGAGGTAAGTTGTATGTGGGAGGATTTCAGTCTTTAAAAGCCCACAACATTCCCATTTAGCGCCCCTTAAATCTTGTCACTGGGTAAAGATATAGACTGTCAGCTGCTGTTTCTGTGGCACACTTGCCTTCCTGCTCTCATGCTTCCAACCGTGGTGGCCAATGGACTCACCCTCAGAAACTGTAATTTCCAATAAATTATTTCTTGTATAAGTTGCCTAGATCTAATGGAAGACTTAAAAGTTTTAGCTCTTAAGACTTCCATTCAGGGTTCAATTAAAAATGCCATGAATAGCTAAAGGGGGGTTAAAAATCTGAGGGTAAAGAAGTCAACTTACAATGGAAACCATTCGTCCATGTTTCTTTATTCAATTCCTCATTTTTCATTGTTCCTTCTTGTTCTCCTTTGTTATACATTATCCCTTTTTCTACTATGCCCAATTTCCAAAATATTGTCTATAAATGTTTGCTTACATTTAAAGGGGGATATGCTATTTAGATTTGCATTGGTATGGATCTGTGTTTATTAATACAAATTTTAGGTCAATTTTGTTATACTGTGTATATGTATTTCTGATTGAGATAAAGGTATTGTGTTTGTCCAGCTAATTTAAAAATATAATGTATAATTAGAAATATAGGTTAATAGATAATCATCCATAATACTCAAGCTTGTAGCGATATTAGTTAGATTTTCTAGATGGACAGATATGTATTTCAGATGGATAGGCATTCTTCAAACTTTTCAAAGACTAGAGAATATGGCATTTAAGATGTTTTAAGAATTTAGGACTTATGATAATAAGACACATCTGCTCTTGGCAGCACCAATTACTATAAGAGGAATATTAGCACTGAAAAGACTCCTTATGGAGTTGGTAAGCCATTTGGGCAATAAACTGCTCTTGCCTGGACTGCTCGATGAACTGGACATGCAGGATCCACAGAGAAATGACTGCTGAACTTGCCTAAAGGTGAGACAATCCTTTGGGGTTCCTGCTTCATGAAAGAGTCTGCTAAACATTCTGCAGGACGCAAAAGAAAGTGACTAAAAACTGCCAATATAGGCAAAACTATCTTTGAAATTTCCTGCCTCATAGAAAATCTGCTGGATACTATGGGCCTGTAGGCTGAAGATGGATGCCCCAACAGTACAGAATAACTTTGGGTGACCGTCCAGTTAGAGAGATGTCTCTGTCAATTCTAGAGTTTTGGAAGTTGTTTACAATGCACTTCCTGTTAATTTAGGTAATATTATATCCTTTTGGAGTCTTTGGTGGAGTTGAAGAATTTATAGTTATAGTAATAGTTTTCCTTAGTCATGATAAAATAGATATAAATATTGTAACTGTAATTCTTGCTTGATACCTGTTTTTTTATATGTAATTTTACTATGTTAAAGGTAAAACCTTCCTTTTTACTTAAACACAAAAGGGGGGGTGATGTGGGATTTCCCTCTGTATACTTTGATTACCATTAATGAATAAATAACTGCTTTGGACCTTTAGCAGGACAGTACTTAGCTAGGCAAGGAAAACTAAACTGAATGCTGACAGAAAGAAGGGCGGAGTCAGAGAGAAGCCATATTGCCCCACAAGAGCCAGATGGAACCCTAGCCAGTAAGTCACAGCCACATGGCAATACACAGATTAATAGAAATGGGTTAAATTAAGATGTAAGAGTTAGCCAATAAGAAGCTAGAGCTAATGGGCCAAGCAGTGTTTTAAATAATATAGTTTCTGTATGATTATTTCGGGGCTAGGCAGCTGGGGACCAACAAGCAACCCCTCCTCCAACAAAACTGAAGTGAAGGTGAGCATAATGAATTAAGAATATTTAAGTGGGGTAAAACCAGAACAGCAGCCTTGGGCAGGTCGTAATTCTATTGCTTTAGATATCTGGGGTATATTAAGTGGGATGCTCTATGTCTGGATACAAATGTCTACTGATAAAGATAATTGCAGGAAGGCAGATCTCTGCTCTTAGGAGAGAAGAACAAGGCCTGGCAGTGGGAAACTGCTCTGAACTGGGGAATTAATTCCCAAATAAGTAACAGAAAGGGAAGTCAGCTACAGTGAAAAATCTATAGCAAAGGACAGCCACTTTATTCACAACACAATAATGCCAAAAAGCCTTGTCTTTTGGTATAGCCTTTACCAGATCCCTTGGTTCTTATAAGTTGCTTGTGAAAAGATGGCTGAGCAATCACTGTATAATGTTGTGGCTTGTAGCAGTGGTCATGGTGTTTTTTTTTTTTTTTTTTTTTTTTGTGACAGCAGAAAGGTTACTAGGACAGAAATTAGTACCAGGAAGTGGGATACTGCTATAATAGGCCCGATCAAGGTGGATTTTGGAGGAATGCGGAAGACTGGAAATTTGGAAATTTACTTAGAAAGGGGAAGTGGTTGATTGGTGTAAGTGGGACATAATAGGACATCCTGGTAGGAGCTTGGAAGACAGTGGTACTGAGAACAATGCTGACTATGGAGACCCTGCTTAAGAGGTTTCAGAGGGGAACAGTAACTAGGCTAGAGACCACTTTTGTGATGTTTTGACAAATAATGTAGCTGCTTTCTGACCTTGTTCTAAAATTTGCCTGAGAAAAATTGAAAAAATAATGGATTAATTTGGCAGAGGAAATATCAAGAGAGCCAAATACTTACTATGCCCCGTGGTTATTAGCTATCACTCTTACGCAGCTCTATAGTGAAGAAACAAGCAGAACAAAGAAATTGATTAAAAAAGTAAAGTTTGAAAGGAAAAAGAGCATCCAAAAAAATGTATCATTAGAGCCAAGACTTGTGCTGAAAGAGACAAGGAAGACCTGACTGAGAAGGAATAAGGGAACTCTTTTTCCACATTTAACCGAAGGTGCTGAGTCGAGCCATGTTACAGGGAAGTTCTTACATGAAGGCCAGAAGAGGCCATTGTGTGAAGTTATGAAAGTGGAGCCTGCATGGCATCAGAGGTTTGAGGATGATGGAAGTGCTAGAGTTCTGGGATGTCTGCCAGGGAGAGATGCATTCATGGTGTGGAGCCAGTCCAAGAGAGAAGCGTGTTGCAGTCAGCAAAGCTGGAAGGGAAGAGCCTCTAAGCCCATTGTCATCAGGCATAGAGCTACAAGGTTTGAAGATGGCCGTTTTGAGTTTCAATCTTACTTTGGTCCGGTATTTCCCACTATTCCTCCATTCTTCTCTTTTGGAATGGTAATGCACATTCTGTGCCATTGTACACAGAAAATATGTACTTTTCTTTTCTTTTTGGTTTTGCAGATTACAATTAAGAGATAGCCTTGAATCTCAGAAAATACTGGGCTTTAGGTCATTAAATTGTTAAAATTATGAAAGACTAGGGGAAAATTTAAAGTTGGACGAAATGCATTTGATATGACCACAAGCCTATGGGGGCCAGAGAGTGGAATGATGGAATACGGTGGTTTGAATGAGAATAGCCCTCTTAGGCTCATGTATTTAAATGCTCGGTCCCCAGTTGGTAGAACTGTTTGGGAAGGCTTAGGAGGTATGGCCTTGTCGAAGAGGATATGTAACAAAAGGATAGGCTTTATAGTTCTCTCTGTCTTCTACTTTCAGGTAAGTATGTAGACTCTCAGCTACTGACCTATCCCATGCTTGCCTTCCTGGTCTCATGCTCCCTACCATGATGGTCAGTGGACTCACCCTCTGAAACTGTAAACGCCAACAAACTCTTTCTTATTTAAGGTAACATTGATGTGGAGTCTTTTCATGGCAACAGTGGCAATAGAAAAATAACTAAGACAGTACTATGAGATGATTCTAAGGCCTGTGAAATGGCATGATTTAAACTTTATTGTAAGTGGGCCATTCTATATATTATATTTTGGCAATAGTGGTAGGACCTGTCATGTCCAGAGAAAGAAGGCAAAGCTGAAGCACCTGTGCTGTTGACAGTGTTGGAAGAAGTAATGATATTTTTTATGGTTTTGGTTAGAATTGGCTGGAGGTTTGATGGAAGATATGAGAGTGAAGGCAGAATAAATGAGTCCAAAACAGTGACATTTACTTGCAGAAAGACCCATGTCACTGGAGTGATGAATTGTTGGGGGAAGACAGCCACTTGTTGGTTCCTGGACACTTAGCCCCGAAATAATCACACAAAAACTGTATTAATTAAATCACTGCTTGCCCATTAGCTCTAGCTTCTTATCGACTAACTCTTACATGTTAATTTAACCCATTTCTAGTAATCTGTGTATGGCCATGTGGCTGTGGCTTATCCACTAAAGTTGCAGCGTCTGTCTCTGATGGGGCCACATGGCTTCTCTCTGACTCCGCCCTTCTTTCTCCCATCATTCACTTTTGGTTTCCCCGCCTAGCTCTAGTCTACCCTATCAGGCCAAGCCAGTTTTTTCTTTATTCATTAATGGTAATCTCAGCATACAGAGGGGAATCCCACATCAATTAATTGAGGATTACTAAGAAGGGAAAGATACAGAAGAAGCAGTCTTGGAATGGGGAAATAAAAAGTCAGCTTTGGACAGGTTTTCTCTAGGAATTATACACCCAAGTGTAGAGGAGTGTAGAAGTTATATATACGTTTTCAATCTTTAGGAGAATGGCTTGGGCTGTAAGTAGGCATTTAGACACTTCTGGGTATTAATAACACTTGAAGGCAACCGATCAGAGGAAATTGTTTAAAAAAAGTGCATGAGGAAAAGAAAGGGAATCTGAGAGGCCACCTTAGACAAACCACTGTTTCAGTGGCTCTCAGCCTTGGCACTATTTAGAAGCTCCTGGACTTTCCCAGTCAGATAAACCTGCTACATCACCCTTTGGGGTTATTTTAGGTATCTGTGCCTTAATCAGTGTTCTGTTGTAGTTAATAGACACAATGACCATGGCAACTCCTACAAAAAGAAAGCATTTAGTGAGTGCTTGCTTACAGATTTGTTATTATCATGGCAGGAAGCATGGTGGCACACAGGCAGAAGTGGTGCAGGAGTAGTTGAGAGCTACATCCTAATCTGCTAGCTGTGAGTGATCCTTCCTCTGACAAGGCCACACCAATCCAACAAGATCACATATCCTAATCCTTTCAAACAATGCCATTCCCTGGTAGCTAAGAATTCAGATCTATGACCAATAGAGGTCATTCTCATTCATACCTGCACACCAAGGGAATTGATTTTTACCAAAGTTTGAAAATTGTGGGATGAACTCAATAAATAAGATCAAAGCAAACTTGTTGTTAGTGAATTAAAAAAAATCTCATAGTGAACCTGCAGGCTCATAGTGGTAGCAGAAAAATTTAAAACAGGAAGGAGATGAGTGTCAGGAGGAGATGAGCAGATAAAGTAGTTCAGATCCAAGTAGGAGACTGAAGATTGTTTGAGTCTGAAGACCATTGTGCTGGAAAGAGAAGGAGTGCTCACAGAGGAGACTGTCTGAAGGTGTAGTCATCAGTGATCTAGGTGCTCATGGCTGGGGTGACAGAAGCAAAGGTGTTGAGAGGGGGATGAGAGGCAGGAATTGGGAAGCTTCTCTATGAGGCTGTCGAAACCACAAAACTTGCAGCAGAAGGAGTGTTGAAGAATGACTGTAGTATATATCTTTGGGAAAAAAGAGATAACCCTTAGGTCTACAGTCCAAAAAAAAATAGCAGTCATGTGGACTTTGAAACTAGGCTTTTAGGGAACAGGGAGTGTCAGCTGTTTGAATGGAGTAAAGCATGAACAACGTGGGAACCACTGGACACAAAGAAGAACATGTGTGGAAGAACAAAGAGGCAGCTCTGGAGGGAGCTGTACAAGGTTACAGCAGAGGAGAGTGAAGGTAGTGTTTGTGACTTCATTGCAGGCACAGTGGGTAGGACAGTTAGGAGCATGGGGTTGGGGACATGACGAACTAAATGTAGTCACACTTTCTGCACATACTGCTTTGTGGCAGCAATGCCTTGATGCCTTGTCTTCCTCATCTATAAAACTGGGAGGATAGTAGTAGTTCGCCTCATAGGGCTGCCATGCATAGGAAATGAATTAGTGTGTGTCAAAACACTTAGGATAACACCTGGAACATCGTAAGAATGCTCAGTCAACAAACATTATCCCTGCTGATGATCGCTCATTTTAATTTGCCTTTAAGAAGTGAAAAATATTGTTATTATTACTCATTTTTAATTTGCCTTTGGGGAGAGAAAAACAGATGCATGGCAGAAAGAAAAAAAAGTAGGATTGTTCTCAGCCCAGCTGAGTCTTTTCCAAATTTGTTTGAACATTTGGTGTCCATATGCTAAACATGCATTTGAGGTTTCTGTAGAATTAAGCCTCTGTAGTATTAAATAATAATTTTCAACATATGCTATTTTTAATTTTAAAATCCCTAAAACGGTCTGAGAAAAGAAATCCCAAATAAGGGAGCCATCTGCTGGGTGCCTCAGCCCCTGAAATAGTTTGGAATTTTAAAGCATAGGATAAAATAAGTCACCTCTGAGTTCATATGCATAGAACGAAACAACTGGAACTGTGAATATCTGTTTCTGACTTGTTTCCCAGCTTTCTCTGTCTTAGATGAGATGTTTTCTCACAGGCAACTTATTCTTAGACCTTCCCTTCTATTTTGAGATTTCTGAATATTTAGTTACTTGTATAAATTTATACCTAGTGAAGCTGCTCCCTTGAAACCGTATTTTATTTTCAAGAATTCCACTTTGTGTGCCTTGCCTCATTTCTCTGAACAAATCCAATTATCTTGTTGTTTTTTTTTTAAGAGGTAAAGTGGAATTTAAATACAGTTTGTCTCCATTTAAGTGAGGGCATTAAGGGAAACCTCTCAGGAGAACAGTACATGCCTGAGGCATGGGCACAGGCTTTTCAAGAGAGGAACAAGTCAGACACTTCCACTTTGAATATCATATGTTTGGTTTTTATTGGTGCTTCTACAGGGTCCTCAAACTTCCTTCTCTTGGAGATTCAACTCCTGCCTGCCTTGTGAACAAAAAGATGACAGGAGACTTGCTCTTGGCTCAGGTCACATGTCCCACTCCCCTCTTTTGTCAGTTTTATGCCCAAGTTCCCAGTGCATTTATTTTCCATTCTAACTTAACTAGAATACAAAATAGTACCAATTCCATGCTTTATCTTCTTTCATACCTGCTTCCACACCCACACTGAAGAGTTTTCCCATTACCTTAAAGCTCACAGGAAGCCCAGGACATATTCTTTCTCTAGCTCTGCTTTTTACTCCCCTCCTTTCCTTTCCCCTCCCCTCCTTCCCTCCCTCCTCTTCTCTTCTTTCTCCATGCCTTTTTCCTCTTCCTCCTAGATGTAATGAACTTAAACAGAAGACACCTGCTCCTACATTGCCCCAGACCTTTGTTCTTTTCTTTTGTGCTCACTGTTGTCACCTTGGAATTGGAGTTTCCAACCATTTCATAGCCTGGTAAGTTTTCTCTCAAACTCTGTGTTCTAGGGAAGGTTTAGAATACTGCATTGCTTCTGATGTGAAGTCTTATATAGTTTTTGTTAATTGTAAGGAATCAGTTTTCATTATTTATTAAAATAATCCTACTTACTGTTTCTTCTCATTCTTACCACTTCTATTTAAATGATCCAGTGCCTTCTCACACTCTTTTCTGTCTTTGTGGTTTCTCCTTTCATACATTTGAAGAGTTTCTAGGATTAGTCCACTTTACCAAATCACTCTGTAAGTCTATCTTCTCTTTAGAACATCTATCGAATTTATTATCATAACTACAATTTTTCAAACCAATTATGACCAACTGTTGCTTTCATTCTTCTTGTTCCCATTTTCTCTTGCCTGTATCTTTTCCATATTTCTGAAAGCCAGCGATCACCACATCTAACATGGCTCCAGAGAGGGATCTGGTTGGGGCAGCAAGGAAATGAATATAAGACAGACACATAGGCACACGCACAGGAAAGCTGGGTGCAGGTGGACTGGGCTCTCTGATGGAGAAAGCATAGAACTCCAGAAGTTCAGCATGTTTGTTATATAGAGCTGAACAGTGAGGTGGGGTTATTGTAGCTCCTGTAACTTAAATTAACTTGTTTCTCTTCATCTACATTTGCCTCAGGGTTTTTAACCTTTCTTTAATTCTGTATGTCCTACTCCATGTCTGGCTGGCCAGTGGCTGCCTGGTTGGCTGGCCTGGAGCATCTTCTTCACTTCTCCCTCATTTTCTCCTCTCTTTTCTCTAGCCTAGGTTCGTTTTCCTACTTATTCTCTCTGCCCACCAGCCCTGCCTATCCCTCTATTGCTTAGCTATTGGGCATGCCCCTTTTTATTAGACCAATCAGGTACCTTAGGCAGGCAAGGTGAAACAAATGTAACACATCTTTACATAATTAAAAAAATGCAGTGTAAACAAATGTAACACATCTTTACACAGTTTAAATTAATATTCCATATTAATTTGGTAGTGCAGGATTAGAACCAGTATAGAAATCACAGAGGAGTTTTCCCAAAAGGCTAAAAATAAATCTACCACATGATCCAGCTTTACCATTCTTAGCATATACCCAAAGGAAATTATATATTACTGTAGATATATCTGCTCCTCCATGTTAGTTGCTGCCTTGTCTTCCTCTTCTATGAATGCTGATTCTGTGCTTGTCCCACCAGCTTTTTCTATAATTTTAGAGTTTATTTATTTGCATTTAAAAGGAACCGTTGATGATGATTTACTGAAATAATGCAAGTGGTAATACAGCCAATACTGCTGAAACATACATTTTTCCCATTGAGCAAAGCTTCGTAGATGGTTACTGACATAAAATGAGTGCTTCAGATTGTTTTATATTTTGCAGAAGAGTTTGGGTAGTACAACATTAATTATACTTTGAAAACCTTTGAATTTTGTACTGAAAAACTTTGAATTTTGTACTGAATTTATCTGGTGCTAGTTTTGTTAGTGATTTGGTTTTTTAGTTGTAGATTTTAAGTTACTACTTCTAACTCACAGGATGTTATGAGTCTGTTTAACTCATTTACTTAATCTTGATTTAACTTTGGTAAGTCATGTGTCCTTTTCTTTTAGATTTCCAATTTGATAGAATAGTTATTTAAGGTATTATCTTGTTAGTCTCTGAATTTTCTCAATTATAAAGTCTCCCTTTTCACATCCAATTTTATAAATTTTGACCTTCTTTATTTTCATTAAATTTGCAACTATATGTCAATTTTTTAGTTTCTTCATAGAATTAGTAATTTGTCTCATTGATTCTTTGTATGTTTTTGTTTCTATTTCACTACTTTCAGCCATGATTTTGATTATTTCTCCCGACTTGGTTTTATTGAGGTTTTGCTTGTTCTTGTTTTTCTAAGGCTCTCAGGTGTACAATTAAGTTATTAATTTGAGATATCTCAGGTATTTTTTGAAGTACTGGCAATCTACCTTTTAGGACCACTTTTACTGGGTTCAGTAGATATGGGTATTGTATTTTCATTTTCATTGCATTTTTGGAGTTTAAGTTTTCCTTCTTAATTTCTTAAATCAATTTTTATTTCTTAGTGTGCCCCAATGCTTCAACAAGTTTCTGTGCTTTCTTTCATTTCTTTTGCTGTAGATATCCAACTTTAATACATGTTGTTCAAATAAACTACAGATTATGAGATTTCAACACTTCTGTTTTTGTTGAAATTTGCTTTGTTTCCTAAAACATGTTATATTTTGAAGATAGTTTTGTGGAATGCTAAAATATATGTGCATTGTTTAGTGTTTATCAGGGCCTTTAGTACCAGCCTCAGTACCCCTCAGGGCTCAGAATCAGATGTCTATGGCAAGCAAAGATCTGAGGGTAAAAAATTAACTCAATTACATTACCTCTGCATCTTCTTTATTTTTTTAAGCAAGGGGAAAAAAACAAAGTGAAGGGAGTATGGAGAAGAAGAAGAAGAAGAAGAGTACGGGGAAGAATAAGGAGAAGAAAGAAGGAGAGTAAGGGGAAAAAATAGAAGTGAGGAGAAGAAGAGGAATAAGAGTAAGGGCTGATCTCCATGAGGTTTCTAGTTTCTACAGACATAGTTGGAAAAGTCCACAGACCAAGATAATATGCATATCAAAATCACAAAAAAAGCAGGTAGAACTTGACAAAACTGTACTCTGGAACAGGTGACCCAATGCAGGAAAGTGCCAGCATTCAAGGGGAAGTCACCTGACATTCTAAACAATTAGATAAAGTTACTAAACATCCCTGAATCCTAGATTCCCCCATTCTCCTCATCTAATCTCTTTTGTGATAACCAGCTTTGAGGACACCCAGATTTGTTTGTTAGCAAAGGTGGGGCATGTTGCCTTCCTGCTCAGTGCCTGACTTTTATAGAAATTTCTAGGTGGTCTGTTAGTTAATTTTGTGGGATTGATCCTGTTACATGGATTGTTTATGTTTTTGTTTGGGTTTTTGTGGTAGGGCCTAAAATCTGAGGTTGTTGGTAGTATTTTTTGGTATGGAATTCCTGTCTCCTGTTTTAGAGTAGGTCTTTGAAGTTGTTTTCTCTTGCCTTAACTTTGTCAGGCGGTAAACCAGCTCTATGCAGCTCAGGTTTTAGTCTCAGCACACTGCAATGTTGATGTTTGAATAAGGTATCAGCTCAAACTAAGTGCAGGTTCTAAGGCCAGGAGCAGACCCTCGATAGAGTTAAAAGATTCTTATTTATTTATTTATTTATTTATTTATTTATTTTATTTTTATTAAAGATTTCTGTCTCTTCCCCACCTCCGCCTCCCCTTTCCCTCCCCCTCCCCCAATCAAGTCCCCCTCCCTCATAAGGCCAAAGAGCAGACAGGGTTCCCTGCCCTGTGGGAAGTCCAAGGACCACCCACCTCCATCCAGGTCTAGAAAGGTGATCATCCAACTGCCTAGGTTCCCACAAAGCCACTAGGTGCAGTAGGATCAAAAACCCATTGCCATTGTTCTTGAGGTCTCAGTAGTCCTCATTGTCGGCTATGTTCAGCGAGTCCGGTTTTATCCCAGGCTTTTTCAGACCCAGGCCAGCTGGCCTTGGTGAGTTCCCGATAGAACATCCCCATTGTCTCAGTGTGTGGGTGCACCCCTCGCGGTCCTGAGTTCCTTGCTCGTGCTCTCTCTCCTTCTCCTCCTTACTCACTCATATTTGGTTTCTAGCCATAAATAAAGGACATAGAGCCTATAACTCAGGTTCTTAGAGAAGCTAAATAAGAAGAAGAACCCAAAGAAAAACAAATAGGCATCCTCCTGAATATTAACCTTCATCAGGCGATGAAAGGAGACAAAGACAGAGACAGAGAACCACATTGGAGCACCGGACTGAAATCTCAAGGTCCAAATCAGGAGTTAAAAGATTCTTAAAGGCAACTGGAGGAGTGCTTATTGTCCTCTCAGAAAGTGGAAGGAGCTCATGGAGGTGGCAATCCTGGAACCCTACATGAATAAAGAGATGCAGGACAGGACACAGAGGCGGGAATGGGCCCTCTTGTCCTCAGGCAGATCTCCAGCACGGGTGAAGCGTTGGTGCAGAAGAGTGCTTCAAATATGAGTGTGTTGTTACACTGTTGGTATATATCTTCCAAAGTTTAAATGCCTTTATTTCCAATTGTTAATAGCACAGTTGCTCAATAAATCATGAAAATTGTTTAATTTCCTTTGAGATCTTTGAAACTGATTCAATACAATTAAACACAGAGTAAAATAATGGTTCAAAATGAAAGAATAGAGGAAAGTTCAAACTGGAAATACAGTTAAGAAAATGATCGCGGCTCCTAAATCTTCCGTTGACTATTATGGAGTGCAGTGCCACCTGCTGGCCAAAAGCATGTTTTTGCTTTGTTTTGTTTTTAATCATGTTATCTATACAGGTGTGTTTAGGCAGACACAATTTCTTCTCCAATCAATCAATGATTAAAAAAAAAGCCGTTCTACTCTTAGCTCATGATTTCTGTAAAAGATATAATCCTAGGTTTGAATAGGGAATTTGCATATGATAAAATTGAAATTCATTGTATTGTTATTTTTCTCCTATCTTAAAGGACATAAAGAATGCCACTACCAAAGCTGAAGTTACAGGACTTAGAAAATGGAGTGACAAGACACTTCTAGAATCAATTACATTTCATTGTTGTGGATTTATCTGGTACTTGAGGTTTACTCTTATTTCCTAGATGGTTCTAGAGTAACTGAGAGTGAGCTATACTTATCACACATGGTGACTAGCATCCCAGCATCTCATCAATGTGGCCGAAAGATCCTTAAGTTTTAGAGCATGACTGTTTCAGTTGGCTATTACTAGCTGCAGGTGTGGCCCATCTTTAATTTCTCTCCCCGACAGGATTGGCAGCAGAGGCATCCGGTGTTAAGATGAAACTTGTGATGTAAGTGGGAGCTGGACGCCTATCTGTCTAACTAGAAAAAAAATGCACATACTTAAATATGATAGATAGTGTAATACTTGAGTCATTACTTATTTTAATTATCATTTTAGCTAGAATGATATCTCTTGAAGCAGGAAGACACTTAAAGGAACGAGTAATGATCAAGTTGCTCATCTGATCGTAGAAATAAGAGACAATAAGCAATTCAAGTCAGTCTGGGGACTGATTTGTTGGGAAGATTAACACCCAAACTTGATCAATTCAAGGGGGTCATTTCATGTTCATAACTCTAAAATATTGGGGGAAATCACTGGACAGTGATATTTTATAAAAGCTTAGTTGGGCTTTTAAATTTTTCCCTGTATGTAAAAGCAAAGGAAGGGCCTTTATTCTTACACAAGTTTGCAAACTCCAACTCTGCATGTATCAAACGTGTTGGAGTGATTCGAGAGCCCTGAGTTCAGTTGGGGTTGGGTTTTTAATGTAGCAAAGGTAGGGATGAAGGATTTCTAAGGTTCATGACCTCGGGCTGACATTTGTTCAATGGGTGTCCTGGTGAAAAGCGATAGGTGTTTGCAGGTGATTGCATGTGATCCTATCTACAATGGTTGGAATGTTAGGAGTTTTATTTGGATGGGATTTTAAATTTTTAAGAAATCATAGCTTTGTTGAGAATTTGAAAGCTGTCTAGCTTCAATAGCAGGACGTTCACCTTGTTTTAATGAATCTGGTTTTGTTCTGTTTGGTTGTCATCTATTGGAGGCCTGCTCATCTCTCGGGATGAAATGGAAGGGGGAAGTGGATATGGGGGAGAGGGGAAGTTGGGGGAGATGTGAGAAGTGGAGAGAGGGGAAACTGGTAGGAATGTATTTTATGAGAGAATAATCTATTTTCAATAAACTCTTTTTTAAAAAAATATGAAGATTAATGAAAAGAATAAATTAGAAAGAATCCAAACTCAGTCTGAATTCGGGATACATAGCTTCTTTCTTGCCCCTAGACTGCTTTATTAGCAGAGAGGAAGAACCCATTAGTGGTTTCCAAGGACGGATTTCATCCCAAAGTCTAAGAAGTAAAAGCACACATGGAGGGGTCAGCACATAGGCACCTGCATTTCCCTGCTTTCAGACACCCCATTGCTTTTCATTTCTTTTATGATTCATTTTAAATATATACTCCTTATAATTTGGTGATTTCTAAAATAGTTTAAGAACTCTCTCTTAGTGACATAAGATTATCTTGATGGAAACTATTATAATATAGTCATCAACTCTGAATAATGCTTTTGTCCGTAAAGAGAAACATTATGGATAAAAGAGACCATAAGATATTATGTAAATTATGAATAGGTTGTTTTGTTAAAAATACAGATGCATGGTAATAATGGAATAGAAATTGCTTTTAAATTGCACATTTTATTAGTAGATTTTTATTACATACATTATAGCTAAGAAATTCCCTCTGGGTATGCAACAGAGCTAATCATCGGGCTTTATCCCTTTAAGCAGCTGTGACTTCTCTTTCAAAGGACAGGGAGAGTGGATAAGTATATCTAAAATCACCATGTAACATAACTGCTAAGTTGCATTTGAAGTTTGTATCAGAATCCCAGAGTGCATTTCTCATGAAGGAGACAGGCTTTGTACTTGCTTTTCAAGGCAGCATATTTTATACAAGATTACTGTTTGAGATGAATGATAAATACTTTGTTCTAATGGAAAGTATTTTTCTCCTCCATGATGTTTAAATTACTCATCTAAATTTTATAAGCAGTTTTATAGGGATTCAACGACCTCTTTAAAAAACTATTTTGGGATAGCTAGCGTTTTATAGCAAAACTGAGAACAAGGTCCACCCCATATACCTCCTGCCAGCATACAGGCATGGCCTGCCTCATTATCACCTTTTGCCAGAGTGTGTCCTGCACAGCAGTTGATGAGCCCACCCAAATACTGCATCACCATCACCATCTGAGTCCATTTTTACAGTAGATCTGGTCCTCATATTGTGCTTTCTCCTATTTGAATAAATGTACCATGACACAATCTAGCATCATATTATCATGTAGACTATTTTCATGCCCTAAGAGCGCCTGCTCTCTCTGTCTAGCTCTCCCTCAAACCCTTCAAACACTATTTTTTTAAAATTTGTTTTTAAGTTTATATTACAAAATAGTAGATTTCACTGTGGCATTTTATTCTTTTATTTGTTCATTGTTATTTAATTTAAATATAATTAAATTAATTCATACTTCCTCTCCTTCTTATACCTCCCTTGTTACCACCTGTCTTAAATTTATGAGGTCTATTCTTCTTTAACCACTACTATTATATATACATAGAAATGAATAAATATGTAAATGTAACCTGTTGCGTCCAATCAGTCTATCTACAATTTCTGGGGCTGACTACTTGACTTTAAGTAACCAATCAGGGGACTCAGGCCTGAGGGGAACCAATTATTTCTCTCAGAAGTTATTAATTGCTTCTAAGTCTTCATCTAGAGCATTAAATCCAATTAGACAGCTGCTGGTAACCCCACCATAGAAGTGCCACGATTTCAGCATTGTGGAAGTGCTGCCATCAGTCTAGCCATTGCTGTGGCTCATCTCATAGGTTTTAGAGATGGGCAGGATTTCTTATGGCTCCTCTCTTTTGGAAGCTTCTATAGCACCTGCTGATACTATGAGAGCCTCTCCTTAGGGATAACTCTCTGCACCAATTCTGTCCTGATTCCTCCAAGTCCTGGGTCTGAATTGTAGAATGTCTTCAGCAATAGGAACTTACCTTCAAAGTTTGAAAGGCAAGCAAGCACACTAGTGAGATAATTGCCTTGTGGGTCTCTTAGACTCCCTTGACCAAAAGCTGAAGAGGGGGTTTCTCCTGTGTGATATTGACATATGTATGCAGATAAATATAAATAACGACTCCCTATGTCTTTTTCTAGGATCCTTATTGTTATCTATCCATCCTGCCTCTCTTTCTGCATCCTTCCCTCCTCCTGTCTCAGTTAAAGCATCCCCAGTTGCCGATTTCTCCCTGCTGTTATATCCTGCTGTTACTATCTCTGGAGTCTCACCCTGGTTCCTTTTTATTTCCTTTGTTTCCGTGGTTTTTCTAGCTTATATGCAGGTCTACAGATTCTGAGCTAAGAAACACAAATAAGAGAAGCAAGTATGTACATTTTTCTTTCTGGGCCTGGGTTATATCACTAAGTATAATGTGGTCTGGTTCAATTCATTTACCTGTAAATTTCATTATTTCAATTTTCTCTACCACTGAGTAGAATTCCACAGTGGCACATTTTCATTAGCCATGTGTTGAAAGACGTCTAAGTTGTTTCAGTTTCCTAGCTATTGTGAATAAAGCAGCAATGAACGTGGTTGAACAAATACTTGTGAATTAGAGTGTGGACTTCTTTGAGCTTATGCCAAGGAAGGTATAGGTGGATCATATGTTATATTTTCTTTTAGCTTCTTGAGATTTCTTCACACTGATTGCCATAGTAGCTGGACCAGTTTGCATTTTATTATTAGTGAAATTAGTGAATTAGTTTTCCACTTTCCCCATGACGTCACCAGCATTTGTTGTTAGTTGTTGTCTGGATCTACATTTCATTTTTAATTTTAATGTTTTTATTTTTTAAGATTTATTATATTCCCTCTGTCCTCCTCTCCTCTCCTCTCCTCTCCTCTCCTCTCCTCTCCTCTCC
>JABTXL010003523.1:24144602-24170495 GCA_025134845.1 Neodon shergylaensis | reverse complement strand
CTTCCTTCCTTCCTTCCTTCCTTCCTTCCTTCCTTCCTTCCTTCCTTTTCTCTCTCTCTCTCTTTCTCTCTCTCTCTGCTGCTAAATTGCTAGTATGAGATCTCTTCAATTTTTTAACATAGGCACTTATAGCTCTGAACTTTCCTCTTAGCTCCTCTTCCTTCTTTTGTAGTCTGTGCTGGCATCTGTAATCTCTTTGAGTCTGCAGCACATCTTTCAAGCATTTCTGGTGTTTAGAGTCTTCATTGAGAAGTCAGGATTAATTCTAATAGGTATTTCTTCTTACCTTACATGTTCTTTTTCCTTGCAGTTTTTAATATTCTTTCTTTATTCTGTTTGTTTAGTGCTTTTTACTATTATGGAGTGCAGGGACTTTCTTTTCTGGTTCAATCTATGTGATATTCTGTACACTTCTTGTACCTTCATAGACATCTCCTTTTTTAGGTTAGAAATTTTTTCTATGATTTTGTTTAAAATATTTTTGGAGCCTTTGAACTGGGGCACTTCTATTTCTTCTATTCCTATTATTCTTAGTTTTGGTCTCTTCATAGTGTTCCAGATTTCATGAATATTTTGTGCCAGGATTTTTTTTATATTTAACATTTTCTTTGACTGCTGTGTCCATTTTTCTATCATACCTTCAATACCTGACATTCTGTCTTCCATCTCTTGTATTCTTGTGGTGATGCTTGACTGTATAGTTTCTCTTTGCATGTCTTAATTTTTCATTTTCAGAATTCTTACAGTTTGAGTTCTCTTTATTGTTTCTATTTCCATTTTCAGGTATTGAATAATTTTATTTATTTCCTTCAACTCTTTTTTTGTTTATGTTTGCTTGTTGCTTTGTGTGTGTGTGTGTGTGCATGTGCATGAGCGTGTGTGTGTTTCTTGAAGATATTTACTTATTTCCCCCAGTTGTTTTTGTTTTCTTTGAGAAATTTATTAATTTTCTCTCTAAGGATATTTATCATCTTCATATATTTGGTTTTAAGGTCTTTATCTTGTGCTTTGACTGTGTTGGAATATTCAGGGCCTGCTGTGGTAGGATAGGTGGACTCTGGTTGACATGTATTACCCTGGCTGTTGTTGGTTTTGTTCTTATGCTGGTCTCTAGACATCTGGGTTTAGGGTAATTTTAGGTCTTGGTGCTAATTTCTGTGTTTGTCTTTGTGCAGTTGGTGTTTTGCTCCCTGGTTTCTCTTTTCTCTCAGAAGCAGAGAATTGTGTCTGGCTGAATAGAGAGAGAAGAAAGTCTGAGCACAACCTTCTGGCCTTTTGGCTAATGTGCCCTGTGGTTGAGTAGGGGATGTCTACCTGAGTTGTAACCTGAGACACAATGAGGAGGAGGGAAGAAGGTCCAGGGGGGCATTGCTTGTAGAATCCATAAGAGGTGTCGACAGGGAGGATAGGAGGATGCAGCTAATGTTTAGTCATAAGATTGGGATAACCTAAAGGTTGGGTCTGCAGGAGTAGAGTGAAGAAGATCTATAGAACCATCTGGCCTCCTGGCAGGTGTGGCCTATGTACATCTTCTTAATAGCAATACGCTCTGATAAATCTTATTATTAAAACTGATATTTCATCATTTAAATATGATAATATTCATGCTAATAAATTTAAAATAGCTAAGAAATTCATAGAAATAACAAATATAAAAGTATCATGACATATTGGGAAAGTGCAGAAAAAATATATTTCAATATAAGTTTGGTGGCACTATATATATTTATAGGAATTTTGTCTGTGCTGTGGTCTGATGTCTAATGGAATAGCAAGCTGGTTCGAGAGGTGGGGATTCACATTCAGCTATATCTGGGAGTTCCCTGCTGACTTTGGAGAAGGAAAAAAGAGGCCCTTGGAAGAGGAAGAAGTGGGCGAAATCTGGAACTACACAGTAGAATGTGTCACAGTTTCTTATGGTTCTCTCAGGTTTTTATCCTTAATATTTATTTCTAAGTTTTATTTTTTAATAAATGATAAAAGAAATTGCGGTTATTTTCATTTTTCTACCAGATGTTCCCATTTCCATTTTTGGATTATGTGCCAGGTCCTATATCTCAACTGAAATGTAAGAATATTTTCATTTGTAGTACTGGGAGTAAGTTTATAAACTATTATGAGAAGGTTAAGGCACCTACCTTGGCTTTCAAATGCACCTTTCTTAGCAGCTGTCTCGGTGGGTTATATTTTCTCCTTCATCTTATTAAGTACTTAGCTACTCACCACCCATGGTCAAATAATATGCTAGCACATGTAAGGCTTGTGTGTAGGTCAAATTTGATATCAGCATCAGATGCAAAATAGCCATGTCAATAAATCAATGTGTCTATTTCTATTTCCTCAACAGCCATAATGGAATTTTCATCATGTCTGGTATAGATTTATGTCTTAATATATTCACAAAATACTGAAACTATTCTGTTTTCCTAAGTAATTTTGAATAATTGCACCCTTTCTTCTTATTGTCTAGATAAATCTGACAGTTTCCATATATTTAAATGGAAAAGACAAATTCATTTCTAAAAGATGAGATTGTGTAAATGAATTGATTCCCTTGTTTTCCTTTGGCTATGGCCCACCTACTCAGGGTTCTATTTATAAAGCTAGCTTGGCATGTAATTTGGTTGCTTAATGGGATGGAGGTGAATAACAAGTGGTTCCACTGTAGAATAATCATGTGGAAGATGGATGAAGTAGAATGTTTGGTTTCAAGAGTTCCTGCACTATTAGTCTCCTGGGTAATACATCTTAACTTCTTTCAATGCATATTGTGCCCCCATTATCCTACACATTTTCATTCTTGCAAAATGAATCAGCTTGCTGGAATCAGACTAACACTCTACACAGATATTTCCGAGTAAAACAGCCGACAAGATACACTTTTAGTCACAAATATGGCACCTGCAAGGTTAGGCTGTGTCAAGAAATCTTGAATAGGGTGACATTTTAAAGAATTGTTACTGATCTACAACATCATATTACTTTTGTACTATTGAAGATAAATTCACCTGGTCTGTAAATCAACCAATAGCATTCCTATTGCTGGTGAAGTTAAAGACTGAAAGACGGAAGGAGACATCAGTAATAATAAAATCCTACTCCTTTTCGGTATCCGCATGTAAGGTTTTAATAATCTCTGACTCGTATGTGTGTGTGTGTATATATATATATATATATATATATATATATATATATATGGCACAGATTATCTATGTGGGTATGTATGCATGAATGTGTGTGTGCATGCGTGTGTCTGTGCATGCGTGTGCATGTTTGTGTGTGTGATTCAACACATTGTATGCTACTTTAAATATCAGTTATCCAGCAGTGATGCTGACAAATTTATCCAGAGCTCGTGTTCTTCTGACAAGGTAAAAACAGGTATATTGTTAATGAGGATTACAAGGTGTACAGAGTCAACACTATTTTCTTTATACAAAAGACTTAGATGGTGGGATGATATTTTGTGGAAATCACTGTCAAGAAAGAACAGCAACAAGATCTATTTAATCTAGACTCAGATAAACTAAACTTTGACTTGTCATTCCAATAATTCAAAGCACTTACTTTTGAGTTAAGTCAAGCAGTTTGAGTTCTTTGAGTACTGATTTTGTTATTCTGTGAATGGGGAATAAATACTTAAATATAAAATATTTGAATAACATAATGCTTCAGAGAACTTGACATAGCCAAATGTGATGGTATTTGGGAGATAAAGTTAGAAGGATAAGAAATTCAAGGTCATCCTCAACTACAAAGCAAACCAGAAATCAACGTGGACTACATGATAGGCTGTCTCAAAATTGAAACAAAACAATCTTGTCATGGTACCTGAAACATTGATGATAAGCCATAATTATTTGTTATTGAAAAAACATTGTTTAATGTCTGTATTCAGAGGCTATGATTAAGAAACTGCTGGTGTTTGCTCAAATATCACAGTATCAATAAAATCATTGAGAATTTGTATTTCTAAGTTCCAAACCTCCCTTTAAAAAAACAAAAGAGGAAGAAGAAAAGCAAGAAACTGAATATCCTGCTTCAATTTCTATTTGAATGCAATAAATTAAGATGGCATTGTGGCAGTGTCATCTAACCTTTACTCCAAACAGAAAGGGATTCTGATATTCTGCATTTCTAATTTGCTCAGAGAGACTGGCAATGCCGTGACTTTGATGTGGATCATAACATAAAACACAGTGATTGGACAACGCAAACAAGAGAAGACCTGGTACAGTTGGATAATATGAAGCAAAAGCTGTGGCTCCAAACAGTTGGAGATGACTTTATAGTTAATAACATCAAGCACAGTCACAATAAGGAATACAGCATGTTTGGAATAAAATACACTTCTGTGAGTAGTAAGGTCTGCAGAAGTCTGAAAGGCATGTGAGCAAATGCTATGACCCTCTAACTTTCATACACAGAAGACGATCCTTCTCACCCTATCCCACAGCAATGATTTTAAACTTTGTAGGACACGAACTCTCCAATATTTTATTTTATATTTTGCCCCATTTCTATATACGTAAGAACATATATTATTAAAAACACGCTAATGAAACTCAGTCAAAATACTGAGTGGACAACTAAAATAAGACCCAGTAATCCACTTGCATACCCAAGAAGGGCGAAAATACATTCAAATGCATTATGTAGCAACTTGGAGTGATTAGCTTCACTCAGTGCCAACTCTAGGAGATGGTTTGTTTCCCTTATTGAGACATCATAACCTTTTACAGAGTCACACCACTGGAAAGAAGCAGTGCTGAGTTCCTGCCCTGAGTACCTATTGTCTGCTCTTGAGTAGGTGCTCTCAATGACAGGTCTACCTAATACAGTACTAAGAAACAAAGGAGAGTGACGGCAATTATGCAAGACTGTCATGGGCTTAGTATTGCCCTGCTTCTCATTTGGATCTTCATCATGAGTCAATGCACTGAACTCAGCACAGTGCCTTTGTCTACAGCTGAGGAAGAGAAATTTGTTTTGAAAAGACAAATACCACTGTGAGTTTTATTATAAAGGTGGCAACTAGATGATGAGCCTTTATCACCTTACGATGTCTTGTGCTATCATAGAAAAATACCATGTATTCAGTCAAGTGCTTCTGCACATTTTCGATACTTCTCATTCCCTGTTCTCTTTTCATAGATGGTGATGCTTGAAATTGTGTAATGACTTCCCAGTTTTCAAAATTAGACCCTGTAGAAATAAAGAATCACATGCGATTGCCTAATGAAACAATTTCTATCATATTTAAAGGTCAGAGTATTCTAATTAGACAGAGAGGCAGTAAAATGCAGTCGAAATTAAAAGAAACTTTGTTCATCATTTGAATGTCTGTTTCTGCACTAGACTATAAACCTTATATCCTTTACAGATCAGGAAAGTGCTTATAAAATTTAAAACTAATATTCTACAGAGCATGAATGATTATGGTTCAGATACTATAGCGTGTATCCTTGAGAAAATACAATTTTATAATATGATTTTATAAATTTTCCCATTAAAGATATAACACTTTAAAATGATTTCTTTGCTAACCCTCATCAATTCCGTTCCTTTTACCGTCTCCTTTCCAGGCTCTGTCTCCATGCAAATGGACAACATAATGAAACTGTTCAAGACTATCCGACATTCTTTTCTCTTTCAAGCAGACATTATGAAAACTCAAATGTCTTCAAAGTCAGCAGGCAATAAAAATGTGTTAAGGGTCCTGGCAGAGGAGAGAGAAAACTGTTAAACTGAAAGATGTATTACATATCTAAATATGCCTTAAACTCAGAATAATTTAGAATATAGGCTGGTAAGATACAAAATCAATCCTCCCTGCCAGCTTCAGTTCGAGACTCTTCCCCAGACTCTTTTCCTTCAGGTAATATGATTTACGCCTCTAGCCTCATTTACCATATGGCTAATGGCTCTCATATATCTGGATCTTTGTTTGTTCTACATAGTTTTACATTTATCTGTCCATCTGACATTGTCAATAAGCTATCCAAAAGTCAACATGTCTCAGGTCAAATATCACCTTCAAACAAAATTTTTTAAGTTGGTTTTTTTTTTATTGTGATTACAATAAAATTGCATCATTATTCCTTCTAAACCCTCCCATCTTCCCATTTGTTCTTTTACAAATTCAGAGTTTCTCTTCTCATTAATTGATGCTACACACACACACACACACACACGCACACACACTTCTAAATCATTTGTAATGTTACTTGCACATTTGTTTTCAGGGCTGACCATTTGATATTGGATAATCAGTTGGTTTGCGCTTCTCTAGGGAAGACTATTTGTCTCACTTTCCACATTCTTTGTTGCCTGTAGTTCTTTATATAGGACGGGGGCCTCCTGATCCATCCACATTAATATGTCTCTTGTTGGCCCTGTTTGGCTCATGTTTAGGCAGCAATGTTGGTGAGCTTCCCAAGTGTCTCTTCTGTTATTTCTGGGAAACACAGTCTCGCAGAAACCCCCCTGATTCTTTGGCTCTTACACTCTTTCTTCCCCCTCTCCTGCAGTGATCCCTGAGTCGTAGGTGTGGGAGTTGTATGGTACATGAATTAGGTGTGGAGGAAAGGGGAAGATGAACACAGAAGAAGGAGAAAGGAGGATAACAGAACAGTAAGGATGTCTAAAAAGTCGTAAGGAGCCATACTATTAACTATAAACCTAAAAATATTTATAATACATGTAAAATGATATATAAACATAGTATAATTAAATTTTCCTATCTGGGCTTAAAATGTTCATTCCAAGAGTCAAAGACCATATAAGGAAGACTGCCAACATAAGGCATGAGAAGTACTCTGTTGAGTTGTTGGTCAGGGCTGTCCAAAAGACTCCCAAAACTTCACAAGTTATTGCTATTACCCTGGTTCCCCTCCACCCCCAAAGGTGGAGAGTAAGTCCCCACTGCTAAAAAACCATGTCCTTAAGACACAAGGTACAAAGGCACCTAAGTTGGAACTATTCTGAAAGCCTTCTCCCTGAGGCCTAGCATTCATGGTGCCAGAAGGTGACATGCAAACTTCCCGAGGAGAGAAACAACTAAAATCCCCACCTAGCTGTGACTCCTGTGACCCACAGCAATGACCAGCATCGCAGGCAGGATAACCCTAAGAGTACAGTCATGTCATACATACCTGGGCAGGAGCAAATGGCTTAAGACCTGGTCACGTAAGAGGAAAACCATGCCTGTTGCTGGAAGAGACTTAGCCAGGGATAATGAAGCTTTGTATTTTCAATGAAAACCCACAGTGGCCGCTTTACCATCCCAGCAAAATTTCTAACTATATTCTCTAAATATTTATTGTTTTTTAAAATGTTCTCATCTCTGCAAACCCATCCCCCCATTGAAGGTTTAGAAATATGAAATCTAATATTTCTAGTATTAACTATTCCCTCTTTGATTATCGGTTTCCCTCCTTTACTCCATTGTCCACGAAGGTTTCTAATCCTCACCCCACTTTTGGAACTGTCTTTTGCTCCAGGGTTACTCACTTTTCTTTTTACACAAAATATTCTATAGTCTTTAGATCCAGTGTTGTTTTGTTTATTTATTTCACTTGCATGCAAGTGCCCACAGTGGTGTGCTGGGAACTGAATTCTGGTTCTCTGTAAAAGCCTTCTCTCCAGTACAGATTGGACTCCCCAGCCTTTCTTCCCTTCCTACCACATTTGCTTGGATGTTTGTAATGTCTACCTGCACATTTAATTTTGTCTTCCTTACAATTCATTCTTGATGCTGAAGCTAGAATCACTGAATTAAACCTAACTGTGAGCAGGCTTCACTTCTACTTAGTACCTTGATTGATTGATGCTCTTTAAATAAAACTTCAGCCTCCTTAACACAGCTCGAGGTATGAGGGTTTGAGATGTCCTATTCTTGCGCTTCATTTAGCTTCCTTCTCCTCTTGCCTACTTATCCTGAAGTCTGCTTGACCTCCTGTGTAAGCAGCTTTACTCCCCTGTCCCTTGACTTGGACCAATTTTGACCAGAGCAAACCTCCCACCCTTCAAGCCTCAAGTACAAGGTTGTTTTCCAAGGAATGCTTTGTCTAAACCTCTGAAGCCAGCAAAGGATTCCTTTGATATGATGACTTGTAAAGAATTTTGTTTTTTTCCTCACTGAACCTTGTACACAACCCTGTGGTGGGTTGGTGTTGCCATTTGTTGACTAGTAGTTTATTTGGAGTTTTTCTGCCTTTCCTCAGATTCCATGCACCGTGAATACTTTTGATGAGCAGGTGGTTAAATAAATGAAAGCCTAGTCTGGTCCTCAGTGCAAACAGGACTTCTTCACTCAGAAAAGCTGAAAGTACCTAGTAAATATCTGAGCTCCCCAGATACAGACTGTTGGGAGGGCTACTGTTACTGCCTCCTGCATTCATTCCTCAGTGGGTCTCCCTGAGAACACCTCCAGACCAGCTTGTGAAGACCTGTTCCACCCTTTATAGCAGCTCCTTTGCAACTTACATAGTTTAAATAAGACGTGAATCTACTCTTGTGCTCTTACCTGTGTTTCCCATTTTTTAAAGTAGCAATTTGGGTCCTGCTGTCTTCCCGTTTCCAAGGTCTTCTGTAGGTTGACATTACCTCCATATTCAGAGCTATTTTCCATCTCTATAACGCCGTAGCTATGATTAAATGCCTTCATTCAGGTAATAACCTCCCCAAAGGGAAAAATGATTTTATACTATTCCCAAAGATGGATACCATATATTAAATATACGGATTGCATATTTTCTGAAAATGCTCTGAGTATGCATTACAACTGTGCTGAAAAATCATATACTAGCAGGTCATGGATAGTCACTTGCTTTCATTTACTGCCAAGGGAAAAACGTAATAATATTGTAGACACAACGGAAATTTTATAAATACCACTATCTGAAATGTCAGAAACTCTGACCAAGGAAAAACGGTCGTCTGTGCAAAGAGTTTGGTATTTGGCATGCAGAAATGTCACCGTATCTTGGTGATCACAGCTATGAAAGTAGCTAGCCTAAAAACCCAAGGTGAATCCCAAATGTTATTTCAACCATCATTATATGAATATTTGCATCAGACGACGATTTTAAAACATCATCAAATTAGCAGTTACCAACTTTCTTCAATACTCAGCTTACATTGTTTTCCTAATAGTGTTAAATATGAGAGCAATGTAAGGAGGTGATTAGATTAGATTCATATTCAATTATTCGTCCTGACATCCTGATAGATGATACTCTATCTTCCCAGTCATCTTAGGAGACATGTCTGGGAGTTTCACTTCTTTTGTAACATTTAAATTAAGAAAATGTATTTAAGTAGCAGTAGCGATTATGGACTTACAATACTATTTGGTCCTGTATATGCCCATCAAAGGAATGAAGGCGATTTTAATTGGTTTGTAGTTTTCAATAATTATATAAAGTAACTTACATACCATCTTTGAGTAAGACTGTGTTCTTGTACCCATTTTCAGTATCTTTGGTCACCTGGGTGTATTTACCCTAAATAACTTGTGCTCTGGTGTCTCAAATCTTCCACTTTCTCTTTCACGTTCTCCTCTCAAAGGCACCTTTGTTAAAAACACCCAACACGATAGGTTGTGGGCACGAGGGGTTCTTTATTCCTACTAAACATGGGACAAGTGTGGCTCTCAGCTCAGCACGTGGGCATGGCTCGCTTGAAGCGTAATCCCACTGCCCTTACAATTTCTTCGTAGTTGTTTTTCTTATAAAGCTCGCTACAGCAAAGCTGAAGTCAGAAAGCATTCCCTCTGATGCGTTTTCTCTTTCCCCTTGGAGTAACCTTCAGCATGTCTCTCTCTCATTTTAGAGGGGGCTCCCATTTTCCTCGCGTTCCCTTCATTCTTGTTTAATCATATGGAAAGTGCTTAATCTGGGACTGATCTCCATCCAGCAGGTAGGCAGCCTGCTCCCCAAGGCGCCTTCTCATCAGCCTCTCCTGAGCTGTTTTCTTTTCATGCATCTTGATGGGCTTTTGCATTTGTATGTTCTCGGCATGGTGCTGTTTATGGAAGAACTTAGGCTTTAGATCAATCTTTTATGCCTCCCTGGAATGATTATGAGCCTCTCAACTATCCTTTCATTTTCTCATAGTAATCCGAATGATATCCGTAACATCTACGGTATAATTCAGTACATTCATCTTCCGGGACTGAGTCCTCCTCAGAGGAGCAGCCCCTGTGTGTGCAGTAATGTGACTACTATACCCTAGCCAGGAAGGAGCCCCTCTCTACACAATTATGTTCAAACCTATCTCTTATTCAACCTGCTCCTGACTTAGAGGTTTTTTTTTTTTAAGGCTGATTTTCTAAATTAATTGTTTATCTATACTTCTTAGCTATATATGTCATATAAATAAAAACTACATTTCACCAATTGTAATAAAAAATATTTTGTCAAGCAAGGTGGCTTACCCCAGTAATCTTAGCACTTTGGATGCTAATTCAGGACAGTTGTCACTGCGCATGGCCAGCCCAGCCTGGCCTACAATTGCATGACCAGCCTCATCTACAATTCATGACTTAATGTAATCGCAGTATTATTTATCCTCTTCCCTTTTTTGTAAAAACCATGAGAGAAAATACCTGGAAAGGGAAATCTGATCCACCTTGATTTGACACAGAACAGGGTCACTTTACATCATGAATATGCCACACAACTCATAAATATGAATAAAATGCCTTTAAAACCCACAATGCGGGACCCACTAGGCTGCTCCTCACCCCGAGGCAGCCTAGTCCAGTCACTCTTTGAGTGTTTGCTGTGTTTAGTGTTGCTAGTTAACCTTCCATTCAAACTATAAACTCTGGATAAATGTGTTGACAGAATTCTTTTCCTCAAGATGACTTCAGTGATCCCTGAAACACTTTGTTGATTGACAGCTTTCAGAAAATGAATTTTCATATTCAATACAAATATATGCCTTTCCCTTTCCACAGAAAGAAGCCTTTGCTTCTTGTTTTTGCCATTTACAATCTTACTTATCCCCTTTACTGCACTTTTAAGTATTATACCTATGCATTTTATTGTTATTATTAATTTATTTAAATAGAGACTTCTTTTATTTTTTTTTAATTTTATTTATTTTAGATACCAATCACAGTTTCCCCTCCCTGCTCCTCCCACTCACCCCTAACTCTCCCCCAACCCATCTCCCACTTACTTCTCAGAAAGGGTAAGGCCTCTCATGGGGAGTCAAGAAAACCTGGCACATTAAGTTGAGGCAGGACCAACCCCTCCCCACCACATCAAGGCTGAACAAGACATCCCATGATAAGGAATGGGCTCCAAAATCCCAGCTCATGCAGTAGGGATAGATCTTGGTCCCACTGCTGGCAGCCCCTCAAACAGACCAAGCTACACAATTGTCACCCACATGCAGAGGGCATAGTTAGATCCCATGCTGGCTCCCTAGTTGTTGGTCTAAAGACCCTGAGCTTTCAAGACCTCTGGTAAATTTTCTCTGTGGATTTCCATGTCATGATCTTGACCCTCCTGTTGCTCATATAATCCCTTGTCCTCATCTACTAGACTCCCAGAGCTTGGACTGGTGCTTGGCTGTAGATCTCTGCATTTGTTTTCATCGGTTACTGGATGAAGATTCTATAACAATAACAGCTACAATATTCACCAATCTGATTACAGAGGAAGGTCTATTCAGGCACCCTCCCCACTATTGCTAAGAATCTTATTAATGATAGTGTTACTATTTACAAAAATTAAGACTATTTACAAAAATTGGATTTTAGGAGTTATGGATTCAGTAGTGTGTGTGTGTGTTGTAGGCAACATGTATGGGATAGATATAAATGTTTTTCTAAACCATTTGTTATCAAGTTAAATTAGATACAGGTCCATTTATTAGGAAATAATTCATTGTATGCTAAAGACATGTTTTTGTAATATGTATTATATACTGATCTATACATATGCAGTGTTATTTCATCAGTAGTATCTACCACTTAGTACAATAATGATATTAGTAAATTCTTTTTTCTTTTCTCCCTTTCTCAAAAAATTGAATTGGGTATTGATAATCTTTCACGTTCATTTACATCCTGTGAGGTAGTGAGCCTGTATGATCTACATATCCTTCCTTCCTCATTATTTGTTAGCTGAAAAAGATTTCCTATTGTCAGAGAACAATAACTTCACATTGTCTTTGGCTGTGTTATCCTATTTATTGATGCTGTCTTTATGGTTATATGTATTTAATTGCTTTATCCATAGTCTCACAGAGAGGAAATTCTGAATGTTTCCTTTAATTCTTGCTTGAATCTTTCTTGAACAAGTCCTTAGGGAAGACTCTTGAGATTAATATTCTCTGTTCTCTCGCACATTTACAGCAGTGATTGAGAACTGGTTTGACTTACCTTAAAATCCTGAGCTCACAATTTTTCTTTAAGTATTTAATGTCTTTTGGACTCTGTTGCCTCATATGGAAGAGTTGCTGTTGATGTGGTCCCAGTATTATTAATTTTTCTTTGAAACCATCTCTATCCTTTTCCTAATGTTAAAGAATATGCTCAATAGCATGTCTCCATGAACAAAGACTCTTGAAATGCTTGTTTTTAAAAGCTGAGTTTTTTATGCTCACTAGTTTTTCAGCAGTTGTATGAATATGACAATTTCCTAAAGTATTTCCGTGTTAAGAATTCTTGTTGCAGGACAGTGGTGGTGATTATAATCCCACCACTCAGGAGGCAAAGGAAGGAAGATTTTTCTGAATTCAAGACCAGTCTTGTCTGCACCATGAGTTTGAGGACAGTCAAAGCCTCACAGAGAGACCCTGTCTCAAGAGAAAGAAAAAATAATTCTTGCAATTTTAGAGTCCCAACCAAAGCTCTTTACTTTTTAGAATGCTTCAAATATCTAATCATGTCTGTGTGGATCATCTCATCTCCTGTCTCATTCCAGGATCATCTTTGACATCTATGTGTTACTATTCATTATTCTTGTCCATCTCCATGCACCTGTTTATCTACATGTATAAATTATGCTTTATTTTCCCACTTTACCTTTTATCTTTCTTACTTTCCTTTCTTCGGCAATTACTCAAATTAACATCAGACTTTTCCTTATTTATTTATTTATTTATTTATTTTTTAGTTTTTCGAGACAGGGTTTCTCTGTAGCTTTGGAGCCTGTCCTGGCACTAGCTCTTGTAGACCAGGCTGGCCTCGAACTCACAGAGATCCGCCTGCCTCTGCCTCCCGAGTGCTGGGATTAAAGGCGTGCGCCACCACCGCCCGGCAGACTTTTCCTTATTTAAAATTAAAAGATTTTCTTCTTCTTTCTAGTCCTCTTATTTTTATCCCCATACTTCTGAACATTCTTTGAGATTTCCTTATTTTGATCATTTTAGGTAATTTTCTCTTTCCAGTTTATGTTAACTAGTCAAATTGATATTTTTTCCTAATTTTTATTGGCCATTTCTTTTTGTACATGTGTTGCTATTGTTTTGGTGTAATTTCTCAGACACTATAGCACTCCACTACGTTTTTGTATTTCCATTGCTCATTTTCCTTCAATAACTTTTCAGAAGGTTTGATTGCGTCTTTTTCTATTATTCACATTAAATGATTTATTCTTTTATACTTCTAGGAGACCTTCTCTACTGTGTGAGCTCTCCTTATCACCCTTTGTCTTTTTGATGGAGTTTGCCATCTGTCTTCCTCTTAGATATTGCTATGGTTATCTAATCACTACACGGTCTGCAAGGTTCCCATGGTTTGATTTTTATTACTTTTATAATCTTTTTTGAAGGTAATGGAGAGTCAGAACACATCTTCATTCTTGTTCTCAAACAGCACTTACAAATTTTGAGCACGAAATAATGGGGTCATAAGACCCACATTATTTCTTGATATAAGTATTTATAAAGCACTTGTTAATTAGATATGTGAAAATAGTAGTCAGTGTAAATGTTTAAATTACCCCATGGGTCATAAAATTCATAAGGAGTCAACACTAATTTAATTTTTGGAGCAAAAAAATTCTACTTTTTAAAACATTTCTATAGAGTCTGTCTCAAGACTGATGGTCACTGACAAAGATAAATATGACTAAGGATAATTGAATAAAAATTCATACTAAAATGACATCTCATATTATGCCAACACATCCAAAGTTCACTGCTGGTGACATTAATCACTCTAGATTATGAATGATGGACATTGCCATGTGATAAGGAACTAGGACTCATCCACCACAAGGAAATGAATTCTTCTATCAACATGAGTGAGCTCAAATGCAGATTCTTCACTAGTTGAACACAAAGATTAGAAAAGAGGAAAAGCTAGGTCAAATGGACTCATGTGAGCTTTGTCCAAGCTCTGCCCTACCAAAGCTGTGAGATGTTAGACATGTGTTTCTTTGTGCTATTATGGGTTTTGGATGTTTGTCGTGCAACCATAGACCAAAACATATAACATTACAAAGAAAAAAGGTGAAGGGAGAGATGCATAATGTAGAATACAATAAAATAAGTATTTTAACGGTGTGTTCTCAGTAAGTACTTAAGTCACTCAAATCCAAGGGATTTTATATGACTAACATAAAAAGAGGCATTGCACCTTTACAACTAACATGGAATGAAAATATTTGAGTTATCAGTTAGAAAATACTGTGTGTAACATCTCTTTGTTTAGAGATAAGATTTTAGGAAGCTTTATTGCATTATAATCTTAGGTGAGTTAATTGTTTGTATAGAGGAATGAGCATTTACACATGTCTATATATACATATCCAGGTGTGCAAACACATGTATATAATACACAGATGCATGAGCAAATATATATAATTTAATATGGAATTATTTGACATTTAAATCTTCTAGTGTTCTATAATAATAAAAAAATTCTTTCTCTTTATAGTTTATTAATTAGTTGGGCAAAATAAGTGAAAGCAATTATTAATTCAAGTAAAGACTAACCAGTATGAACTGTAGTGAAATATATGAAATCTCACATTTCCCATGGATACTTTTAATCCAGCTGCATTGTGCTTTATGATTCCGTTACTTTATAATATCAAATAAATAGAGGAATACTTCCTTAATGATAAAATGTATCCTTTATGTATTAAATGACAGCAACAAATAAACCTCACCAGAAGAGAAAAATGAAAATTTAAATGTCAAAATATGATGGCTAATATAAGATGATGACATCTTAAAATATTGGGGAAATGTTTTCTATTATAACAATCAGGTCCTGAAGGTCTCATTAGAAGTCTTAAGGATGAAACAGAGTTATAAGATTCCACCACTCTGGTTCATTTGTTTATTTACTTATTGAAAGTAGATTTTTTTCATAAATAATATATTCTGATTACAGTTTCTCTCCTCCTACTCTCCCAGTTCCTTTCTACCTCCCCTCCCATCTTTCTGTCTCTCACTAGAAAAAAGAATCACCTAAAGAATAATAATAAAAATAAAATAAGATAAATTAAAAACAAATATATTGGAACATAACGAAATAAGAAAAGGAGTCAAAGAAAAAGCACAAGAAATGCATAAACATGCAGAGACACACAAATTCACACCAGTAGGAATTCCATAAAAACACAAAGCCAGAAACAATAATATGTACACAAAGGATTTTTAAGGATAAAAATCAAATGCCCCAACTTAGCATTATGAGGCAAGAAACCTCCAAGATACCATTGAGTTCATTTTGTGTTGGCCACCTACTGCTGGTCATGGGTCTGATTCCTAAGAGTGTTACTTACTCTTGAGACTCACAAATGTTTTGGAGACCTGAAAGAAAGTAGAAAAAAAAATGATTATTTTATGTAAAATTGTAAAATACCAAGAAAATCTTCTCATCAAATTTGTAGGTGAGTAAATTCAGATTAAGTCATACAATCAAAATTAGTATAGTGGGCAAGTAGAGAAACCTCAGTTTGAAGCTGCATCAGGACTTATTTACAGTTTTCTATTATTTTCATTATTCTAGAGTTCTTATTCATCTGCCAGGGGATATTAAAATAAATATTTATAGTGCAAATATTTGAGTACCTCTGTACTGTGTGTTCAGTGAAAATAACTCTTTTCAATAGGCTATTGGCTGTACTTTACACTTGAGGAATCTTTGACTAACTGAGTATATCATTACTGCTTTAGAAACAGAATTGTAAGAGTAAAACTCTACTCTGGCCTTGGTACTAGTATTAAATATGGTTAAGGGTCAGCCCTCTGACCTTTGATTCATTTCAACAAAGTTGGTGGAAAAGCTAGTATTTTTAGGACTTTATAACTTCTTTAAATAGGAATTTTACTCTTTAGATAGAGAGAACTCATAATCTAGAGTAGTCATGATGTCAGATTTCCCTCTGTATGCTGTGAATATGTTTTATTACCTTCGGTTAATAAAGAAGCCATTTTGGCCTATGGCAGGGCAGAATGTAGGGCCAGAATATATAGAGAGGATAAGCAGAGTCAGAGAGTGATGCTATGTAGCTGCCAAAGCAGAAAACTGTTGGAACCTCACTAGTAGGTCACAACCTTTTGGCGATACACAAATGAATAGAAAGGGTTAATCTAAAATGTGAGCGTTAACTAGGAGTATGTTTAAGTTATTGGCTAAACTGTTATAATTATCATTTGGTTAAGGACAAGGATACGTCAAGGACTTTTACTCCCAAAGGTGCTTCCTATAATTCAAACAAATTAAAAGCCGACCCTAAAAGATTTAATGTAAACATGTATTGATTAAATAAAAACAAGACAAGTATAGGAACATCACTACAAACATGGATATTGGGTTAAGTTTTATACTGCGGAAACTTTAAAAAACTGTTGTCACACAGTAGTACCTCAACTGTTGTGCCACAGTCCACCTTTTATACATTTTGTCATGTTTTTCTTATTTATTTTATTGAGCTCTACATTTTTCTCTGCTCCCCTCCCTTTCTTTCCCCTCTACTTCAACCCTCTCCCATGGTCCCCATGCTCTAAGTTTACTCAGGAGATCTTGTCTTTTTCTACTTCCCATGTAGATTAGATCCATGTATGTCTCTCATTGTTGTCTAGGTTCTCTGAGATTGTGATTTGTAGTTTGGGTTTCTTTGTTTTATGTTTAAAAACCACTTATGTGTGAGTACATGTAATAATTGCCTTTCTGGGTCTGGGTTACCTCATTTAATATGATGTTTTCTAGTTATATCCATTTGCCTGCAAATTTCAAGATGTCATTATTTTTCTGCTGTATAGTACTCCATTGTGTAAATGTACCTCATTTTTCTTATTTATTCTTCAGTCGAGGGGCCTTTAGGTTGTTTCCAGGTTCTGGCTATGACAAACAAAGCTGCTACAAGTACAATATTTGTTTCATAATATAATTCAAGTTTCTAGTGATATTAAATGTACATTAAAATATATTAATAAAATTTTTCATTTTATATATATTAATTTTTAAAAAAGTTTTTTTTAACAGATTGATGTGTGGAGTGGATAGAGTAAGCTCCTATTCCAACTCCTAATTCCAAAAATTCATTTAATATATTGTCCTCAAATAGAGGATATATCAGATATTAAATTGATAAGAACAGGTACTATACTGGTCTTAGCCAAAAGGCTAAGAAGTGATTCTATTTTTATCTCTTAATGGAATATCACATTATATTTAATTACATCCACAAACACATATGAAACAAAAGTTTTTATTTTGAATATTGATATATTATTTCTTGTAGTCATATATTTATAAGTGTACATGTATAGTTATTCATAAGCACATATATAAAATTCACTCAAGGAGCTCACAGTTAAAATGCTTATCATTTTTATTTATTTATATAAGACTTTACAGACATGTGTATTATTTTCTAAGTGTTTGAGGCCTCAGAATCTGTTTTAGTGTCTGAAATTCTATGTTTCTAAAGAACCCTGTCTTTAAAATTCACATTCTTTCCTTCACAGGACACAGGTGATAGGTGATGCTTGAGGTTAGGTACGTCAAGGGTAGGTTAGCAACTGAGTCAACAAAGCAATTTTTCATATGTGATGGATTATATATTTTAATTTTATCATAGAAGAAATCACATAGATAAAATTTATCTTAATCTTAAGTCTTCTTTTTGCCTAAGTTTGTACCATCAACACCAAGAGAATACATATGGCACAGAGCCATCAGGACAGCAGCATGGATCAGTTAGCACCATTAGTCCATGAGGATGTCAAATTACCCAGAGCAGCAGAAGATGCTCCACTTGTGAACTCACACCTCTTCTCTGAACTGAAAATTCACAAAGGGAAGATGAAGTGTGTGAAAAAGACTGATTGGCAGCATCCCAGACTATAGACCCAGGAAAAGGTGAAAATGAAGAGCTTACGATTTAGAAGGCTCGGAGCTAAGAGCTTCAGCTGCTTAAAACCTACAAAAGAAATGCAGCCAAATGAAGCAGGTAACTATTATCATTTTATATCTTAGGGCGAGAACCATTTTCCCTGTAGGACCTAGAAATCTAGAGGCTGTAAGCCAAGGAGCAATGTGAATGTTATGTGCTATCCGTGGCAATGGGCAGTTAGCAACGTTTCATGGTGTTAATCTCACAGATACCAAGATTGACCCTGAGTGTAAAACCCATTCATATCATCCATGGGATTGCTCAGTCACTTGCAATTTAAAACTGAGTAACAAGAGACACCATAAAAGATGACATAAATACAATGAGCACTTCCCTAAGGCAGTTTTTATTAGCATCAAACTGATAATGGATACAAGGTTTTCTTGTTTGGGCTGGTTTCCAGCTAGTCATTCTTAGCTTGACAGCCTTACAGAAGTTCTACTGTCTCCAAGGAATGTTGGTTTGTCAGAGTGGGCAGGAGGAAGACTGTTGATAGCTTATAATATAAAGACATTAGAATTCCTGCCATTAGTGATGGGTCTTTCTTCATCTGCCTTTTGTGTAATAGTTGGGCTGTCTCCTATACAGGGGAAGATTACCATCTCTATTGCAGAGTCTAACAAGGCTATTAAAAGTGAGCCTAAGAACCTATGGTATAAATACTAACAAGATATAAAGCATGGTATCCCAGGGCTTTGTTTGCTAACATACACCGATAAATTTAATATTTTTTATTTTCTCCCCTCTTAAGAAAAAAAGGAGTAATATGTATACAAAATATAGCTCAGGGAATATAATGCACAAATTATGTAGAATTTATATGAAATCTCATATATAGAATCCCTCATGTCCTGTCATTCTGTAGGAAATCTTGTAGTTAGAGGGCAAGTCATGGCAGATCCAATTTACTCAAATGCTTTCTGACAGCAGAGAACTGAACCTGGAGAGTAAACCCACCAAATTGCTTCCAGTTCCTCAGGAACAATTAATAGGTTCACCATGAAACTACAGGCTGTCCACTTCTACATCAAGTGAAAGAACCAAGACAATGCATGATGGGATAGTAAATTTTCCTAGAAAACTCTTGTAGACTTTAGTAAAAAACTGATGGAAAAAGATTGAGCGTGGACAGAAGTGCTTATAATTTAACTGAAAGAACACAGTAAAAGAAATTATTTTTTTAAAGTAGGGAATATGAGTTCATCTTAAAACGGAAATGAAAGTGAAAATTAAACCTTCCCAGTAAGATAACTTTTAAAATTAAAGTGATTGTATAAACTTTTGTGATAGCTACTTAGAAAGCAAATGCTTATTTGTTAGTGTAGATGTCAGCATTTAAAAGTGCTTGGATGTCCACTGTAGTGATAACCATAGTTAAAGGGGCAGAATATAAGCCCCTCCTACCATGCTCTAAACTAGCTGTTTCTCTCCTTAGAGTATCCAATGTGGCAGGGTCAGTATCACTGTTTAAATTCTTGAATTTTGCATGCAAATGGACGGAAATAGAAAACACTATCCTGAGTGAGGTAAGCCAGACCCAAAAAGAGGAACATGGGATGTTCTCACTCATATTTGGTTTCTAGCCATAAATAAAGGACATTGAGCCTATAATTCGTGATCCTAGAGAAGCTAAATAAGAAGGTGAACCCAAGGAAAATCATATAGGCATCCTCCTGAATATTAACCTTCATCAGTTGATGAAAGGAGACAGAGACAGAGACCCACATTGGAGCACCGGACTGAAATCTCAAAAGTCCAAATCAGGAGCAGAAGGAGAGAGAGCAAGAGCAAGGAACTCAGGACCGCGAGGGGTGCACCCACACACTGAGACAATGGGGATATTCTATCGGGAACTCACCAAGGCCAGCTGGCCTGGGTCTGAAAAAGCCTGGGATAAAACTGGTCTCGCTGAACATAGAGAACAATGAGGACTACTGAGAACTCAAGAACAATGGCAATGGGTTTTTGATCCTACTGCACGTACTGGCTTTGTGGGAACCTAGGCAGTTTGAATGCTCACCTTACTAGACCTGGATGGAGGTGGGTGGTCCTTGGACTTCCCACAGGGCAGGGAACCCTGATTGCTCTTCGGGATGACGAGGGAGGGGCACTTGACTGGGGGAGGAGGAGGGAAATGGGGGGCGCTGGCGGGGAGGAGGCAGAAATCTTTAATAAATAAATAAATAAATAATTTTTAAAAAAAGTTTCTTGAATGGTTTCTTAATCATGTCTTTTTCATGCCTTGCTTGCACTTCAGCATTTGGACCATCTTTTTCTGTTGACTATACAATAAATGTGCATTGGATATATAGAAACACAGAAAAGGGGCTCTTTCTTCATATAGACATTAACTCTGTTCTCAAGCCAGAGTCATTTGTTTAATTGATGAACATTAGTTTAGTAACAGCCTCATCCAGCACACTGCTAATTCTTGTATGTACTCCTTCTCTGTCTGAATTTTTCTCATTTCTTTGATTTTCTTCTTTCGTTTTCTATTGGAAACATTAGAAATGTTTATTTTTTTTGTTTTTTTTTTTGTATCTTTATTACTGGTTGATCCTCCCAACCCCTATTCTCCTTCATCTCTGCTTAAAGATTTCCACACCTAGTATTTCCTTTTTCATTTTCTTTTTAAAATTTCTTTTATTGGTTTTATTGAGCTGTACATTTTTTCTCTGCTCCCCTTCATTCCATTCCCCTCCCCTTCATCCCTCTCCCATGGTCCCCATGCTCCAAGTTTACTCAGGAGAGCTTGTCTTCTTAGATTAGATACATGTATGTCTCTCTTAGGGTCCTCATTGTTGTCTAGGTTCTTTGGGTTTGTGATTTGTAGGCTGGTTTTCTTTGCTTTATGTTTATAAACCAATTATGAGTGAGTATGTATGATAACTGTCTTTCTGGGTCTGGGTTACCTCATTTTATAGGATGTTTTCTAACTCCATCAATTTGCCTGCAAATTTTATGGTGTCATTATTTTTTTCTGTTGTACCACATTTTCCTTATTCATCCTTTGGTCACAGGCATTTAGGTTGTTCCCAGCTTCTGGCTATGACAAACAAAGCTGCAATGAACATAGCTGAGCACACGTCCTTGTGGTACGATTGATCATCCTTTGGGCATATACACAAAAGTGGTATTGCTGGGCCTTGAGAAAGATTGTTTCCTAATTTTCTGAGAAATTACCATACTGATATGCAAAGGTGTTCTACCACTTTGCACTCCCACCAGCAATGCAGGAGTGTTCCCTTGCCCTTTACCCCACAACCTCCCCAGCATAAGTTGTTATCAGTGGTTTTGATCTTGGCCATTCTTAACAGTGTAAGATAGAATCTCATAGTTATTTTTTTCTTGCATTTCTCTGATGGCTAAGGATGTTGAACATTCCCTTAAGTATCTTTTAGTCATTTTAGATTCCTTTGTTGAGAGTTCTCTGTTGAGGTCTATACTCCATTTTTTTTATTGGATTACTTGGGTTTTTTTTTCTTTTTTTGCTTTTTTTGAATTTCGAGACAGGGTTTCTCTTTTGGTTCCTGTCCTGGAACTAGCTCTTGTAGACCAGGCTGGAGATTACTTGTTTTTTATGACCAATTTCTTAAAATTTTTGTATATTTTGGAGATCAGACCTCTGTCTGATGTGGGGTTTGTGAAGATCTTTTCCCATTCTGTAGGTTGCCATTTTATCGACCATGTCTTTTGCTTTTCTGAAAAGCTTCTGTTTAGCAAAGGACACAGTTGACATGTTTATTTTTTTTTTAAATATTTATTTATTTATTATATATACAACATTCCTTCCATGCCTGCCTGCAGGCCAGAAGAGGGCAGCAGATCTCATTATAGATGGTTGTGAGCCACCATGTGGTTGCTGGGAATTGAACTCAGGACCTTTGGAAGAGCAGGCAATGCTCTTAACCGCTGAGCCATCTCTCCAGTCCCGACATGTTTATTTTTTAACCATGTCTTTATTCATAATATAACTTTATACATTTGTAGGGAACAAGTGTTTAAAAATGTTGTTTAGTCTAATATTTACTTTCATAAACATTAGCAGTATTCTCTGTGAGTGCGTATGTTTGCTTGTCTGTTTAGTCCTACAATATTCATAAGAACTCAACTTGCCATATTTGGAAGGAAGTTCATGCTCTCTTGATAAGAATAAAACACAATGTGACAGGAAGGAACACACAACCATTAATTCACTTAGCAATTTATTCTTTTATCATTATTGATGTCTTTCTTTTTGTAAGAGATTGTCAATCTTCAGAGAGCTCTTTGGTTTTCTGCCCTCTCCCTTTTTACTGTATGAAATATTCGATAATTTGAGTTAAATTAAATTCCCTTTTACGTTGACTACATGGTAATGACTAAGATCCCATGGTCTTTAACCCTGTACTATTTAACCCTGTCTTATAACCCAAATACTATTTAAAGTTTTTGTTGAAAAGAAATGTATTTCTTCCATTTAAAATAACTTTCATCAGTAAAAATATTCAGAATTTACTGTTTTGCAGAATTGAGGAGTGGAAAGAATTGGTGTCCTTTTTGTAGCTGACATGTTTAAGGCAAAGCAGCAAGCAAGTGGATATGTGAGGACGGAGAATATTCTGCTTATCTTTTACTATTCATCTCTGTGTTTGGCAGGAACCACTAGAATATCTGGGAAAGTGCTCCAAGTATCCTGGATCCTTGCCCAAACTGCCTGAATTCACCGTGTGCTTACCATGAAATGTGAAATCAGCCAGTGTTTCATTTCTGTTAGGAAACTATTTGTAATTCTCAGGCTATTAATTGTATTCAATTTTCACTCTACTTGATTAATGTTCTCCATTGATGACCATCTCAGGAGTAAATTCCGACTCACCTCATGATTGCCAAGGGATTTCATTTATCCACGAAAAAAGTTATTATGTTTATGTGTTATTGGATTTTCAAACATTCAAATACTTGAACCAAAAGCTTTTAAACCGAGCTATTAAAATTGATTAAAACTTAGGAATGGGTGAAATTGTCATTACACAGCAAGACTTCAGGTACCAAATACTATTTAGAGTTTTTGTTGAAAAGAAATGTATTTCTTCCATTTAAAATGATTTAAACTTTCTATTAAGAAGTACAATTTTATGAAGATGTCATAACAAACAATCTCTGTTTCAGTTATTGTGAAGATAAAAGTGTATGCTTTCTTCTTTCCGCATTATTCCTGTGAAATTGATGTTTTTGATAACGTCAGCTATAATTCACTCACTGCCATTTAAGTGTGATTCACTATAAATCTCTTTGAAGTAAAAATCAGCTGAAAATTAAGCATTTGCTTTCTAAGCACTGGGAGGTTTGACTGTATAAGATGCTTTTATTATTTTAGTTGCAAAGTCACTTTACAGGCTATAAATCTGAAGGTGAAGAGTACTCTTAATGGATATGGGAATATTAGATTTTTAGATATTTTAATTTGTCTATTAGATAAATAATTATTTGGCATATGTTACATGGTAGGCATCATGTGGGTACAAAGATACAAATATAAAGGAAAGCAGATTTGTTTCTACTCTTTTTTTGCTGAATATGGCAGGCAAGCCATACATTAATAAAACATCCACAAATATAACTCAGTTACAACTGAGACATGTGGGAGAGCTAGGCTGGTCACCAACAAGCCTCAGAAACCTGTCTCTGCCCCCACCACTACTGCAATTAGAAGCATGCACAATGTTCAGCGTTTTACGAGGATTCTGGAGATTTGATCTTAGTTCCTTATGCTTGTTAGCCAAAAGTAGCTGCTGAGACATTTCTCCAATCCAGTTGCAGTTTTATCAGGTTACAACCAAATATACTCACCCATGTTGTCATTTTATATTACAGATATTTTATGTCACATATTATAAATGTGATTCTTGTCCCTTCTAAAATATTATTTATGATTTTATTTTATATGTACAGTTTGGTGTTTTGCCTTTGTATATGCCTGTGTACCATGTGAGTGAAGTACCCCCAGAGGCCAGAAGAGGGCATCTGAACCCCTGGAAATGGAGTGAGAGATCATTGTGAGTTGCCCTATGGAAACTGGGAACTCAGGTCCTCTGTAAGAGCAACAAACACTCTTAATCACTGAACCACCTATCCAGGTTCTAATCATTTACCATTGATTAATAATTTATAATAATGAGAATAAGTAGTTTTAATCTCATATAGTCAAAACAAACATTTAATATATATTTCATTGTTATTTCGCTGTAATATCAAATTTTAATAATTGTGGAAACATTTCCTTTAGGTGTTGCTACATTTCAAGCCTCTTAACGCATACAGCTGATGGAGGTTCCTATCCCCACCTCCATCATAATCCATTGTGTTGGCCCATATAACTCTATGAAAACTTTTCTAATGAGAACAGTCCATGGTTGAAAGCCATGAGTAGTGAATTATCTCTCATTAAAGATCTAGGCTGGGCGGTGGTGGTGCACGCCTTTAATCCCAGCACTTGGGAGGCAGAGGCAGGCGGATCTTTGTGAGTTCGAGACCAGCCTGGTCTACAAGAGCTAGTTCCAGGACAGGCTCCAAAACCACAGAGAAACCCTGTCTCGAAAAGAAACAAACAAACAAACAAAAAAAAGATCTAGAACTTACTATTATTAGACTTAAATGAATAGCATTTTGCTGCTTGGTCTGAAACTTGCTTAGTTCAATAGGCTAGCTCCAAACTTTCAGTGATTCTACTGCCTCTGGGATTACAAGCGTGCACTGCCAGCCTCTAAGTGCAGATACTTGAAGACCCAGACAGGCTGATCTTTCCAGATGGCTAACTCACCTGGTTAGCAGTTAGCAGCTTCCCTAAGGCTACATCTCAGCTACAAAGATTTCTCAGAACATGGTGATTAAGTTCTGACAGGAAATGACCCATGAATGAGATTCCAAAGGACAAAAGTAAAAGGACAAATGAGATACAATCTATGTCCACAATCAGCCTTGTATCATTTTGCTGAATTCTACTGTCACTCATGTAGTCTACTTCAGTATCAGAAAGTGGGGACATAGACTCCAATTCTCAGTGCAGACAGTTTTATAAAGATATGACAAAATAAAATATTGTGTAGAGATCTTTAGCCATCATTTTTGAATATGCAGCCTATCGTTCTTAGTGATGAACTTAGTGCGATTTATATACAAGTTTGAAAGTAGAGATTTATGGATATCATAACTAAAGATATTTTTAAAAATCTCTAAGAATAAGGATCTGTTTAATTTATAAAGATGTGGTATTTAGTTGTGGCAATTTAAATTAATCTACAACTCGCCTCAGTCTCTATTGAAATAATACGTTTATTTGTCTAACTAGACAATTTTCTTACTTAACAGTTATGTGGAAAAGCATATACTTGAGAAAAATTACAAAAGAAAAAATTAGTAAGACCAGTCACATACTCAAACAAAAATGTATGTGTGTACATATATATATATGTATATGTATATATATAAATGGAAAAACATCAATAATAGAATTCCAAGAAATGCAGCAAGTAATAAA
>JABTXL010003523.1:23968968-24144592 GCA_025134845.1 Neodon shergylaensis | reverse complement strand
GGAAAAACATCAATAATAGAATTCCAAGAAATGCAGCAAGTAATAAATTTTACTTCAGATCAATATTTAAAATGTGTATTTCAACAAATGATACAGAAAGACCCTCTGTAGCCCAGCTGGCCTTAACATTGCAATCTTCCTTTATTAGCCTCCTGAGTGGGTGAGATTACAGGACTGTGCTACTATACGTGGCTTAGAACAAAAAAAAAACAAATTTATGCAAAAAATAAAAATATCCTGTGTAGAGGACAACCAGGAAGGAAACCAAATGATCAACAGTAAAATGAAAAGTATTTGCCATACATGGCACAAAATTAAATCTTTATTTATTTATTACTTCTGGACAGGTGTCTGTTGTGTCATTGTGTGTGTGTGTGTGTGTGTGTGTGTGTGTGTGTGCCATGTATGTTTGGATGCCCCAAAGGAGATCAGAAGAGTGTGTCACATCCTCTGGACTTGGAGTTACAGGTGGTTTTAAGCTGATAGATGTGGATGCTTGGAGTGTCTGCAAGAACAACAGATTCTCTTCCCCACTACTGCTTTGGTTTGGGTATAGTTGCATCTGCAGGTTATGGCTTGTGTTAGAGGATTGGTCCTAGTATGGTGATGTCCAGAGACGATGTGGACATTTAAGATGTGGAGCCTTGTGAGAACTCCTTAAGAAACAGAGGATGCAATCTTTGGAAGGAGTTATGCTGTTCTTATGTGACACAGAGTTAGTTCTCAAGAGAGATTTGCAAGAATAAGTCTGATCCCTGAATTGCTCTCTACTTTCCTGTCTCTCAGGTGAGCCCTCTTCTTCTCACATACACTGCCACTTCTGTGATAATACTGACCATGAGCAGAGCTAAGAGAGCATCGGTGTCCAGGTGCGAAATCTGCAGAATGAGGAGCTGAATAATCTCTTATATACAAGTTCAGGCTACCCCAGGTACTTTATTATAGCAACAAAAACTGATTGGTACGCTACCTTTATTTCATAATAGATTTACAGCTAGGTCCCTGACTTTTATTTAAATCTTTTATGGTTGTTACATAGCAAACCAATCATACGATTTTCAGACAGTATAAAATGAAAATGTGGGGACTTGGTTAAGAAATTAATTTAAATTTTAGCATAATTATTTCATAATATGAAATGAAAGTAAATGCAAGCAGCATCCCTGTAGACATAGGGCTCAATATGACTGTACAGTTTACATGCTATAAAGCAATTCTCTTGCTCTATGTGTGAGTGTGTGTGTGTGTTTGTGCATGTGTAGTATGCACACATGTGTCTGCATCATCATATGTGTGAGGGTGCATGTGCATGTGGAAGCCCATGTTGGCATGCATGTTTTCCTTCATCACTCTCCACATACTAGACTGAGTCAGGGTCTCTTGCCTAGCCTGGAGCGAATCTTTGCTTCCTACATGTTGTGATTGCAAGTGGGCTGTCGGGTACCTGTTGCTTTGATGTGGCTCTAGGTGTTTGAGATCTGCTCTTCCCCTCTGCACAGCTACTGTTTTCCCTACTGATCCATCTCTTCATAGCTTATAGCGTATTTTTAAAATATTATTTGTTGGATGAATGCTACACAAAAAAATGAGAGAAAGAGTAGCTCTTTCAGCAAATGATATTGGACAACTGGATAGCCATGTACAAAATATAAATCTAGACTACAGTCATATATCTTACACCAAGAAAGCACTGAAAATGAATCACAGAACTGAATGAGAGCTAAAACTAGGAAATTTTGAAAAGAAAACACAGCAGTAAATCTTTTTGCTCAAGTGATAGACAAATAAAATAGCACAAGCAGTAAGCTAAAAAGTAGGTAAATTGAACATCAAATTTTTTAAAATTATGTGCCAAACAACAGCATCAGGAAATCAAAAGCGACAATCATGTATATCAATAAAGACCTTGTATCCAGAACACATACTGTGTGGTCTTACAGCTTAGTGATAGAACACACAAACGAACAAAAACAGCAGCCCAGTTTAACAACCCCAAAGAAACTCCAAAGAACAACTCCAAAGAAAGTCACAAATGGCCAGTGTTCACAAGAAACATTATTTATTAAAGAAGTCCTGAAAATCACAATGAGATAATCACTTTATACTCTTTGAGAAACTGGAAGGCCCAAACACTGATGGTAGAACTGTAAAATGGTACCACCACTATGATAAAGGATTTGGTCATTCTTAAAACAGTAAAGAAAGAATCAGTACTTAGCCCCACAGGTCTTCTCCTAGGTATGTTTCCCAAAGTAATACAAATACATTTCCCTACATGCAGAGTTGTATATGAATGCTTACAGCAGCAGCATTCAGATGGACTGACAAGTGGAAAATGTTCAAGCGCCCAACCATGGAGGAGTGGATGCGCTGAGGCCAAACATTAAATATTTGAACCTAGAAAATATGAACTACTGATATTGGGTAAAGTTTGGATGGACATCACACCAAAGAAGGCCCATCAAAAAGGCCATAAATTGTATGTTCTTTTTCTATTGAAGAGCCCTCATGTGGAAAGCCATGGAGACGTGAAGAAAATGGTGCCTAAGCGGAGATGTGGCTGGAATGAGGAAGGGCATGTAATTAGTACAGGGCTTATTTTGCGGTGGTTAAAGTACTCCAACATTAATTATTCTGTTATTTGTACATTTTGAATCGTATGTTTTAAGAGGATAAAAACCATGATGTGTGAAGTATACCCTAATAAACTGTAATAATAGTCAGCCCAAGGTCAGAGAGATGGCTCAGTGGGTAATGGCATTTTCCGTGAAACCCTGGGGATCTGAGTTCTTTTCCCAGAACTCATGTAAAGTATATTGATACAAAAACATAGATTTCAACAGCAGTGAGATAGCTTATTTAGGAGCTAAATATGAGTAACCACAATCCAGGAAAACAAATTGCAGTTACCCCATATTCCAATGGTAAAGAGTTTACAGTAACAGAAACAAAAAGTCAGAAACCAAGGCCTTAAAAATACTTTGGTGGAAACATTGGATAGAGCAGTTACAGCAAAGTTGGGGCTTCTGTGCTCTAGGCCTCAGGTGCTACACGACAACATTCTTAGCCCCCTTTTATGGAAGAGGCCTGTGGTCTGTAACACATTCTGAAAGTTTTCACCTGTTAGTCACAAAGACTTTAGGTCAGAAACAGAGGTGGGAATGGAAGGGCTATTGAGGGGACTAAAAATAGCCCAAGATAAATTGTAATTGGCCTGTGGCTCTGGAACTCCCAACCTCTCCACAATCACCAAAGCTCTGATGAATCAATCAGCTTCTCCCAGGCTCGGGGTAAAGCTTGGTTCATTCCGAGGGCTGTATTTCATAGGTGGAAGAAGATAACTCTACCTCCACCTGGATACAGTGGCAAGTCCACCTATCCTCACACCCATATGTCATGCACACCCATACACAATAACAATAAATGATGTTTGAAATTAGCCTAGCAGTAGGGAGAGTGCATATGCATATGAATGCTATCATAGCACTCATTCTCACTTCTCTGTTGACTTGCTGCTGCACTGTGTATTTCCTATATATTTTAATATGACCAAATGTCTGCTTATTTCACTTATTTCTCCATCTCCATCTCTTACTATTGTCTGTCTCTATCTATCTATCTATCTATCTATCTATCTATCTATCTATCTATCTATCTATCTATCTATCTTTTATAACCATACTGACTTCTCTGTCCTGAAGTCACCATAAGCACTATTTTCTGCCCCAGAGTCGTTGTACATTTCTATGAAGCCAAAAAAGCTTTAGTCTAGAAGTCTGCCTGGTTCCCTTTTCTCCTTGGTTTAGGGAGGTTTCATCTTGAAACACTAACTTATCTATAGAATGTGTTACCTTTTATGATGTCTGCAGCACCTACAGTGGTGTGTGGTGTGTTAAAAATCTTAATATCCTTGGTTTAATCAATCCAAGGAAGAATTCTGACAAATATCCAAAAGAAACAACAGAACACACAATATTTGGCTCCTATCTGAGTTACGTTGTTATCTGAGTACTCCCCAAACTAGCTTATTTGTTGTCAACTATGCCAGATTTTGAGAACTTAGAAGGAATACCCAATTCAATATTTTACACTCTTCTGGAGACAAATGGTGGTGACTAAATTTTATTTCCAACGGAAGGTGGGAAAGCTGCTCTGGTAGGTGTATGATCTCAGTCGCCTGCACCATTCTGATCTGTGCTTTCTTGTTTTGTATCTCCCACTCTTTTATAAATATTTTCTTCCTGATTAGTGCTTTCGGTAGACACAGGAAGTTCTAGTTTCTATGATCTCTGTGCACAAAATGTGAAGACCTGAAAGACATTGTGACTTGAGTCATAGAACTATGATAAAAACTTTAAGTCATACTAACTACTGGTTTTGATGTGATAGTCATTGTGTGATGCTTTAAAATTTAAAGTCTTATTAATTATTTCTTATTAAGATGTTTATTAAATGCATTATACTGATCAACCATAGCTCTGAAAACAATGGAAGTGAGATTTAAATCAAAGCCAGACCTACAGCCATTATAAGTATTGTAATCTCAGGTCTCATGGCTTTATCATACGAATTACTACGTTTAGAGATGAGGAAGTAGAGATATGTTGTAATACACCTCCTGTCTTCTAAATATGCCAGAAGTAAATGGTCCTGGTACTGAGTGCATAGGGAATGCATAGTGAATACACAGGGAATGCATAGCAACAGTTGGTCAGATTTACATCATGGCTGCTCTTTTTGGTTGTTGGTGTGTGGCAGCCAAAGATATGTACCACATACATGCCTTTTTATTGTATTTCCAAAGTCACCTGTGATTAGGTGCTTGGGTAGGATACTTTGCCCCTTGGGTGGTATAGTTTCCCCCTTGTTTAGAGCTGCCACTAAATCACCAAAGCTATCAAGAACCTCAGCACTATAAAGACAGCCATGGGACACTTCAGCCGTCTAAATGAGAAGACAGAAAGACTTTATATTAGCAATCACCTCTGTGTGACCACCATCCAAACCCCAAAGAAACATTAATAGAAACTCTGTCCCCATTTGTTTAAAAATATGGTCACCCTTGAGCTAACGCGAAAAGAGCAAAACTCATAAAGTGCACTTGAGGCACAGAGGAGTTTTATTGTTGACTTAGCTCAAGTCACATTCATGCAGTCCCACATATTTTTTGTTGGTCTCAGATTAATTGTTGAGTAAAGCATGTTCATAGATCATGTTATTCGAAAACTGATGTTACTGATTCAAAAATGAATGCAATTATATTATCTTCTAGAATTTAGCTCTAATTTTTGCATCCAAAATTTGCTAAAAAGTAATTCACTTTGCAATTTGTAAATATCTAAATGTCTTCCCTAGCATCTGTTATGAGTGTCAACATAAAATAAAGATTTGAATTATTTCACTACTGCAGGTGTAATATGAGACAGAGGTATGGTGTGGGATATACTTGCATGCAACTGAACGTTTGCTATTCTTGGTTCTACATTTTAATATATATATATATATATATATATATATATATATATATATATAATCTTAGTTGGCCAAGTATTGCATCCCTCAAACCCCTATTCTCATATTCCTAATAAAAATGTTTCCTTTTAAGTTTCTTTTTTAATTAATTGATAGATATTTGTGGGAATAAAATAGACAGAACTTGTTCAAAGAATTATATCCCAGAGCTAGGGAGAGTTCAGTGGGTGAGAGAGCTTTCTGCGCAAGCATGATTATCTGAGTTTGATTGCTTAGCAAACAAATAAAAAGGCAGGTTTGGATATGAGCATCTATAACCCTAGAACTGGCAAGCTTAGACAAAAGGATCTTGTCTTCCAGCCTGGCCAAATCTGTGAGCTTTTCAGTTTAGCTTGATATTACATCAAGCCAATAAGGTAGAAAATGATAGAGGGAGACAAAAATGTATCCTCTGGTCTCTGTGTGCACGTTCATTGACAAGTGTACTCACACTCATTGTGATGGCTAATCTTGATAGTCAACTTGACATCTGGAATAATCTGAAACCCCAAAATGTAGGGGAACACCTGTGAATAATTTTTGTTTAATTTTAAGTGGGGAGATCCATTTCTAATCCACATCTTTGAAGTGGGAAAACACACCTTTAATCCAGATGTCTTGAGATGTGAAGACCCACCTCTAATCTGAGCATTCTTCTGGTTGACTATAGAAGGAAGCTTTTGCTCTTTGTGGGCTTGCGCTTGCCTTGCTAACATGTCCATTCTTTCACTGCATGAATGTCTACTTCTTTGGGATTCTGGCATATGCCAAAGACCAACTGAGACATCCAGCCTCATGGTCTGAACAACTACGGGATTCTTATTCATTGCTGGAATAGCTGGACCACAGCCTACAAGTTATTCTCATAAATCCTCCCCTCCTCCATTTTCTCTTTCTCTATCTCCCTGAAAGAAAAGAAAAAAGAAAAGGAAAGACTATGAATTTGCTTTCTTCTGCTTCTTGATCTGGTTGAGAATCTACTCACTAACGTTATTTTTCTGATTTATTTGAGCTTCTCTGACTGAGAAAAGAATGAAAGAATTCTAAGAAATCTGATTCTAACCCTTAAGGCTTACCAGTCTGTGAACTGATTTCCCAGGGTTCAGTAATTATGGTCAGAAAGATGAAGTGTATAGAGTGCGTAGATCTAACACTTAACACATGCAAGGAACATCAGGGGCTGGGCTGGTTCAGCCAACACAGATGGCTGTCAGTACAAGAATGGTGGTACCAGAAGGAAATCCAGGGCCTGGCAAAGCAAAGACTAGAAATAGATGTTGGTGAACAATTAAAATGACTAACGCCAACCTGGCCATCCCGAGGCACACATATCTTAAATTCTCTTATTTCTTATGCTTCACTACCTTGTCAGCTTAGAGAACAGGATTGGCCAGAAATTGAATTCCTAAATCAGGAACTTAATTTTAATTGCCATAACTAACTGAAGAATTTTTTTCAATGACTTGATATTATATAATCTAAAACAGAATGTTTGTTCATAGTGGTGACAAAATGTTGTCTTCAGTGATTTGAAACTTTATAACATAATGAGCATAAATTACATTAAGTAAACTGTAATGAGAATTCTTAGAAGATGCCAACATTTTTAATTGGTAAAGAACACAGTGGTGGAAAGAAGCAAAGAATCCTATTTATCCCTTTGATAAATTTTCTTTTTTTTTTCAACAGTCTAATATACTTCCTTTCATTTTCTGTCAGATGCAATTTCTCGGGCTGAACAGGGGTAAACTCTATTCATTTCCACCTTGTCACTCCTCTTCAGCCTGGCGCTAAAGGAAACAAAAGCATCTTGTGTAGCCAGAACCCACATGCACTGAAATGACAGAAATGCTCTCAACGTCCAGAGACAAGTGTTGTGTATATTCAGGCATTATGTGACTTTTTACTTTCACACGGAAGTGTAAGCAAAGAATAGGACAAAGAAAAGAGGACCCACCTAATAGAAATCAGAATACCAATTTGAAGATAATATGCATAAAAATTTCTTGGCAGGGAATATACCTACAATGTGGGATTAGTCCCATATAGACAAATGGGATTGAGCTATGGAGAGTTACTTGATTCACTCAGGCATGTGTGATAGGTCAATTAAAATGGTTAAACTGGCAAATTCTCAAAAGGGCAAATATTTACTCCAATGTGGATCATTATCCAACATATCTGTTATACTATATAAACAAAACAAAAACAGTGAAAGGCAAAAAAGCAAACAGCAGGGATTTATACATCAGCAAGACTTCATTAGTTAGGCACCTGGCGTAAGACACAGAACAGTAAACGCAAAGAAGGGACACAGCTCTTGCTTCCTGCTTTGAAAGCTGAGATACAATGCTTCAATTTTTAAACAAATAGTTATGCATCGACTATGCTCTAAGTACAGTTCTAGGCATTAAATCTGTGTTAAGTAACAGTTGTCCACACATGGTTTTCGTGGTAAATGAGGAATACAGAAATAAACACATAGCATTGGCTGTAGTTGAAGAACTGGACTTAGGATACCATGTAAGAAAGGACAACTCACAGGGGTGGTGTAGATGTGTGTATGTGGGTGGACAGGTAGTTTTAAATAGAGGGTCAGCAAATACTCCATTACACAGGTGATATTTAATGAAGACATAAAAGAGATGCTCAATCAATTTAAAGACAAGTAATGTCTTTAAATAGGGAGCATCAAGTGTGAGGCGCTTGAGAACTGTAGTAGAGTGAGCAAAGAGAGACTGGGACAGAGAAGTGACGATGAAAACTACTTTACATAGGGCTTTGATGTTTATCACCGGCTTATGTCTTTACGTCCTTGTTTTGCAGTGTGTAGTTTTGGAGGTTGTAGAGTTTAGAATATAAAGCCTAGATAGTGAAGTAGAACACTGTGGAGGGCCTTTGAAGGTTATATGCATCCCCAGGTTCTGAGCTTGTTCTTTCTGCCTTCTAGTCAGCCGTAAACAAACAGTGCTCATGTACCACTTACGTCTATCACTGCTTTGTTGGACCACATGGTCAAAGAAGCATGGGATGAACCTTCTGAAACCATTAGCTTCTTGTCTAAAATACAGCTCTTACCTTTACATGGATTCAATTAGATATTCTGTCACAGTGACTACAGAGTTAAGTAATATAAGATTGCTGTAGAAAATAACTCTCTGGGACTAGGGAAATGCTTCCATCAGCAAAGTATATGCTTCACATGCATGAGAAGCTGAATTGAGACCCTGACCTTGCACAGTGTGCTGGGCACAGTGGTTCATGCTTTTAGTCCTAGATCTCGGGAACAGAGACAGAGAATCCCTGTGTGTCAGTGTCTAGCCTAACCTAACAGAAGAGGTCAAGTGGCTCAGAATGTCAAGTGGTCTCACTTGACAATTCTGTCTCAAATACAAGGTGAATGGCTCTTGAGTAATGACACTTGAGATTGACTTTGATTTCTACACATATAGGCCCACATGTACAGATAGACACACATAAAAATAACAGTAGAACAGAAATTAATTCTTGGCCAAAATAAGGAAGTATTGGAAAGTTTCTGTCATATGAATGACATCCTTTGATATTTTAATAGGGTTCCTCTGGCTTTCATGTGATAGTAGAAAACCAAGAAAATAAGTCATAGTCATTGAAGACAAGTTAATATTCCTGACTTTGCAAAAAATAAAAAAGCATTGTAGAGTTGTGAGAGATTTGAAAGAAGGTAATGGAAAGAAATTCAGAGTGAGGGAGGGGATTGACCAACTTCTAGATGTGTGATTTAGGATTGGATGTAATAAGAACAAAAGAAGTCAAAAATTATCTCAGGAGATCTTGGTTTGAGACAATGAAAGGTACAGTTGCTACACACATAACTGGAAAAAAAACTATAGGATAAGACGGGAAAAGAAAGCAGAAATCTTTACCTGGGACTGAGTTTCAGATGCCTATATTTTATAGGGACTATCAAGGATGTTGGTGTAAACATTGGGATCAGTAACTATTTGTCCGTAACGTCAAAAATTTTTATAATATCACAAAATTGTTGAGCATGGATACAAAGTAAGTATGAATCTAATAAAAATGGAGCTATGCTCACTTCAGTGTTTTATGTCAGAAAAGTAAAGTATAAATAGCAGAGGAGAAGGATGAGAGACTAAAGGCAAGGAATGATGGCAGGAGACTGTGGACTTCTGAAGAACAGGTGAACAATGGTTCTATAGGGCAAAAATAGTCTATAGTAGCAAGCACTGATGAAATACCATACAATGATTGAATTTGACACATACAGCCATTTTGAATTTATTTCTCTGTTAGAAGAATATTAGTTTTGAAATGGTTGGTTTTGTGGTTGTGCTAAACTTAATATTTAGGAATGGCTTCCTTAATGATTAATGGAATACATATATGGGATAGATTTTGAAGATTATGTGATTTTCAATATAGAACCAAAGGAGCTAATAGGACAAAAAGACATGGTATCTGGGTGTGGTGCAGGGGTAATTCACCACCCCTCAGCTTGCAGAAGGCTCTGGTTTGATTCCCATCACCAAAACTAAACAGGCAAGCAAACAGAACAATAAAAGACATCAGTTTTTATTTTATATAAGGAACTCAACATATGGCTTAAAATGTCTCTTTCAACGTTTAGAATCATGTTTGAAACTGTGTCTATAGAAAACTTTGAAGGAAATAGAGTATTCTGTGTATGTTCTGTCTTCATCAGAAGAGCTCATCATTCCTCATGAATACCTTTTACGATTGGTATCTGTGTTTTCTCTCATTGGCAAATGGCTGTCACCATCACCAGCAAATTAATTGCAGCACAAAGATGACTAATATCAAGATGGTCACTAAGGATACATTTAGAAAGCCACAGCATTTCTAAGAGGTTTCTATTTCTTCCCACCATGGTATCCTCTTATTAAATTATATGTTGACTGTATATAGAGATACCAGCTTTTGTCTATAGTCATTGCCTGCTGGCCACTGTTATGATGTCATGCACACAATACTCACCTGTCTGAAAGGGCATGGCATAACTTAGGGATTTGTTGAAAATAAAGAGAATGGTGATCAGAAATGCATGGAAATGTGTATAAGTATAGTCTTTCCAATTTCTGTGCTTGTCTTTTATCTCTATTAGTTTATCCATCTCTCTTTCATATCCAGGTAAGGACTTAATAAGAAAATTGAATATGCTTTTCCTGTAACCAATATTCTTTTCTCATCTCTCAGTTACTTGGCTTTTGACCATTTTTATCATTAAAGACTAAGTTGAAATTCACCTCCCAGGCAAAATGCCCATTGAAATTGCTAGCTATACAAATTTTGCAGAAACTGTTAGTCATAATTATTAGTGGAAATTCATGTCCAAATACTATATGCATTAACTCATCCTTTGGAATGTGACTCCTTCATTCACATAATTTTACACTCTAGTCACTCCGTGGATATCATCAGCATGTTTTGTAAATTGTTTTAATCTGTAGTTGTATAATAAGTACAGTACTATTTTATTAAGAAAAATTGTCAATAATTTTTCTGTTCATACAAGTAGTTTGCTAGTTACTGGGGCTAACAAAAAACACATAGACTTTAGCTTCCTGAAGCTCACAGACTAGAGATTAGAAATGATCCAGTTCAATTATTAAGTTTCTTATTTAGAAAAATAAGGTTCCATCAAGTTTAATAAATTTCTCAGGATTTAGAATCTAAGCCATTCCCTGTCTGTCTAGTGAGTGTGGTTTCTACTTTTGTAAAATTCTGAATTTCTGTCCATCCTGCGTGTTTAAAAGCAAGCAAAAAAAAAAATCAAGGTTTAGATGTTTGGTCCATTATTTTCTTTTCTTGAAATTCCAAATAGCTTGGAGGCAGCCTTCTGTTCAGTTAAATCTGAATTCCATATTTTTTCTATCAGGTAGCCAGTAATTGATTGGTGGTTTTCCGAGCTGGTGATGATCCCTTGATTGACTCCAGACAAGAATCCAGCTCTCTCACTAAGCAAGCTCATTGCCTTTAGAGACAGGGGCTTTTCAATTATTTGAAACCATCACCCTTGCTTCTAAAGTTATCCTCTTTTCTGTACTAATATAAATGGCTTCAAAACCCTGCACTGAGCTGACAGCTTTTTAAATATTGAATTTTTAAATGTCTGAAATGTAAGACTATTATTTGAGACATCAAGGAATAAGTAAAGAAAGTATTTGTCTCTTTTCTTTCTTTCTTTTTTTAAAAGGAGGTTTTTCTCCCTTTTTGGTCCAGATATAAACAGTCTACGATCAATTCCTCAGCAGCCACTTGTCATTTCTTGTCTTAATTTTCACAGTGTGGGTGAAGTCATGTCAGACTTTACTTTTACCCAGAGGTTAAAAAAAATTTGCTTATCAGTTCTTGGCCTTGCTTCAACAGCTGTATAAAAATAAATTGGCTTCTCTCCATACTTCAAGAAGACCTGTTTCCAAGCAAGGCTTGTCAGAGGCTGCAGGATATTATGCGGGTAAGCAAAATACCATGCCTGTGCTTGAAGAATTCACAAAATGTTCAGTAAGTCCCTTAGAAAAGAGAAGCTCAGAGAAAATGGAGCTGTCACGTTATTACTGTGGTTTCATGAAGTGCTTCCTGTGGACATCATGAATTTCCACGGTAAATCTGTGACATAGCTGGAATCTTCATGTGTTGGATGGTGGTAAGAAGGAGCCCAAAGGTTAAGTTCAGAGACAGGCAGTATTCTGTTTCCCCTAAAGACAAAGGGCCATAAGTGACAGTAGAAAAGTCATGGCCAGCGCACTCGGAATGCGAAACAGAACAGTATTACAGCTCAGGAAGAGATCTCTTTTAAGCTGCTTAGGACTGGAAGCACCTTGGACTTTAGAATATTTACAAATGTACAATGAATCTCATGAAGATAAAACATTTATTGAGATTTTACACACACCTTGTACATGTATTGAGAGTGTAAATATATATATATATATATTATTTTTTATGTCTGCATTTTGACTATGACCCATCACATGCAGTCAAGTGTGAACATTTCCAGCTATGACATGATATCAAAATGGATTGAATTTGAGGGTGTGGCCCTAAGAAAATTACACATACCCTAATGGATGGCACTATAGCTCACACATATGGGCAGCACCAAATACATACATTGTGCTTTTTTTTTTTTTCAAAAAGTAAGAACCCATGAAATTCAGAGGGAATAGTGGATGGAGATTAGGGAGTGAGTGAAGGGGAGGAAATGAGGTGTGAATTTAGTCAAAATGTCACATATGCACAGAAGATACTCTCAACTAATAAAAATTGTTTTAAAACTGCATTTTGCAGCATTTTTAGTTTTTCAGCTAGGGATACTCAACGCATATATCAATACACACATACTGTGTGTGTATATACATATCATATGTATATATGATTTTCATAGGCTATTACTAAGTCTTAGAAACACAGCTATTGCTACTGCATCAACTAATAAACCCTTATTTGAGATGATGTTTCAGTGACCAGGAGGCATGGCCTTGAAGTACCATCCAATGCTTATGTCATTGGTGATGTTTCATTCATAATCTCCTCAGTGATACTCAGTGTACCCAGATTTAAGTTCTGTCACAGTCTGAAGTTGGAAACCTGCTAGCTCTGCTGTCTCTTCTCATTTCCTTACATTCTGTCCTGACCTACTGTGATATTCTTAGTTTTTTAGAAACTCTGACATTCCTTTCTCTGCATTTTTTCCAAATTCTTTTTTTTTCTTTTGCAAGATACGCTTTCTTTCAACCACCATATCTCCATCTCTCTTCACCGAACACCTAGTCATGCTGAAAATTTCAATACAAGTGTCTGTTTTCTGGGGAAATGTCCCTTAAATTCCCAGGCCATGCGATCTGTTCCTTTTCAAGCTCTCATGATACCTAGTGATATTTTTGTATGAACAATATAAAATTTTTGTTAACATTTCCCCCAACCAGGACACAAGGATCTGTGAAGACACCATGATTTCTTTATCCTTGAAGTCCCATAGTACATCATATGTGGATGACCTGCTATTATATGGTAATTAACACTGCAGTTAAAAAAACTATTTATAAAAAATTTAAGGATGTCTTTATCCTTTTACTATTGAATAGTATTCCAATACTAGTTGGAAGCTGTATTGTGCAGCGCACCACGCCTGTCTGGGCTCTATGAGCCACCATACAGTTCGTGAACCAGGCAAGGGGCTGAAGATTGAAACACACAAAGACACACAGACAAATACATGGGTCATCCTTGACCCAGAATGCCCCCTTTATTGTGTCCAGGGGCAGCTTATATAGGGATACTTAACTCATAGCCACGCCCCAGCCAAAAGCACCAGAAACCACTCTCCTGCCATCAGGAACTCCTGAGGGTCTCCTGCTTAGAGCAGCTGCAAGCTGTCTCAGAGCAGAGGAAAACAAGTTGTTTACAAGAAATTCAGGATCTGGGGGTTCACAGCTCCCAACATCTCACCTCTCCATTTTTTTCTCCTTCCTTCCTTCCTTCCTTCCTTCCTTCCTTCCTTCCTTCCTTCCTTCCTTCCTTCCTTCCTTCCTTCCTTCTTTCTTCTCTCTCTCTCTCTCTCTCTCTCTCTCTCTCTCTCTCTCTCTCTCTCTCTTTCTTTCTGTCTGGCTGCTTCCTGCTGAGCAGGGGCACTGCATTCTTGGGGGTACTCTGACTGTCTCTTTTAAACTTACTCTTTTTCTTCGTCTCTGGGGCTAAACTCTGTCATTTTTTTCATTCTTTTTATACTGTTTTTACTCTTTTTTGTACTCTTTAAGTCTTTTTTTTTTTGTACTCTTTTCCTTTTGGAGGCCTTCAATTCACCTTCCTGCCTCCTGTTTTTTGGAGGATGTCCCTCAGAGCATCTCTGGGGATGAAATACACCTATTATTCTTTTAAACTTACTCTTTTTTTACTCTTGGAGGCCTTCAATTCACCCTTCTGTCTCCTGTTTTTCGGAGAGCATCCATCAGGAGATTAGCAGTCCCTTCTTTGGTAGAGCTACTAAGGTGTCATGGTATCCAGCTGGACTAAGATCACCTATCCTCTCTGCAGGTACTCCTTTCCTTATCTGAATACTCTGGTGGTGGTGGGCTAACGCAGGGCAGGCAGGAACATCGTCTTGCTTTGCACTCATGTGATCAACTCCAAGGGGTAGCTGGCTACTTGGCCTCAGGCTCCTCATATGTACAAGAAGAGAGTCAGTCTTGTGGCGCTTTGTTCAATTTTCTCGTCTCAGCACGCTTTGCAAGATCTTGAGAAAGGAAGTGGTTTGGGGAAGGATAGGACACTGGGTGTTGATGTTCTATTTGTCTCAAGGATTGCACAGCTCCGATTTTTTTTCCTATTGCTAATAATATTTAACAAGGACTCCCAAGTGTTTTTACTAGGAAGAGATAGGCATGGCTGCACCACCCGCAGAGGGTCTTTCAGGGAAAAGCAGTTGTGGACATTTGCATTTGTGAGCAAAAGGAGATGAGAGATATTCAGTGTCATTATGTAATCTTTGCCAGGCTGACTGACATATTTCACCTTCTCATCTATGAGTCCTTGTGGCAGTGTTGGTTCCTAGTACCTCTCCAGAGTAAAGGGCCAGGCTCAGGTTAAGGAGAGCTGTTAATAGAAGAGCTACATATTCCCAGGGTCCCTAAAGCTGCTATCCCGTGACTCATTATATACCTCCCATTTTAAAAATGGCTTCCCTCAGTAGATCACCACAAACACTTTTTATTTGATTGTTTTTTCAGGGATCATCTGGCCACAGAGAAGATCAAGGGCATTTTTGAGTGAGCATCAGAGACTTTAACCTGACTCGGTCACCGTAGAGGTGTCAGATTGTTCCAAGTTGGTTACAACTTAATGTAAAGGAGGTTAAAAGATTAATCACAAATGGATCACACTTTAAATATCTTCTAACAAGCTGCATTTAAACTTGTGTCTGAGTCTATCACATTTTTTAAAGGTGTTTCATTTCTCTGAGGGCTTAATAATAGGCACAAGGACAGGTGTTAGTCTTTTAATCCTACAACCTTCCTCTCCTATATCCCACCCATGGAGGTAGAGTGTATCGAGAAAGAAATAAGATTGTATGGCAATTTCAAAGCACATAGAAGATAAAAAGGAAATTCTTTTTGTTGATTTTTTTTTCAGATTCACAATTCTGTATGGGTCACTTGCTAATAAAGCCCTAAAGTGTTACCTGAGTGTCCATCAAAATAGTAAGGCTTTATGCTTTAACAGTGGGTGTTGCCTGATAAGATCAAGGGGTATTTGATAAGAGTTATGATTTAGTGCCTCCTTTTGCTATCTCTTTATCATTTATATGAGACCCATGGAGAAAAAAAGGGAAGAAACAGAAATCCACAATGCAATATTTTATTTTCAATTTGTTTTTTTGATGTCCAATCTCCCAACTCAAACTCTTCCTGCTGACAATGCTTTGCATCTAAGGGTATTCAGTGTTAAAATATCATGACTTAGGAAAGTTGGTTCATATTGATATCTGACAGTGCCGGGAATAGCTGTCTATTGTCATTACTCGAGAGTCCTTGCCACCACTGTTGGCTCCCCCTTTTCTTGGATACCTCCTTTGCCTTTGCTTATGAGGCCACTTTTAAAATTCACTTCTTTTTTTTTTGAAAAAAAAAACAGATTTATTTATTTATTATGTATACAACATTCTGCCTCCATGTATGCCCGCACACCACAAGAGGGTGCCAGATCTCATTAAAGATAGTTGTGAGCCACTATGTGGTTGCTGGAAATTGAACTCAGGACCTCTGGAAGAGCCTCCAGTGCTCTTAACCACTGAGCCATCTCTCCAGCCCCAAAATTCACTTATTCTGATAAGAGACCTTGTTCCATTAAGTTTCTTCTCACACAGTAAAGACTCTCCTTGGGGTTCCAAACCCTTTCTTCATAAAGGTAGCCTTGTATTTCCCAGTTAGAGAAAAAAAATTGAATAATCACTTGTCTAATTAAGTCCCCTTTGCCAAACATACAAAACAATTCATTAACAACAAGGGAAGCTTTGTCCCACTCAAACACAATTGCTTTCAGTCCTTTGCCCCTTTGCATTCATGCAGTCCTAAGTGAGCACACACCATACCTGAACAGGAAATGAAAAAGTAGATACAAACACAGCTGCAGTCCTAAGGTGAGCACACAACATACCTGAATGGGAAATGAGGAAGTAGATACAAACACAGCTGCAGTCTCTCTCCAACACATGCTATCTGGCAACACAACTTCACCTTTAGCTCACTAAATCACAAGTCAGCACACTATATCTTGAATTGGAAAATGACCTAAAAGAACTTTGGCATCTCCGTCGACACATTTGTGTACTGCCAGAGAGTCCCAGGTGATAAATAAAGTTCAGCTGATAGTTTGCTAACAAGCCTGTGGGGCTTTGCTCGCACAAATACTCAGTGCTTTCTAAGAGTTTTGCTTGCAGGCTGTTTGGCTCAGGTGTCTGGCAGGACAGCAGAGATGGGAGAGAGGGGATTCTTCCTAATGGATGGCAGACATACACGTTCTCTTATTTGTGAAAAAGCAATCTACCCTACCAGTGGCTTGTAAAATCAGAACTATGCTTTGTAAAGGGCTTTTTGCTATTGTTATTGTAATCTTTTTAAAAAGATATATTTATGCAAGATATCTAGATGGTATTTTAAATGGATATATTCAATTTTATCCTAATGATAATTCTCAGTACACTGTTAACTTGAGGAAAGTATGTAATGTCTGGGTAGGAAGTGATGACTTGATCCACCTGCCTCGGTACTTGAAAGCACTTGGCACATCTGAAGTGTAGGTTTGAACAGAGCGAGAAAGGTAGGTCACCAATCACTTGCTCAGGGACGAAAGATGCCCACCAGGGATGAAACAGTCAGGACTTCTGGAGATGTTTCACTCTCACAGTCTGGGAGAGAGGGCTGGCAGTGAACATGGAGGTGCCGCCTGCAGGAAGGTGGCCGGCCACATCCCTGCTTTGTTCTGCTATACTGTTGTGCCTCTGGTGCTCTCCTCTCTGCAGGCCAGTGAACATTATGATTAGATGACAGCTTCCTGACTGCCTTTTTTTTTCCAGTGTCAGAATCTCTTAGATGAATTATAACAAGTGCACCTAGCTCTCCTCTCCTCTCCTCTCCTCTCCTCTCCTCTCCTCTCCTCTCCTCTTGTAGTAAGTAGGGGCGGCTGGGCTGTGTCCCTGGCACCCAGCCGCCCACATGGCTCTAGCTTATGCCCGAAATAATTACACAGAAACTGTATTCATTTAAACACTGCCTGGCCCGTTATCTGTAGCCTCTTATTGGCTAGCTCTTACATATCGATCTAACCCATTTCTAATATTCTGTAACACCATGAGGTGCGCTTACCAGGGAGGATCTTAACCTGCGTCTGGCTGGAATGGGAGCATCATGGCGACTCACTGACTCAGCTCCTTTCTCCCCCAATCCTGTTCTGTTTACTCCACCCATCTAAGGGTTGGCCTATCAAATGGGCCTAGGCAGTTTCTTTATTAGTTAACCAATGAAAGCAACAGATAAGATACAAGACCCACCTCCATCATTTCCCCTTTTTCTGTTTAAACAAAAAAGAAAGGCTTTAACTTTAACAGTAAAATTACATATAACAAAACAGTTATCAAGTAAGAATTACAGTTACAATTACAGTTACAATATTTATATCTATTTTATCTCTTATCATAACTAAGGAAAACTATAACTATTTATTCTTCAACTCCATCAAAGACTCCAGAAGGATATAATAATACCTAAGTAAACAGGAAGTTCAAAACTCTAGAAATGACAGAGACATCTCGCTGCCTGGACAGTCACCCAAAGTTCCTCTGTACCGTTGGGGCATTCATCTTCGGCCTACAGGCCCATGGTATCCAGAGACATTTCCATGAAGCAGGAAATTTCAAAGGCAGTTCAGTCACTGTCTGTTGTGTCCTGCAGAATGTCTCGTAGACTCTTTCATGAATCAGGAACCCCGAAAGATCATCTCACCTTTAGGCAAGTTCAGCAGTCCTCTCTCTGCAGATTCTCTGTGTCCAGTTTATGCATCAGTCCAGGCAAGAGCAGTTTTTTGCCCAAATGGCTATCAAACTCCATAAGGATCCTCTTCGATGCCCATCTTCCTCTCGAAGTAGATTGGTGCTGCCAGGAGCAGACGTGTCTCATAGTCATAAAAAGCCCTAAGTTATTAAAACATTTAAATGCCATATTCTGCAGTCTTTGAAAGATATGAAGAATGCCTATCTAACTAAAATATATCTCTATATATCTAGAAAATCTAACTAACATGACTACAAGCTTGACTATTATTGATGATTATCCATTAACAACCTATATTTCCTAATTATATATTACATTTTAAAATGAACCATGCAATCACAATATCTTAATTAAGATCAGAAATACATATACATATAACAAAATTGACCTTAAAATCCATATCAATGTAAATTATTCATATCTATATCATATCCCCCTTTAAATGTAAAAGCATATTTATAAACAATATTTGGGAACATGGGCGCAGTTTTTTCTCTCCAAACTGCTTCCTGCTGAATGGGGGCGCTGTTAATCATATCTTTCATGGGGTAACCTGTGTGCCAGGTTCATCTCAGTTGGCAGTTGAGTGAAGTAAATTTTTTGAAGATGTTCACAGCAACCTTTCAGGAGGGCGAGGTCTATCATACCAAATTGGAATAGAAGAAATCCATAGAGTCTCATCCTCTGTGAAAACAAAAGAAAGACTTTTCCAAAGCATCATGTCCTTAGATCCAAATTCTGAAGTCAAGATACCTTTAGAACATATGTGCAGGTTCAGCTTAGCAGCCCATATAATGAAATGTCTCTCTGTAGTTAACTCCTTCATAGTCAAAAATTTTAAAGAAAACATAATGTACATAATCCAGACTCTCTGTGAATTTTCCATTTTTACGTGGCTTATTTTTCTTTATTTCTTTTAATCTATAACTATTTGTACTCTGTCTCTTTAAAGACTTTACCCTTTTTTTTAAGGCATTAACTTTATTCTCTCTCTCTATATATATATATTTTTTTTTCTCTCTCAAGCCTACGTACATTCATCCAACACTGTGATCTTTTATGTCTGAATCTGTTTTATTGTGAATCTGTAACATTTTTTTTTTACTATCCAGGAGCATTTCTTAAAATGTTAAGCAGTTCTTAAAAACTTAAGTTGCACCATGTACAAGTAATACGGTACTGCCTGTGTCCTGCCCAGTCTAAACCTTAACTGAGCTGTTATCACAGTAATTACGGTAGTTCCTGCCTGAGGTCAGCACAGTTCAGCATGGAGCAGCCACTCCTGCCTCAGAGCCTTTTGGTGCCCCTGAGCTGAGCACAGTTCCAGGCACACAGCAAGTCCACATTGGCGCCAAGCAAGCCTTAGAGCTTTATTTCAAATGCTCTATTTAAAAGCTCTGTCTCCCGCCGGAGCCAGACAGAGATCGCAATGGCGGCACAGCCCAGAAAGCCGGCATTTTAAAACAGCCAGTTTTTTCTTGCTGCCGAGTTAGGACAATTTCTTTGCGGCAAGCAACCCAGAAACAGCAAAAAGCTGTCTTAAATTTTTTCTTTATCCTTTTTAAGCCCTCTCAGGTTTTACGTGGAGTTCATTAGCACGTTGGGTGCCACTCTGTAGTAACAGGGGCGGCTGGGCTGCGTCCCCAGCACCCGGCCGCCCACATGGCTAGCTTTGTACCCGAAATAATTACACAGAAACTGTATTCATTTAAACATTGCCTGGCCCGTTATCTGTAGCCTCTTATTGGCTAGCTCTTACATATCGATCTAACCCATTTCTAGTATCCCTGTAACACCACAAGGTGCGCTTACCAGGGAGGATCTTAACCTGCGTCTGGCGGGAGTGGGAGAATCATGGCGACTCACTGACTCAGCTCCTTTCTCCCCCAATCCTGTTCTGTTTACTCCACCCATCTAAGGGTTGGCCTATCAAATGGGCCTAGGCAGTTTCTTTATTAGTTAACCAATGAAAGCAACAGATAAGATACAAGACCCACCTCCATCATCCTCTCCTCTCCTCTCTTTTCCTCTCCTCTCTTTCCTTCCCCTCTCCTCTTTTTTGTTGACATAGGGTTCTGTTACATAGCTCAGGGTGTCCCCATGTGTGTGATACTTATGCCTCATTTTTCTGAGTGCTGCGGTACTTCTAGCCTAAACGTTTTGAAGTCTGGAACAGTTTCTGGTCATTCTATTACTGAAGACAGTATCTTTAGAATGAAGGAGGTAATTGCCTTCGTCATGGTACATACATTTCTCGACCTTCTAGAGCAAGTCTGGAACTACACCCAAACTTACCATCCACCGGCTGTTGTGGTTCTCACCGACTGATGTGGGGGGACATTCCAGATTGTGCTCTCAAATACTGTAATTCACAGTGAATTCTTGTCAACTTATGAAAGTCAGTGAATGCCGGGAGGTGGTGGCGCACGCCTTTAATCCCAGCACTCGGGAGGCAGAGGGAGGCGGATCTCTGTGAGTTCGAGACCAGCCCGGTCTACAAGAGCTAGTTCCAGGACAGGCTCCAAAAACACAGAGAAACCCTGTCTCGAAAAGACCAAAAAAAAAAAAGTCAGTGAATATGAATAAAGGAATAAGAAACTGAGTATATTAAATATAAGGTTAGTAATAGAGTCAATGAAAATGAGTCTCACTCTCCACACACTACCAAACTCATATAAATAAGTATGCAGTACACAAAATAGAAATTGTTTATTAAGCAAGTAAAAGCTTAGAAACAAATAACATCAAAACATTCTAAAAAGAAACCACAAGAAAACATCCCAGCATTTACAGATGGGGTAAAGGCATATATCCTTATAGAGAGACACAGCAGATTGAGTTAAAAACCATAATTCAACTGTGGACTGCATATAGTAAATGTATCTAAAATAAAATGTTTTTAAAATATGAAAAGTAAAAAAAATACATTAAAGCAAGAAGAAGCACGTACTAAAAAATGTCAGCTGCATGATTTAGAAGAGATTGATGCAAAGGCAACCTTTTCAAAGATGAAGATACAATTTTAATATATTAAAAATCTAAATCACAACAGAAGGTTTTTAGACTAGAAATTATGTAGTATACCATTAAGATAAATTTTCAAGAAATACAAGGAAATGTCATAAATAAAAAACCTGAGAGCACACATATCAGTTCAGGAATATAGTGAGTATAATATTTATTCAATGCATCAGAAAGACATTATTTGATTTAACCAGCATTGGGACAGCTGGACAGCAATATAATGTTAACTCCCTGAGTTGTTCGTGTTTGAATAGTCCAAATTATTTGAAACTTTTTTGAAATGTATAATAAAATAATTATCTGAAATATGTAATAAAAGTACTAGGAGAAAAGCCACAGATTTGGGCTCTAAGTGCACGAAAGTTCTATGTGATGAAAGAAGAGAATGTGTTTCCTTGGGTATTGAGCCCTAAATATTTTCTAGAGACACAAACTCTATGGTCAATTATTTCATCATACAAAATATACTCTCAACAGTTTAAAACCATAAGCTTCCAGTATTTTAGAAAAAAAAATGAGAACGTTATCTGACTGAGTATTTCCCAGAATGGAATCAAAGTCTATAGGTAATGGAATTCCTGGAACTACACTATGAGTGCTTCCAGGTGGGGATGAGGGATGCTTGAGGGACAACTCTCTAAATGCTCTCTTAGGCCATCCTTGGCAAGATCAATGCCAAGTCAATAACTAAAGTGATGAGACATCTCATCTTTAAAGATATGAAAGATAAGCAGAATGCACACTATCTTGGTGTGAGCATCATTATGATTAGAGGAATTATTCCATCTAAATACTTTTTGTCATAAGTAAGCATGGTGGTAATATTATTATTGCTATAATTGTCATCGTTTCCTAAAGAGAATAGCAGAAGCAGTGATTATGGGATCTTTCAGTTCAGTGGAGAAAGTAATTTAACATCCTTAGCAGAATGCAGTTGACTATCTGCATCCGAGGAAGACAACAACCTCCTTCTGCCTTAGCTAATGCCTAGGCATGAGAACTTGATGGTAAGTAGGCTGCCAAGGACATTTATAACTATATTTTGACTTTACTATGATGTGATACATATCAATAGCTCTTTCCCCTAAAGATTACATGAGTTTTTATTTGGAATTCCTACCAACAATATAGCACAGTGACTATAAAAAAATCATTATAATATAAGGGGAATTGCTTGGAAGGAGGAATGTAATCAGTGTGTGTCAGAGGGGCAGGAGAAGAAGAGAGGTTAATGGGAAGGGTAAAATACCATCAAACAACATTATATATGGAACGTTGGCTACTGTATTTTCAGTCCAATTAGTCAACCATTGCTGGATTATTCCTTTGGTGTTTAATTTGTAGTCATTTTCTTATGTTCTGTTAGTCTGGGGAGAGGCAAGTGATTAGATTGTACCATCTTGAATAAAAATGAGAAATAATTTAAAAGTAGGTATAAAATGGTGAATATTTGCTGTAGTGTTTGAGAAGGGGAATGATATCACTGTTTTAATGGAAACCATCCTGCTATGGATATGCCAGTTTTCATTTTTTACCTTTATAAATTTTACAGCTCCCTACTTCTAGTCTCTCCTCCTCCCTCTATGTATACTGTGGGCTGTATAGTAATATTAAATATAAAATAAATGGCTTAAATTTCAGAGATCAAAAGGTCTTATTTACATAAACTTTTGGTGATATTTTTCAGGATCTGCTCTTATTCTTATGTCAGTAAGAGGCAAGAATAAGGTCATGTTTGGAAATATTCCTGAGGTTTGCTAAAGCAGTTGTTTGAATCATGATGCATTAAACTACCCAGGAGAGCACCTTTTTTTCTTAGAAATTGAATAAGCCTGCCCTCTCAAGGTTGAGGTGAAGCAAAGATGTGTGTGTGTTGAATTTATGTTCTAGCCGAGAGCCAGGGCACTGTGATTATTGGTGGCACACAAACAAGTCATAGATATGGAAATGGGCAGTCTATAAATTCTCCCTGAAATGGGGGCAGAATGTCTTTGGGACATCTAAACACAATGCCATTTATTACTCTGTTCGTAGTCATATTTATAATGAATTCTGTGTAGAATCAGCCACTAATAAACGAAAGTTATTAATAAAGTTATCTCTTTAATAGACGGTGAGCCTATTGCCATTCTTTATGGTGTCTATTAAGAGCTCATTGCGGAAGGTGGCTCTAATTCTTACTTTACCTCAAGTATTGAGTTACATTAGATAGCATGTGAATAACAACACAGATTATTTTACATGCAAAAATAAGGCATATGTACTCTGAACTTAGAATGATTTCTTGATGGATAAATAAGCTTTTGTGACCAACTCTGTGGAAATAGGTGAGTTTACTATACCATGGTTATATAAATTCTCTAGTTTCGATGCTTTATGTGTGCCTGGAAGGTATATGGGTATTGTGACCATTCTTTATTCTGATGCTCAGCTATTTATATTTGTGTTTGCTATTGAAATAGACTCCCATGACAGAGACTATTTGTCCCTGCAGTAGAAGGTGCAATATGAGTGGGTGGTTTATAATTTCTGTAATTCTCCTTTTCACTGTAATCTATTAAAGCCCTTTCCAAGATCTGCTTCTAACTCCTTTCACATTGGGAAATTACTTTATCCTCTTCCTAAACTCAGCTTTCTCCACATATGGAATGAAAGCACTTAGTTCTACTTATCTCAACAGGAAATGTGTTTTATTAAAGGTTTACTTTCCTCTTAAGTAGGAAGTTCTGCTGTGGGTTGTGTTTGCTTTACTGTGGCTGTTGACATCAGGTCTTGCTTTTGAAATCTTTATAAACACCTCTCCCTATAAATGTGCTCTGCAAGGACAGAGGAAGAATAATCAGTCTGCCACTAAAGAGGAAACTGCCTTTGTCCCACACACATCGGAACCTAAGCAGTCTCTTTTCAAATGATGAGAAGAGTTTTTTAAGCATTCTAAATAAAATAACATGACACTACTGTACATAGAGGATGAGAAAAATATACTTTTAATAAAAATGTTCTGGAACTTTATATACCTATAGATGATCTAAGTGATAAGTAATACGTTTTGATTTATTTAAAGAGTTTAACTCAGGGAACTCAAGAAAATGAAAATTATTTTAATTCCTGTGGCAGGGTAAGCAATAAGGATGACATGAAGATCAGAGGAATTATATTCATTATCATATTAGTTGTCTAGCTATGTTTCTTACTCAAAGCCATAAAAAGCAGGTGCTTAGTTTGTTAGTGAACCGTGGACATATAGCTATTCCCTCACCTGTCAAAGATTTTTACCTTCTATACACAATACTGGGACCCCTCAGTGCCTCTTTCTTGTCCACATACTCCCCTGATATTTGGGAAATGGGATATGGATAAATGTAACATCTAAATGGCACATCTAAGTGTGAGATGAAAGACATCATGCAGTTCATCTAGTCGTCCGCCCTCTTTTGCTCTTTGCCATCAAACCAGTCATGAGCCAGACTTGGGCTTCACAACATATTTAAGAATGGGGACACTTAGAGCAGAGAACCAGAATCCAAAATGTCATAACAGCTTCATCCACAGGACAGATTATATACATCGCATCCACTAGACAAAAGGAGCTACTTGTTATAGTAACAAAAATGTCTTTTCGGAAAGTATATGGTAATGCACATGGTCTACTACAGCAATCTGCCTAACATATGGGTGTGATAAAGGCTTTGTTGGACACTAAATGAAGGAAGAATATTTTGAAAAACTAGAAAAATGGTATACAGTGGCAAAATATTTAGAAACATTTTTGTAGCAGATGACTTGGATGGCACTTTCTATATTATAAAGCATCATAGCTTTAGGCAAAAAGGTTTCAAAACAGTATGTTGCTGGCATGATCTGGTTCCTGGATACATCTGAAAAAAAATCTCTATAAGAAAACTGAGATCTGAAAAGAACTAGAGAATTGCAAATTAGTGATGGAAGGAAATGGAGCTGCTGGCAATTCTGGAACTTGTATAATTGGAATATGTGATGTTCTCTGTTGCAATAAGTAACAGATAAAACAAGGGAACCCTTGAACTACAGTCTTAGGGTTTATTTCAAGTAAGGTTATGTAATGCTCTGGGTAAATATTTCTGAGTGTATTAAGATAGTCCTTAAGGTAAAACGATGGCTCAAGACAAAAGAGAACAGTGAAGTTCTGCACAAAACAGGTAGGTTCCTAGTATGTGCAGTTATTGCAAGAGATGGGACAAGCTATGCTTAAAAACAGCTTTAGTGACTGCATAGGAGTTTGCTACAATAAAGTAGAAAACAGAGATGGGGCTGTGGCTCAGTTGTAGAGGATTTGTCTACTGTGTGATACTCTAGGTTTTATGCCACAAGACAAAATAAGAAAAAAAGAGAGAAAGGAAGGAAAAGCTTTTGTGGAAATACTGTTGGTAGAACAACCAAACGGTTAAACATTAGTGAAGTGGTCTTTCTTACTAGTGAATTCTTGGATTCACAAGTTCATTCAAAAAGAGAAGATCAACATTCATTCTTCAGTCTGAATTCCTGAGTAAGAAGACATTAAGCTTCATTCAGAACTGACCTACATCTTCCTTGGAACATGAATATGAAATAAATGGTGAACCAAGCACTGAAATCTATTGTCCACCAAAGACTAAGGTAGACATTCCTTGTTCTTTTTTAGTCACACTCTAGTAACAATGAATTCAAATTAATAAAAAAATCTTGGTTCCCTTTAGAGTAGTAAAATGTACTTTGTGCTGTGGAATACTATGTCGCTTGTTCCAAATCAATTACATCTCCCAGATCCCAAAAAAAAAAACTTTATTTAAACGCCAACAAGATGCATATATGCCATGCAAGCCTCCTGACTCTAACTTGATTCCAACAGACCAGTTAAAGACCAGTTAAAGTTATCCTATGACCACACCTATGCAATGACATGCACATCCATGCACAGATACTAAAAATATAATTTAAAACATCTTAAACATGTTTTGCATTTGCTTAATAAAGAAAATTACTCATGGGATATGCAGGCAACTCAACACTGAAGGAGGACCTTAACACAATAAAGAAAACCTCTACAAAAATGACAATACAGATCAAAGTTCTCACACAATCTTATATGTGAAGTTCAGGAAGCTAGTCGATCAAAATAAGGACTTACTGCAAAATATGTTCTTATGAATATGGGCTTTTCAAAAGACGACATTTTGGACAGTGTAGGATCTATAAAAATGGAAGTCTCCACTGTGTAAAGACTTTATTTGGTGAGTCTGTATAATCTTTCTCAGTGCAATAGTTTTGTATTAATCAGAGCAAATATTATCTGTACATAGTTGCGTTTTATACCTGCCACATAAAATGTACTCTATAAATACTTGCTGAATTAAAATGGACATATATAAACATTCAACATCATATAATTGATTTGTGAGAAGTTAATGGCCAGATCAGGAATAGAGGAGTTACCATTTACAACCCAATACAAACCTGCTGCCAGATTATTTTAACAGGTCGTAAGCTAAGCATATTTAAAATATAGTAATGCAAGAACATTCAAGCAACTCTGTGATGCCTGCCGAATCTAAGGTATTTATTCTATGGCAAATTAAACCAAATCATAGCTGATCCAGAATCTAAATTGAAAGGGTATTTTCTGGACTTAATCCCAGACATATGGAGCATGCACAATAGTATATGCAGTAATGTTTTAGATTGGGAAACAATGCAAATAGAGAAAAACACACTGCGAATTTGCCAAGATATCTGGAAAAACTGTCTTCAGTCTTACAAGTGGGTAGATGTCATCTTTTCCTTTTTCACAGTCTTTGGATGCTGTTATGTGGGGCCTTTACTTCTAAAGCTATTGGCAGCCATCTTGAGAGCACACGGGGTGGCCTGTTCATTAAAGATAGTACAGAGGACTGTAGAGTGAAAAGATAGATCAAATCAGTTTTCCATTCCTAGGTCTTTATGATGTTATTAAACCCCAGAATTGCCTACCCTAAAATAATCATAACCATGAGTATTGCTGTAAGTGATAATATTAAAACATTTCACCTAGTGTTTAAATATGCTGAATTACATTTTATATATTTTTCACATTAAAAATGTAAGCTCAATAAAAATCAATAAAAAGTTTAATTGCTGCAGTTGGAATTTGGAAACAAAGTGTAATAAGCCGTCTTATGTAGTTTAAACTATCTGGGTAGGTTTTGTATGTTACTTAGGAAAAAAAAGAACAGTTGTATAAATCAGTCCTTCATATATCATAGGGTCCCATCCGTAGAAAAAGAATGACAGAAAGAATTAACTTCTCTTAGAAATGAACCTTTACTGGTGGTCCAATGAAGAGTGATCTGTCCAGAAACCATATGCACATAAACAAGAAAAATGTATTTAGCAGGTAGTATTTATACATTTGTCTCACGTGTCTATAAACATATATGCATTTAATAAGAATCAAAGAAAGGGAGGCTATCAACTTGAGGATAGGTTAGGGATACAAGAGGGGCTAGAGGGAACTAATTTCAGCCTAGTTAAATTTCAGAAATATATATTTTTTTAGATTCCAAACTGTACTATTTTATTAAGAGAAAGAAAGAAAAGGAGCTTGGTAATATCATTGTAGACAGAAAAAAAAATGCTCCAAATTCACCTCTTTTTATTTTTTCTAAATATTCAATAAGTTAGTCACACTTTTGTTTCTTTAATATTTTATTTATTCTTTGTGAATTTCACATCATGCATATGATTCCGCTCATCTACCCATCCCTCTGCCCTTGCAAACTTCCTCAAAAACAAAATTCAAAAGTAGAAACAAGCTAGCAAAACAAAACAAACCAATAGAAAAATCTCAGCGTGGAAGCTGTAGTTTGGCCCAGTGAGACACACAGTACACCCTTTAGTCCATATATCTTTATTTATAAGTGTTCATTGCAATGAGTTTTTGCTCTGGCTTCTGCTACAACCTCAATACTGGGCCCTCCTCGGGACTGCTCTTGTATATCCTATTGTTGCCTTGTGTCATAAAGATCCCATAGCTTTAGATCTGCAGGTCTGGCTCCTCCACATGCTGCAGCAGTTCATAGATGAGGTGGGCTCCCTTGCAGTCTTGGTTCTGGACCTAGGTGGTAGCTGGAGTGGTCAGTCTGCCAGCTTTCTCTAATTCTCACCTCTCAGGCTGGCTCTCCAGCACTGCCCCGGGCTAGCTCACCCAATACAGCAGACAGCAGGAAGCAGGGCCAGTTCTGTCCTCACACCCTCTGGTCCAGCTTCACCTACACTCACACAACTGCTGTTTTGCCCAGGAGAGGTGCAGAGCCCACCCTCTGGATTTCTGCACATTGTAAGGGGCCGGGCCAGATATCTGGTCTCATGGCCTAGAGGTCAACTCTCCTGTTTGTTGCAGGTGACAAGGGGTCGGATGGGGAGGGCATATTTCCCTTACCCTTGCCATCCCACGGTATATGAGGGAGGTGGCAGGGACAGTTCTCCTGCTCTCATGCCCACAGCTTCAGTTCATCTGTGCTCCCATTGGCAAGGTCAGCTCCATTGTGCTGCCCAGGTGAGGTGCCGTGTTCATGTGCTGCAGCTGGTGAGGGGCAGGGGCAGTTTTCTTACTCTTGGGTCCCTGGGGATAGCTCTTTCAACTGCCACAGAAAGGAAGGGGTCAGGAGAGGGTGGAAATATATTTTTTAAATAATTTAATAATGGCAAGCAGCAAATAAGTGTACTTGCCCACATCTTAAGTTTACTATATAATTCTATAGGCTATGAAATTCTCAAAAATAAAAATACAAAATAGAAAAATGAAACAATTGATGCAATTATTTAATTGCTATCAAATTATTATAGGAGGCAAGTAGAATAATAGTCCTGATAACATCTAAGCCACGATCTTCCCAATTCATATTTGATCTAAGGATAGAAATGACATTCAGACAAGGATGTACTGTACCTGTATTTGGATGTAGACACAAAACCATTCAGAAGCTACAAACATGACTTGGCCTTGGCCCAGAAAGACAAACACTGTGTGCTCTCTCATTCAGAGTTTAGCTTCAAGTCTTTATTTTGTGTTTAATTTGAAGGACAATTGAAAGTCCAGAAACTGAACAGGAGACTTAAGAAGAATATTAAGTGAGGATTGGGAAATTTGGGACAAAAAGGCTTATGCAGGGGAGAGAGTGGGTGTATGGAGAAATGGGGAGGGGGGATAACAAAGAAGAAAAGTGTATGGAAATTCATATGGAAGCCTATTATTTTAAACCCAATTAAAATGTAATTAAATAATAGTAGATTATTTGTAACATGAAAGAATGGGAGAAGTATTGGAGTTTAAAGTATTGAGTGGGTATAGAGGCATGGGTTAGGGAAAAGTAGGGTAGTTAGAAAACTGAACTTCAGTTTTAGTGTCCACATATTACTATGTTAAGTAGCACTATATGCTCTCTAGACTTAGTCAGATGGAAAATATCACATCTCCACCACTATAGCATCATACTCAGTATCTTCACTGACTGGGAAACAACCTGTGATCTGTCCATTCACATCCACAAGACCCAACTCCAGTTCTAGAAACCATTGTCCCTGTACTTCATTGTCTCTACTTATTCTTTTTACATAGTAGAATAGGCTATATTTCACTGCTGTAGATTGAAAATGCTATAGCGAGCATAGAGAAACAACTCACAAGAGGCAAGAAGGAGATTTGGTTCATCACAATGTAGCCAAGCTGGTTCAAAAATCTAGAATTTGACACCAGGTAGTTTATTTAAGCCATATTTAAGCAGAGCATAATTTTAGAAAAAAGTTTCCAGATGACAATTAATTCAGTTGATTGCTAAAACAAAGCTTAAGACATATTTACACTGAAACACTTTGCAAAGTAGTTGCACAGTATCCTTCCATTAAGATGGGTACTGTTGACTCAGAAACAAAGCTCAAGATAAGATGTCTAGGGAGAATGACTGAGATAATCATAATAGTTGGTGGCAGTCAGGATTGACTTGGCTCTAAGACAACACAGATGTTACTTGGGCTGTTGTAAAGTACAAGTGGCATTTCTCATAAGGATGGGTTTTATGGACTAAGGAGCAATGCTCAAGGTCTTGAGGGGAAAGTCTGAGATAAACAAACATAATATTCTGGGGGATTTGGGTAAAGCCTTTTGCTATCTGTAGACTTAGGCTTTACAAATTACATCCATCCCAGCATTCCAGGTAGAAAACAGGTAAACATCTCTTTCCTGTGAAGAGATGAGCCTTCATGTTTAACTTTCCTGGTTTCCTTAGCCCTCATCTTTGTGCAAAAGGACATCATTTTCTCTATAGTCCACATGGTATGTGACATTTTCAAACTTGTTTCTTTACTTAATATATGCTTTTTCTTTGCTTGAAAGTCAATTTCTCATTGATTCAAAATAATATTCCTTTATATGGATATGCCAAATTTGTTTATCCCTTCAACCTTTAGAGAGCTTCTTGGTTACTCATCAGTTTTGGTAACTTTGAGTGACACTATTGGAACATTTATGAGTAGTGTCTTGGGCATGGAAATATATTTCTCACATACTTGGATGCTTACCAAAAAGAATGACCACATAGTAACATTTGAAAACAATGTTAAGCTCTGCAAGTACCTAGAAAAAGTCTTTCAAAAGGCTGAAGGTGTTCTCAGTATATTGGATATCAGGCAGCATTGAATGGGAACTCTTATCCTTCAACATCTTCATGAGCATTGAGGTTGTCAGTGCTTAATGCTTCCCACAAGAACCATAGACTAACAAAAATCCCAGTACTAGGCATGAGAAACCTCTTTTCAAATGGTTGGTCATGGTAGTCCAAGGACTCCTAAAACTATCCAGAATGTTGTTGTAGTTCTTGGCTATCTCTCAGAGGTTGAAGGTGGTACCCTATTTCTGAAGATATCACACACATGGGACACAGACTTGGATGATGTAAACTAGATGATTTAAACTAGACTCCCTCTTGCCTGTAGCCTAACTTACATGGTCCCAGGAAATACTATGTAAGCTTCCATAAAAGGAGAGAAATTAAACATCCCTTCCTAGCTGCAATACCTGTGAACAATGACAATTATAAACATGATAAGATATCTGTAAAAGTGCAAGAGGTGGAACTCACTTAACAGAGGCAAGTTGTTGGACTTTAGCTACAGGAAAGGGAACTACTATTAGAATGAGGTGCATATTTCATATGCAATGCAAATTTTGAAGATATAGAAGTATCGGAAATGAGTAAAGAAAGGATGTTTTCCACCATTGCATCATCAAAGTAATAAATCATAAAGTATCACATTTTTATTTCCCTGGGAAGAGGAGATCAATTTACACAAGATGTTTCTTATTTGTTGTTTCCTATTGAAGGTTTGATCCTATCATCCAACATATTCTGCACACTTTTCAGTTGTACAAAAACAGTGAAAGTAAAATACAGAATTGCATAGCTTTCAGAGTGGCCATGTGTTTTGGTTCTCATGAAGCCATTCCACTAAATTTCAAAGAAATTGACAAACATGTCTTTAAATTCCAACACACATGAACTAGAAAAAGTAATCCATGTCGCCCTCTCTCCTTCAGATTGAATCTTTTGCAGTTCAATCCATATTTATACATTCTATAAAGGAGAGCATAATTTATTTTTAGGAATAAAACTCTGCTCAAGCTAGAGGTTTTATATACCCCCTCTTTCTCATTCACTTCCTTCCTTTTGTCACTCATGATGATAATATAGTAGAATAAATACTAGGCTTGTTTTTTTTTCTCTTTTTGAGGTTCAAGAGTGCTCCATATAGAGATGAGGAATATATTTGGAAAGCTCCAGTTATTTTTAGACACTGTAAAACCATAGCCTCTTCCAAGAAACATATTCTCTTTTTTGTGGACTGCAGTTATTTCTCCACTAGGAAATATCCATCACTTGATGGTAAATTACCTACTGTAGTTTCTTAACAAGTCAATCCTCTTTGCCATGTTTTTAAGGAGTGGCTAACTAATGGTTCCAGTGGGTAATCTGCTTGTAAGTATAATGTTCAAGCTACTTTCAGACTATCTTTATATTTGGATCTGTGTTGCTGGGCATCTAAGAAATCAGTTTAGTTTTCTTGGTATAAAAATCCTCTGAATTTTTCATAGCATAACACTCGACAGTACTTTTTTCCCATGTCATGTGATTTATAAATACCTTATTATAAGCAATAAAGACTACAGACAGAGCTGTCAATCTCTTTTCTTTTAATAATTCTTGATGTCTGACTTTTAAATCCTCCATACCCTAAAGACTTAAAAATCTAATTAGCTACCTTTTGAATGCTGTTGACTTAAGGATCATCATTTTCATCATCTCATTGAAAGGTGTCAGGTACAATGCAAGAGAATTTCCATAACTTCGTGTGGCATATTGACAAATGGTCAGGAAAATAAACAGAAGTTGTATGGTGCTTTGGTAGTCTAGCACCGCTGGGAATGTGCTTCAATAAATGAGTCAGGCATCCTTTTGAATTTTATGACTTCAACCAGAAGAAACATGTGGTGAGAATAAATAACTAGGTAAATATTAATCATTAGCTGACTAGGATTTCTACCTTGTGTGCTTGCTATGGTTACAGATCAGGGAGATTATTTGAGACAGTGAGAATGTTAACGTGACAGGATGTTGTAACTGACCTTTTCCTTTCCTTGCTTTCTGAGAAAGTATTACTGGACTTTTTTTTAAATATAATTGTTCTTCATGACAGTATATTAACTTTGAGTGGTAAGCTCATAAATTTCCCTCTTGGGGGCTGTTGTTTCATCCATAAGTCGTTGTTAGAAGTGACACAGTATGCCACTAACCTGAGTTCTACATAACGGTTGGACAAAACTAAGGTCTTGATTGGACATCAATTCCAGACTAAGACAGGAGGGATGGATTTCTCATACATTTTCTCTGTGCTCCCCATGAGGATGCAAAGTCTGAAGTGTTAAAACAGAGGGTCAAACTAAATTATTGGAACTGAAAAACAGGAAAACAAGCCGTAGTAGAAGGGAATTGAAGATGAAAGCAGGGGCTGCATCCTTCTGTTTTGTCTGATCTTGATCATCCACCCGGTTTGGTGCCCAGTGGAAATGCTTTTATTTTTTTTTACCCCCTAAGATTTCCTATCACCTCTAAAGTAATGGGAATAAGAGAGTGTTCTCTTTCCACTGTGCATCCTCTTTTGTTTCAGGCAGTTTAAAGAGAGTTGCTGGTGTTTGCAACCAAAGAACCTTGAACAGAGGATATTTTTTTCTCTTCCATTTTTATGTGAATACCATAGCAGGAAAAAAAATGCCTTCACTTTACCTTTTCAGACTTTGAGATTTCAGAAGCCATTATTTGGATGACTGTAAGCAATTTCATGATACAAACAGTAAACTAGGGCAAACAGTTGGAAATGTGGAAATTTAAAAATTTATGCCAGGTGTTTAGCCTCAGGAGGAATTTTTTTCAGAGTTGAGGAGTCACCTCCCTTTCTCTTGAGGGAAAGGTCACAGGCCTTGTGTCCAGACCTATTATGGCTTCATAGAACAGATAGAAGATGGTGACAAATACCTGCTCCAGCAATTTCCGCCCCGGATGTCACTAAACTTCAAAGGTTCCTCAGATTAATGTGTGGCCCCATTTTTTTGTAGTACCGTATTTTAAGAAATAAGTTTTTAGGTTTCAGATGCCTGATGCATCCTGAAAAGAAATGACTTCATTTCCATGACATATTCAGTGGAAAATAAATATGTAAACGTGAACCATGTGTGTACTACTGGGGGTGGGAGAACTCTATGAAAGAGAAAAAAAAATCAGACTTCACTCCTTTCTGGGCCACATTTGTTGATTACATTTTTAGCATGCTGGGAAGGAAAGCAGGAACTAAGCAGCGATTATACAAACTTCCCCCTAATTCTCATGAATCCTGCTGAATGCACACCCACTTATGGATAATTCCACACATGCAGAATGCAGTCTCATTCCGAATGGGAAGGAGCTTAAAGAAAGAGGAGCAGTTAACTAGTATTTATCTAAATTCCCTTCTGTTCCCAATTACTGTCTCTAATGAAGAGAGCAGTGCAGGATAAGTTTCAATAATTAAACGTGCCCCGATAAATAGTTGAAAGTGTCATATTTTATTTAATAGTTTATAACTTTCTAAAATAATTGATATTCTCAGTATAATGCATAAATATACTTCTTCACAACTTCCTTCTAGAACCTGGGAGGTGATTATGGTTCAGTGGTAGAGTGCTAACCTATATGCACCAGACCCAGGTTCAACTCTCCACATTGAATAAGTTAATTAATAAAATGAGACTTTCATTTTTGCTGTAATTAATAGAAAATTTTAATGTTAGTGACTACAAACTATTTTCTACTTCCTGACATATTCCCTAACTCCAACAAAAGACTGTTAGATTAAAAAAAAAATGAATGATTCTGATTTTTGGTTTGGAGAAATTAAGGCTTTTGTTGTAGGTACTTAGTGCAAGGCAACGCTAATCAATATTGGAAACATATTGGAATCCAGGCTTCTATCCCTTTCTGGAAGATGCCGCTCTTGGTCTACACCATCTATCATCCAAACAGCATGAGAAAAAGTGTCCAATTATTGCTCCAAATTTCTATAAACTTAAGAAAAGACATGGAAAAAACAAGGGCTCTGTTACGGTCGAAATGCAGTCTGTCTGGGGAAGATAATGTAGTTGACCCAGTTTGCCTGGAGAAAAGAACGCTAAAAGATAACTTTATGCATTCCTTTGGGGAAAACATTACTTGGGAAAGGTAGTAAATGTGTCTGTCTGGATATGGCAAATTGTAATGGACAAGTGCGTTCCATATGGGTAACTTTTATTGGTTGTGCGTACAGTAAATTTACAAATAGACAAGAGAGCAGATGAAACTTCTCATCACCGTGAAACCTTTAAACGTTTTATCATCCCTTTTACCTGATTAGACTATAAATGGCTTTTGCAAGTTGTAACATTATAGCTCTGATCCCTTTTGCTTAAATCCTAAAATGCTCTAATCTCATATATGAAGATATCGGCATGAGGTATTAATTCCCTTTGAAGTCCACCTTGCCTCATTCCAATTGAATCGGATATTCTAACTGAAAGGAAACTCAGGATATTGAAGAATATCACATAATCTTTAATTACCCATCATATCTTAGGGGAAACGCAAATACCCTTCCTGGGCAATGGGAACTCTCATTCTAGTTTCTTTCTACTTTTTTTCTCTTTTTACATCAGTTGCTGTTCTGTGTTTCATTACTGATATCATGTCTCTGCATGTAAAGACACTACAGAGAGCTCAAGATTTCCTAACACTGATATTTTTCACTGTGGTTTTAAAAAAGCAAAAGGAAAAAGCACTAGATATGAAACTGAATCCCTGCTTTTCTTGAGGCTTTTATAATCCTATTATTAATGGTTGTTTTAATACATCCCTAATATTATATAAGCACTAAAGAACAAAATTCTTGTTTTCTGATGAGAATAAATTATTGATGGAGTAAAGAGAGATTAGTTATGATTCTCTAGTGTTTAATATAAATATTTATACTACTATGTTAAGAAACATAGCATAGATTTTAAATGTTATAGAATATCAAAACCAAAAAACATTGATGTAGCAATTCAGTTATAACTGAGTATGAGAAAGTACTATATATACATATATACTGAATATATATTGCCTAGTTACCAGTGTGCTCATTCTTGTTCAACCACAGCACAGTCATTATAGTCCTTGAACGTACAATCTCCATGATGATTAAATATTTCAATGGTTATGTATGACTAGAAGATGGCATTTTACACCCCACCTGTTCTTACAGTCTTTCCCCCTCTTCCGCAAAGTTCCCTAGACCTTGGAAGAGATGGCATAAATATCTTATTTAGGGTTGGAAACTCAGTTGTCATTTATTCTCAGAACCTTTCATAGTCATAAGTCTTCACTCATCAGAGTTCAATAGAAAAAGAGGCTTCTCGAATTAAAGCTTATAATAGCAACTGCCTGTATTTGTAATACACACACACACACACACATACACGAAGGTAGTTTGAGACTATGTCAGTTTACCTAAAGCCCCCACCTCTGATTTCTATGATCTCCGTAGTCCTCTAAGTTCTATGATCTCCATAGTCCTCTGAGTTCTATGATCTCCATAGTCCTCTGAGTTCTATGATCTCCATAGTCCTCTGAGTTCTATGATCTCCATGGTCCTCTGAGTTCTATGATCTCCATAGTCCTCTAAGTTCTATGATCTCCATAGTCCTCTGAGTTCTATGATCTCCATAGTCATAAGCTCTTGTGAGAGCTTATGGAATATATATGTGGTTCATTTACTGAAGTGAGCCTTAAATGCAATCACTGAGAAGTTTGTTATACCAACAAAACTCATTTCACTGTTCTACCAGTGGTCATACTTTTCCTGAGAGGTTGCTATCTTAGTTTATAGGGTTCATAGGATTCATAGCTGGGCAGATCTATTGATGACGTCTTTCTCAGCAGTCTGTATTGCACTCCGAAAGCATGACAACAGAAAGGAGCCCCCAAACTAACTTCCAGTTTTATTCCACAACTAATGTATGTGAATGTGATGTCTTCAGCTGTAGAGTCTTCTAATATAGTTCTGTTTGACAAGCTGTTGGAACAACAAAAAGCTCCCTGACCAGCTTATACGGAGCTACCCTACACCTGCCACTAAGGATTTAGTTCAATAACCCTTAACTTCAAGGAGGAAGCTATCTCTCTCTTGCGGGCTATCTCCCTTCCAATATTTTTATTTTATTTTATTTTTTTTTATTGAGAAAAAGAAAAAAGTTTCCGCATCCCCCCAGCCCCCCACTTCCCCCCCTCCCCCCACCCTCCTCCCCCTCCCCCCAACCCTCTCCCCCTCCCTCTCCAGTCCAAAGAGCAGTCAGGGTTCCCTTCCCTGTGGAAAGTCCAAGGTCCTCCCCCTCCGTCCATGTCCAGGAAGGTGAACATCCATACTGTCTAGGCTCCCACAAAGCCCAAACTTGAAGTAGGATCAAAACCCAGGGCCATTGTCCTTGGCTTCTCATCAGCCCCCATTGTTCGCCATGTTCAGAGAGTCCTGTTTTATCCCATGCTTCTTCCGTCACAGTCCAGCTGGCCTTGGTTAGCTCCCAATAGATCAGCCCCACTGTCTCCGTGGGTGGGTGCACCCCTCGTGGTCCTGACTTCCTTGCTCATGTTCTCCCTCCTTCCGCTCCTCATTGGGAACTTGGGAGCTCAGTCCGGTGCTCCTGTGTGGGTCTCTGTAACTATCTCCATCCATCACCTGATGAAGGTTCTATGGTGATATGCAAGATAATCATCAGTATGGCTATAGGTTAGAGTCATTTCAGGTTCCCTATCCTCAGCTGCCCAAGGAACTAACTGGGGACCTCGCCTTGGGCTCCTGGGAGCCACACTAGGTTCAAGTCTCTTGCCAACCCTAAGGTGACTCCCTTAACTAAAAATTGTGCTTCCGTGCTCCCCTATCCAACCTTCCTTTATCCCAATCTTCCTGTTTCCCAAAGTTTCCCTCATCCTCCCCTTCTCACTTTTCTCTCCCCTTCCCCCGATATTCCCATCCCCCCCCCCCAAGATCCCAAAATTTCTCCCCGGCAATATTGTCTACTTCCCTTAGTCAAGAGAATAATTATATGTTTTTCCTTGGGTTCACCTTCTAATTTTTTCCTTGGGTTCACCTTCTAATTTAGCTTCTTTAGGTTCACCAATTATATACTCCGTGACCATTATTTATGGCTAGAAACCAATTATGAGTGAGTACATCCCATGTTCATCTTTTTGGGTCTGGGATACCTCACTCAGGATAGTGTTTTCTATTTCCATCCATTTGCATGCAAAATTCGAGAAGTCATTGTTTTTTACCGCAGCGTAGTACTCTAATGTGTATATATTCCACACTTTCTTCATCCATTCTTCCATTGAAGGGCATCTAGGTTGTTTCCAGGTTCTGGCTATTACAAATAATGCTGCTATGAACATAGTTGAACAGATGCTTTTGTCATGTGATAGGGCATCTCTTGGGTATATTCCCAGGAGTGGTATTGCTGGGTCCAGGGGTAGGTTGATCCCGAATTTCCTGAGAAACCGAAACACTGATTTCCAAAGTGGTTGCACAAGATTGCATTCCCACCAGCAATGTATGAGGGTACCCCTTCCTCCACAGCCTCTCCAGCAAAGGCTATCATTGGTGTTTTTGATTTTAGCCATTCTGACAGTTGTAAGATGATATCTCAAAGTTGTTTTGATTTGCATCTCCCTAATCACTAAGGAGGTTGAGCATGACCTTAAGTGTCTTTTGGCCATTTGAACTTCTTCTGTTGAGAATTCTCTGTTCAGTTCAGTGCCCCATTTTTTAATTGGGTTAATTAGCATTTTGGAGTCTAGTTTCTTGAGTTCTCTATAAATTTTGGAGATCAGGCCTTTGTCTGTTGCAGGGTTGGTGAAGATCTTCTCCCAGTCAGTAGGTTGTCTTTTTGTCTTAGTGACAGTGTCTTTTGCTTTACAGAAGCTTCTCAGTTTTAGTAGGTCCCATTTATTCAATGCTGCCCTTAATGTCTGTGCTGCTGGGGTTATACATAGAAAGCGATCTCCTGTGCCCATTTCTTGTAGGGTGGTTCCCACTTTCTCTTCTATCAGGTTCAGTGTGTTTGGACTGATATTGAGGTCTTTGATCCATTTGGACTTGAGTTTTGTGCAAGGTGATAGATATGGGTCTATTTTCAATCTTCTACAGGTTGATATCCAGTTGTGCCAGCACCATTTGTTGAAGATGCTTTCTTTCCTCCATTGTATACTTTTAGCTCCTTTATCGAAAATGAGGTGATCATAGGTTTGTGGGTTAAAATTTGGGTCTTCTATGCGATTCCATTGATCGACTTCTCTGTTTTTATGCCAGTACCACACTGTTTTCATTACTGTAGCTCTGTAATAGAGTTTGAAGTCAGGGATGGTAATGCCTCCAGAAGATCCTTTATTGTATAGGATTGTTTTAGCTACCCTGGGTTTTTTGTTTTTCCATATAAAGTTGATTATTGTCCTTTCCAGATCTGTGAAGAATTTTTCTGGGATCTTGATGGGGATTGCATTGAATCTATAAATTGCCTTTGGTAGAATTGCCATTTTTACTATGTTGATCCTCCCAATCCAAGAGCAAGGGACGTCCTTCCATTTTCTGGTATTCTCTTCAATTTCTTTCTTCAATGCCTTAAAGTTCTTGTCAAATAGGTCTTTCATTTCCTTGGTTAGAGTTACCCCAAGATAGTTTATGCTGTTTGTGGCTATTGTGAAAGGTGAAGTTTCTCTGATTTCCCTCTCTGCTTCCATATCCTTCGTATATAAGAGGGCGACTGATTTTTTGGAGTTGATCTTGTATCCTGCCACATTACTAAAGGTGTTTATCAGCTGTAGGAGTTCTTTGGTGGAGTTTTGGGGGTCGCTTATGTACACTATCATATCATCTGCAAATAACGAAAGTTTAACTTCTTCTTTTCCAATTCGAATCCCCTTGATCCCCTTATGTTGTCTTATTGCTATTGCTAGAACTTCAAGCACTATATTGAAGAGATATGGCGAGAGTGGGCAGCCTTGTCGTGTTCCTGAGTTTAGTGGGATGGCTTTGAGTTTCTCTCCGTTTAATTTGATGTTAGTATGCCCCTAATTTAAAAGCACCCACGTATGTAAAAGAAACATTACTAAAACTCAAAGAAGCCATCAAACCGCACACACTAATAGTAGGAGACTTCAACACTCCTCTCTCACCATTGGACAGGTCAATCAGACAGAAACCTAACAGAGAAATTAGAGAATTAAAGGAGGTAATGAATCAATTGGACTTAACAGACATCTATAGAATATTCCACCCAAATAGGAAAGAATATACCTTCTTCTCTGCAGCTCATGGAACCTTCTCGAAAATTGACCACATACTCGGTAACAAAGCAAACTTCCACAGATACAAAAAAATATTGGTAACCACATGTGTCTTATCAGATCACCATGGATTAAAGTTAGAGTTCAACAACAATGCTACCCTCAGAAAGCCTACAAACTCATGGAAACTGAACAGTCAACTATTGAACCACACCTGGATCAAGGAAGAAATAAAGAGAGAAATTAAAGTCTTCCTTGAAATCAATGAAAATAAAGAAACAACATACTCAAACTTATGGGACACTATGAAAGCAGTCCTGAGAGGAAAGTTCATAGCACTAAGTGCCCACTTAAGGAAAACAGAGAAAGCACACATTGGAGACTTAACAGCCCACCTGAAAGCTCTAGAAAAAAAAGAAGCAGACTCACCTAGGAGGAGTAGAAGACTGGAAATAATCAAACTAAGGGCTGAAATCAACAAAATAGAAACACAGAAAACAATCCAAAGAATCAATGAAACAAAAAGCTGGTTCCTGGAGAAAATCAACAAGATTGATAAACCCCTATCCAAACTAATTAAACGGCAGAGAGAGAATATACTAATTAATAAGATCAGAAATGAAAAGGGGGGCATAACCACAGACATAGAGGAAATTCAGAGAATCATTAGATCCTACTACAAAAGCCTGTATGCCACAAAACTGGAAAATGTAAAAGAAATGGATACTTTTTTAGATAAATACCATTTACCAAAGTTAAACCAGGACCAGGTGAACAATCTAAATAGACCTGTTAGTCGCGAAGAATTAGAATCTGTTATCAGAAACCTCCCTACCAAAAAGAGCCCAGGACCAGATGGCTTCAATGTGGAATTCTACCAGAACTTCCAAGAAGACCTAATACCTATACTCCTTAATGTATTTCACAATATAGAAGCAGAAGAGTCATTACCAAATTCCTTTTATGAAGCTACAGTTACTCTGATACCAAAACCACACAAAGACTCTACCAGGAAAGAGAATTACAGGCCAATCTCACTCATGAACATTGACGCAAAAATCCTCAACAAAATACTGGCAAACCGAATCCAAGAACACATTAAAAAAATTATCCACTATGATCAAGTAGGCTTTATCCCAGAGATGCAGGGCTGGTTCAACATACGAAAATCTATCAATGTAATTCATCATATAAATAAACTGAAAGAAAAAACCATATGATCATTTCATTAGATGCTGAAAAAGCATTTGACAAAATTCAACATCCCTTTATGATAAAAGTCTTGGAGAGATTAGGGATACAAGGGTCATACCTAAATATAATAAAAGCTATATACAGCAAGCCGACAGCTACCTTCCAATATTTTTTAACTTGATTACAAGATTTTAAGTTTCCATATGGCTTTTTCATACCCCACTCATTTTGACTGAATGGTTGACTATGTATCATCATCTCATTGCTCAATAAATTTCTAGTCGATTAGTATTACAATGTAATATGTATTTCCAAGATTAGCAAAAATATATTTAAATTCTAAATTCTTTAGGATCCCGGGCAATAGAATCAACTGGAACTGTTGAAATTCACTTCTTCATCTTTTGATGTTGCTCTTCTACTTGCCTGATTCATGGACAAATGTGTCAGGATGGCATGCTGCATTGCTTTTCCATTTCACTATTTCAACATTAGTATAAAATGTATTCTGTATGTTTCTTCTTTAAAATTCACATAAGAGATAATTCTATCTGCATATAGTATATCCCAGGATCCTTGTTATTGCAAAACATTTCCCCTAATTAAAAACATCCATAAAAATTAACTCTAAAGAGTTAGAGGCAAGGTTACTTTAGATTACAGCCAATAAGGAAATGAAGAAAAATACGAACTTCATGGTATCATGCTCTCTGCTGAGCAAGATGCTAGATGTGTCTTTGCTCAGGATTTGAGTTATATACTTAATTTTGCACATTAAAATTTAATGAACTTTTAAATGTATTATGCCCTTATCAAACAGCTCTTTTTGTTCTTTCCCAATGACATCATTCCATAGCCCTGTAGAAATAATTTCAAGCATGGCTCATATTTTTGTATTTTCCCTCCATACACAGCATCTATTTTATTGATTTTTTAAGAAAGCTTTTTCTTTAATAGCACAGTTGAATTTTTCTAGTTCTGCCAAAATTCTTAGACAAAACATTTTAAAATAATATGCTCTTTTGAGCTTAGAGAAAAATTAATGTTACCAAGCCCAATCCTTTTTATTGTCATCGAACCTGTTACCACATGTGAATGTAGAGCGGTATTTACCCAAGATTTGTGGGTTTTGTAAATTATGATGATTTTTAGACTGTAGTATGTATACTTTGAAATATGACTTCAGAGGTTTTGGAGTACATCTACATCTCAAGCCTGGAAAGCATTCTCAACTGTAGAAGAAATATTTGTTTCGTGATATACTTATTTCCAAGTGTCCCTGGCTAGCTTTCACAGGAACTTAATTTTGCATTCCTTTCTCCTGTGTACTTTTTTTGTTTTGTGCTAAAAAAAAATAAGGTATTGAAAAGTGGTTTCTGAGCAGCAGAAAGGTCTTTTGTTATATGAGGTAGCTAGGCAACAAGCACCCATTTCAGTGTTATACATAAAACACTACTAGTCTTACCTTTGTGGAGAGTATTTTATAGTTTACAAAATAAGGTCACTTTTACATCGTCTCTTAACCCTGCCTTGTGGGATAGGCAGGGAAAGTATTGTTATTTCTACTTAGTTGCATGACACCAACATGACCTAACAAATAGCAAAGAAAAAACTTTACTCAGGAACCTGAACATCATACCCGTTGTTCTTTCTGTGAACCTCCCAGGAAACATTCAAATAATTGTTTATCTGCTGAATAAAAATCATGTTTTCCCATGTCTCAAGAGCACCTATAAAAATTTTGAGAAAAGATTATTGCTTCTAAAAGAAGGAAAGACTGTGGGAACACTGTTTCCAACAAAACTGTTATATATATATATATATATATATAACAGTATATATATATATATATATATATATATATATATATATATATATATATGAACTAGGAGAGAAGTGTTCAACACCTAAGGAAAAAGTCCACAAAATGAAATAACAAGTAGTGAAGGCAAATAGGCAGGAGAGTCCCAGTGATTCTGAAGAACTGAGTATGTTAAACAAATAGCTTAACTGTTTCAGCCTATTTTAGATGAAGGAGCTCTCCACTCAAGTGTACTAACAACACCACTGTCGCTTCTGTGCATTTACATCTTCTCTAATGTACCTTGTGTCTTCGGAAGTGGCTTCACCAACCTATGAAAGAAGATTTACTTAATCTACGTGAAAAAAAAATCACGTGTTTGAACAAAATGTAGCAGAGAAGCAGGGATACAGTTACATGGAGTTAGGATGTCATGTCTTCCCTGTATTAACAACCTGAATGGTCTACTTGGAGGTAGACTGAAGAGACAGGTAAGAAACTTTTGCAGAGCCTTTGCAAAACTCATGGGGATCTTATTACATTGATGCCCTGGAGCTTCTCAGGTATGCCCAGCTGAAAGTGATTCAAAGGATGAGTAGATGATTGCTAGAATCAGGGAGGTAGCAACAACAGCAGCCACCATTTTGAAGCCTTTTTCTGGTTTAGATTACTCTAGCTGTATTAGCTGCCTTTCCTTTCTGTGGTGCTGGCAAAGTACTTGACAGAACTTACCAAAGAACGTGCTTGTTTGGCTATGATTTAAGAATACAGTTTACCTTATATGCCTGTAGGCTGAAGATTGGATGCCCCAATGCTACAGAAAAACTTTGGGTGACTGTTCAGGTAGAAAGATATCTCTGTCAACTCCATAGTTTTGCAAGTTGCTTACAATGCACTTCCTGTTTACTTAGGTAATATTATATCCTTCTGGAGTCTTTGACGGAGTTGAAGAGTAGATAGAATTATAGTTTTCCTTAGTTATGATGAAAGATAAAGCATATATAAATATTGTAAGTGTAATTCTTGCTTGACGTCTGTTTTGTTATATGAATTTTTACTATGTTAAAGTTAAACAGAAAAGGCGAGGTGACATGGGATTCCCCTCTGTATGTTGTGAATTTTATTGGTTAATGAAGAAGCTGCTTTGGGCCTATTGCAGCACAGAATAGGGCAAGAAAAGAATTCCAAACAGATAGAGGAGGAGAAAGAAGGCAGAGTCAGAGATGCCATGCAGCCGTTGGAGGAGAAAGATGTCCACACGCCAGTAACTGTAAACCATGAGCCTCGTGGAATAACACAAAATAATAGAAATGGGTTAATTTAAGATACAAGAGCTAGCAAGCAATATGCCTAAGTAATTGGCCAAGCAGTGTTTTAATTAACATAGTTTCTGTGTGATTATTCCAGGTCTGGGCAGCTTGGAACAAATGAGCAATCTCCATTTATAGTATAACTCTTAAATATCAAGTAAAAAGTAAAGTCCAAAATATTGCAAATACTTCCTCCAGGGCATAAAAAAATAGATAATAAGTTTTCCACAACTTATTTATTTGATTTTATGGAAATTCATCAAAATACTGAAAATAGTGGTCTATATTTGATTGAAGTTGAGATAGTTTATTCAGCTTTGTCCATATTTCCTAAAATGAACATAGATACATATTAAAATTCGATATTAATAAACATTGATTTAAATGTCACAGGGAATTTAACAGTACAGAAACAATCCTTAGAATGTGTTGACCCTGTGTCAAAAACAAAGCCAAAAAATATGTACTGGCTACTGAAAAGTAACTTGCCATTACTTACATATTTCAGTTATGAAGAGGCCTCATTTCCTAAAAAGCTTTAGGTAAACCTGAGGTTGCCATGCTTTGAGATGTACATAGCATATTCTGTTGACAAATCTCATACCTGTTGGTCTTCGTGAAGATGTACAGTTTAGTTAAAAGAGTGAATGGGTTCCTGAAGAAGAGGGCGTGGAAATACTGAAGGGACCCAAGGTTAAGGAAGACTGAAGCAAGAGAGAGTTTTCTGGACACAAGAAGAGTTTTGAACCTAGGAACTCACAACAGTTGTTGTTGCCTACATAAGATTTATAAGACCAGCATCCAATATTTCATCATGGATGGGAGAGGAGTACATGAGCTTCCACTCCTAGCTGAGGAGTTATAGACAACTGATGGCTGCTAGAAGGGAGAATCAGTTCTCTTTAGGGGTGCAGTTTCTTGTGAGTTGACCATGCTTTTAGTAGATGGCATCACATCCATGCTATATGGGCAGCACTGGTTGGACTGTTCCAAAAAATAAGAGGAAAGGTGATAGAGAGTTGACTTAGTGGTTAAGAATACTGACTGCTCTTCCAGAAGTCATGAATTTAATTCCCAGCAACCACATGGTAGCTCACAACCATCTACAATGGGACCTGACGCCCTCTTCTGAGTAGTCAGAGCACTCATACCCTTAAAAAACATAATAAATAAAATTTAAAAACAATAAAATAAGAGGGATAAAGTCGGAAATGGGACGAGTTGGAGTGGAAGAGTGGGGGAGGGAGTATGATTGAAATGTATTGTATGCACTGTCAAATTCTCTGAGTTAAAAAAATAAAAAGCACAAGTAGATTAAAAAAAGAATACAGTTTACCATGGTGAAAAAAACAGGATAAATAAAGGACTTGTTAACATAAACTAACTGAAAAGAAGTTTCAGTTAGAAAAATGGCTCCATCGAATTGGCCTGTATGGCTGATGTGGTAATACTCAGTCCACTACAGGCAGTACCGTCTCTATAAAGGTGGTCAAGGAGTGTATAAGAAATCAGACTGAGCCAGTCATAGGAAGTGAAGTAGAAAGCAGTGCTCCTCACCGTTCTCTGCCTCAGGGCATGCCTGTAGCTTTCTGCCTTGAGTTACTCCTCTTCATGATGGCCTGTAAAATGTGAACTGAAACAAATCCTTTCCTTCCCAAGTTGCATTTGATCACGGGGCTTAATTGCAGTAATAGAAACCAAATTAAGATAGGGCTTGAACTAAGACAGCCAGAAAATTAGGCAGCTGCTCAAAACGTCCCAGAGTTCAGGAGGAAGCAAGAGATGAATACCAAAAATAAAAAAGACCAATAGCTATGATTGGTATGTGCCGCTCTTCTTGCTTGTTATTAGTTGAAATACACCACTTTTTTTTTTTTAATTAATTTTTTATTGAGAAAAAAAAAACGTTTCCCCCGCCTCCCCGCCTCCCATTTCCCTCCCCCTCCTTCCACCCTTCTCCCCCTCCCCCCACTCCTCTCCCCCTCCCTCTCCAGTCCAAGGAGCAGTCAGGGTTCCCTGCCCTGTGGAAAGTCCAAGGTGCTCCCCCCTTCGTCCATGTCTAGGAAGGTGAACATCCAAACTGGCTAGGCTCCCACAAAGCCAGAACTTGAAGTAGGATCAAAACCCAGGGCCATTGTCCTTGGCTTCTCATCAGCCCCCATTGTTCGCCATGATCAGAGAGTCCGGTTTTATCCCATGCTTCTTCCGTCTCATTCCATCTGGCCTTGGTGAGCTCCCAATAGATCAGCCACACTGTCTCAGTGGTTGGGTGCACCCCTCGTGGTCCTGACTTCCTCGCTCATGCTCTCCCTCCTTCCACTCCTCGATGGGAACTTGATATATATATATATATATATAAATAATGGTCACGGAGTATATATTTGGTGAACCTAAAGAAGCTAAATAAGAAGGCGAACTCAAGGAAAAACATATAATTATCCTCTTGGCTATGGGAAGTAGACAAAATTGCCGGGTAGAAGATTTGGGATCTTGGGGGTGGGGTGGGATGGGAGTATCGGGGGATGGGGAGAGAAAAGGGAGAAGGGGAGGATGAGGGAAACTAGGGGAAACAGGTTGATTGGGATAAAGGAAGGTTGGATAGGGGAGTACGGAAGCACAATTCTTAGTTAAGGGAGCCACCTTAGGGTTGGCAAGAGTCTTGAACCTAGAGTGGGTCCCAGGAACCCAAGGCGAGGTCCCCAGTTAGTTCCTTGGGCAGCTGAGGATAGGGAACCCGAAATGACCCTATCCTATAGCAATGCTGACGAATATCTTGCATATCACCATAGAACCTTCATCTGGGGATGGATGGAGATAGTCACAGAGACCCACACTGGAGCACCGGACTGAGCTCCCAAGTTCCCATCGAAATACACCACTTTTTAAAACCAGTTTCTGTAAATGCAATTAGTTCCACAAGAGTTTAGAAATTCCTTCTATTTTTTTCACCATCTGAAGCAGAATTTCTTCTGTGGCTCTAATACCAAGTTCTGATTAATATTATATTATTAAGGAATTCATGGTGAGCCTACGTTTATGGAAAGTATTAAATTGTTCACTTCTTTTCTCTCCATTATAAAAGCTTTAACACAGCTATTCATAATAAAGCATGCATCTAAGCATATAGCTATGCATTTACAGACTAAAAGTATATAGGATTGCTGCATATAATTTCGAGACATATAGTTTATTATATCAGGCAGTCAAACAATATAAAATTTGCATTTATTTAATATCTTTTGCTCTGATAATATATAATATTAATCGGAACTTGGTACTAGAGCCACAGAACAAATTCTGTTTCAGATGTTGAAAAAAATAGAAGGAATTTCTAAACTCTTGTGGAACTAATTGCATTTACAGAAATTGGTTTTTAAAGGTGGTGCATTTCACCTAATAACAAGCAAGAAGTGAGCCACATACCAATCATAGCTATCGATCTTTTTATTTATTTATTTATTTATTTATTTATTTTGAAAAATTACCGCCTCCTCCCCGTTTCCCATTTCCCTCCCCCTCCTCCCACACATCTCCTCCTCCCCCCATTCCCCTACCCTTCCTTCTTCCCCTCCCCCAGACTCCATTCCCCCTCCCTCTCGAGAATGATGAGCAGTCCAGGCTCCCTGCCCTGCGGGAAGTCCAAGGTCCTCCCACCTCCATCCAGGACCAGGAAGGTGAGCATCCAAACAGGCTAGGCTCCCACACAGCCAGCTCATGTACTGGGATTGAAACCTAGTGCCATTGTCCTTGGCTTCTCATCAGCCTTCATTGTCCGCCACGTTCAAGGAGTCCGGTTTCATCCCATGCTTATTCAGTCCCAGTCCCGCTGGCCTTGATGAGCTCCCAATAGATTAGTTCCACTGTCACAGCGGGTGGGTGCACCCCTCGTGGTCCTGACTTCCTTGCTCGTGTTCTTCCTCCTTCTGCTCCTCATTTGGGTCTTAAGAGCTTAGTCCGGTGCTCCAATTTGGGTCTCTGTCTCTATCTCGATCCATCGCCAGATGAAGGTTCTAAGGTGATATGTAAGATATTCATCAGTATGGCTATAGGATAGGGTCATTTCAGATTCCCTCTGCTCAGTTGCTCAAGGTCTAGCTGGGGACATCTCCCTGGACACCTGCGAGCCCCCCTAGAGTCAAGTCGCTTGCCAACCCTAAGATGGCTCCCTTAATTAGGATATATATTTCTCTGCTCCCGTGTCCACCCTTCCTTCATCCCAACCATCCCATCCCCTCAAGCTCCCCCCAATCTCCTCTTCTTACGTTTCTCACCCCATTTCCCCTTGACCCCATGCCACCTCACTCCAAGTTCCCAGTTTTTTCCCGGCAATATTGTCTACTTCCCATATACAGGCGGGTGACTATACGTTTTCCTTTGGGTTCACCTTCTTATTTAGCTTCTCTAGGATCGCAAATTATATGCTCAATGTCCTTTATTTATGGCTAGAAACCAATTATGAGTGAGTACATCCCATGTTCATCTTTTTGGGTCTGGGATATCTCACTCAGGATAGTGTTTTCTATTTCCATCCATTTGCTTGCAAAATTCATGAAGTCATTGTTTTTTACTGCTGAGTAGTACTCTAGTATGTATATATTCCACACTTTCTTCATCCATTCTTCCATTGAAGGGCATCTAAGTTGTTTCCAGGTTCTGGCTATTACAAATAGTGCTGCTATGAACATAGTTGAACAAATGCTTTTGTCATATGATAGGGCATCTCTTGGGTATATTCCCAAGAGTGGTATTACTGGATCTTGGGGTAGGTTGATCCCAAATTTCCGAGAAATCACCACACTGATTTCCAAAGTGGTTGCACAAGTTTGCATTCCCACCAGCAATGGATGAGTGTGCCCCTTACTCCACAACCTCTCCAGCAAAGGCTATCATTGGTGTTTTTGATTTTAGCCATTCTGACAGGTGTAAGATGGTATCTCAAAGTTGTTTTAATTTGCATTTCCCTGATCACCATGGAGGGTGAGCATGACCTTAAGTGTCTTTTGGCCATTTGAATTTCTTCTGTTGAGAATTCTCTGCTCAGTTCAGTGCCCCATTTTTTTTAATTGGGTTAATTAGCTTTTTAAAGTCTAGTTTCTTGAGTTCTTTATATATTTTGGAGATCAAGCCTTTGTCTGTTGTAGGGTTGGTGAAGATCTTCTCCCGGTGAGTGGGTTGCCTTTTTGTCTTAGTGACGGTCTTTTTCTTTTCGGAATTGCCACACATAGCCATCAGCTCCTGGGGGTAAATGCCAAAGAACAGTATAGTCAAGTCAGATCTAGTTTTGTACTTTTCGAGAATGTGGTACATGTACACCACAGAATTCTATTCTATTACATAGGAAAATTAAATCATACAATTTGCAGGTAAATGCATGGGCCCAGAAAATACGCTGCACGAGGCAATCCAGGTCTCTTTTATGTGTGGATCCTTGATCCGAATCTTTATTGGAGTAAATATCCAGTAGTAACCACAGAAGCCAGAGAAGTAGAAAGGGACAATGGAGGAATGTGGAGAAGCAGCTTTTGAGAGAAGAGATTGGGACACGGGTGCCAGGAAAGATGAAAAGAGGACAGTAAGGGGATTCAACTGGAAAGGAAGGAGGAAGTGTAAAACAAAAAGAAAGGAAGGGAAGAGAGATGCATAACACCAGGTATTTTTGACACAATCACAGAGAAACACATTATTTTTTAAGACTATTTAAATATTCAAGTATTTTAAACTGAGCTATGTATGTCGCATAGGGTTACAATACTCCCCATCAGGAGCCATAAACTATCTAACAAAAATGCCAGTTCCAGGCACTGCGAATGTTCTTTTGCAGTTCTTAAACAAGGTGGAAGGGGAGCCCCAGACCCCCTAAAACAACATCAGCTATTGCCATTGACACCGGTCTTCTATGAAGGCAAGACCCTATTGCTGCAAATATCTCTTACTTCAGATACAGGCCTCTTAGGGATCAAGCTGGAACTCATCCAGAAGCCTCTCTCCTAAGAACTAGATCTCCTGGTATCCAAAGGTGTATGCAAACTGACAATGGAGAAAAGCAATCCATAGTCCTACTTGGCTATAAAGCCTATGAAACATTAACAATGACTGGCTGGGCGAGATATACCTAACGACACAAAAGTGGCACGTACATCTAGGGAGTAACTAACAGCTGCCTAATCGAACATAAAACCAGTGCAATCTGAGGGAATTCCTGCCTAATACTGTACACGTAGCCAGTTACTGTGTCTAGAGAGGTCATAAACCTTAGAGGGGAAACTACTCTCACATTCCTAAATTGATGCAATTTCTAACCATGTTATGAATACTTATCTTTATACCACATATGAGTGATAAAACAGATAAGTTTATCATAAAAGCTTTTTTTCATATCAAACAAAGGCTACTTCAGAGATGAACAAATGATCCAAATTCAGAGAATAAGTGACCATGGGGTGCCCAACCCCAGATAGTACTTTTGTGCTGCAACCATGACAATTAAGACTCTGGAAAAATCATGGGAGAAGGGGCATAAAAATTTTCAGAGTCATGGTCCATGATGCCTTATTTCTAGATAGTATCTTCTAGACATGAGAGATGTTGCACCCATGAATTGCAACGGTATGACTGAATTAAAAAAGAGCTGCATTATTCCAACACTAGCAAGGATGGCAACAAAGATATGGGACATTTCAAAAGTTCTCATTCCTGGAGGAAGAGCTACAGGCAATCATGGCTACTGAAAGGTTGAGTGGTGTGTGTGTGTGTGTGTGTGCATGTGTATACGGGAAGGCATTATTTGGTGTTTACATGCATGTACATATATATGACTGTATCAGGGACTATATTTGTTTATAAATGTGTGTGTAATCCCAGAGTTGACACTGCGGCTTTTCCTCCATCACTTTCCAGTTCATGCATTAAAGAAGGGACATTTTCTGAGCTGGAGCTCCATGCAGGCTTCCGTGCCAGAATGACTATTACATGCATCCTGGGGATGCAGTGTTCACATTTGCAAGGCAGCTGGTTTAACTATTGAGCCATCTCCTCTATGCTGCTTGCTCTGTTTTTCAAGTGCTTTGGCAGTGAGGTTATTTGGTAGGGTCATTCAATTAGTCATTTTTTGGAAAGGCAATGTTTTCCCTGATTTGTTTTGTTTGGCTAAAATTGTATCCAGCTTATAGAGCTGGGGAAAAAAAACTTTGAATGATAATGAATGTATCATTACTAGATCAGATAACTTTTTGCCCACTAAGAATATTTTCTTAGTGTTACAACTCTTAGAGTTCAGTCTCAGTTTATAAAAGTTGAGGACTGAGAAGAACATTTAATATTTGTTCAATTAGGTTTTCTAAACTTGAGTCTTCCATATACAAATGCTCACAAATTTTATTTTCAGTAAAGTTCCTTACACAGTTCATTATTATAAACTGATTTCTTTTCCTAGGTTCCTTGGAATGGGGATTTTCATCACTACCAAGACTATGTGCTGGCTTCTTGAGCCTCTGGCTGCCAGGCTTCTTGAGCCTCCATGTTCATACCCAGGGAAAGGTGAGTGCGCTCTCTGCCCATTCCCGCAGCCCCACGATGTAGGACAATCAGACAAGGTAGGGAATAGAGTCAAGCAGGAACTCAGTTTATTACTGTGAGTGTCAGCTTATATATGTTAAGTGACATGGTGTGATGTGGGGGTACCTCTAACCAATGAGAGGCAGCCAAACCCTCCCTCTGGATGGAGGGGCATCTACCTAATTTCTGCTGTCTCATCCTCACTCGATCCTCAAAGTCTGGACCCTGACCTCGAGCCAAGCTTTTTTCTGACCTATAGGCCTCGAGGTACAGGTCCTGAGATGATTTTGGCCCAGCCCTGAGATGATTTTGGCCCAGCTCTATGCTTTTGTGTTTTTTATTTGTGAGATGATTTTGATAGACTTGCAATGAGCAAAGAAATAAATTTTCAAATTGTGTTCCACCTACAGCTACTTGCCACTTCTTTTTCACATTCCTTCACATCTCATGCTCAAATGACGTGTGGTGCCATAGGTTTCTGATGGCAGAGATGCATGATACCTTGCTTACATTAGTGTGCAGTAATTGCACTTTAAATGAGTAAACACATGTAATTAAGAGATACTATAACTTGCCATCTATATCCAATTTTCTGAATGCCCCAAGGTCACCAGTACCCTGGTGGTATAGATGGGAAAGTGGATGTATTTGTCATAGATAAATCATTCATAGCAAATTATCTGAGCTATCACATATTTTTGTGCTATATGATAGGCCATAACAATGGCAAAGGAGATATAAATTATTATTGAAAAGGCTTGATTGATTTTTAGTTAAAGAATGGCTCTACAGGTACATTTTTTCCACGAATAAATTAAGTTCTTAAATTTTAGTACTCCCTAACAGCTACTTTTGAGCCTTTGATTTAAGAGTTTTGCTTAGATTTTTCCTGCCAAAATGATGTTGAAATGCTCTATAAAGAGATACATCTTTATGAGTGCAAATAAATAGACCCAAATCATAAGCATGAGACTTGTGGATAGTCACAGCTTTGAAAATTTCAAGAAGATGACGCATGTGAAGCCAAAGCAGGGCATTCAAAGTCACTCAGAATGCTGGTGCCTGGATCATATGAGAATAGTGAGTGTGTGTGTGTGTTTATGCGCATGCTTGGAAGGAAACTTAAGACTGGCATTTTGTAGATGCTGGAAATACAGAATCTAAGACAGCTCCTATACCCAAATTTTTCATCTAAGACAACATTTTTACTGCATTCACTAGGATATTTGATAAATGTTTTCTATAATATGCTTATAAGAAATGGGTGGATGATGGTGCCAGGAAACTAAGCAGATATAAAATGAATAGATTCATAGCCAAAGATCTATCATATACTATGAAATATATCTAAGTATTCTAATAGCTTAGTGTTTCTATCTGTGTTTTATTTATTCCTATATCTTTATGATATGCTATATTTAGTAGAAATAGTTGTGTCACTTAAATATTTTTGGTTATGGATAAAAGTTTAAATATCATTTCAAGAAAACCCAATTCTGAGATCTTTCAAACATATATCTACTATTTTTTGCATATTTACTTAGCATCTACTGAATGCTAAAGCACAAGTAAGTCAGGACTCTCTCAAGAAACAGAAGCAATAGGATATACACATATGTGCATACACATGCACATATTCACTTTATGTACATACACATTTAAATGAAGTTATTAGACTAGTTTGCACAATATAGTTGAAATAATAATAGCAGTTCCTTGTACCAAAGAGGCTGAGATGCCAGTAGTTGCTCAGTTCATGAGGCTGTGTGCCTCAGAAGACCTAGTTGTGACAAGTCCCCTGCTGTGAAAATTTCCTAAAATGCCACTGGCCTCACTCCACAGTAGGAGTCTGAAAATGTTTGAAAGGTCATGCGAGCAAAAGTTGAATAATTTTCCTTCTTCTATATCCTTGTTTGTCTGGGTTGTTAGGAGAAAATGCTTCTCATACTTAGCGTGGGTTTTCCCACATCAATAAGGCAATCAAGACAATTGCTCATTTGAGGCTGAGATTATTCTAAAATGTGGCCAGGTGACATTTAGAACCAACCATCACAATTCACCCCCTAACAAGCTGACATGCAAATACCTCTCTTAAGAAATTACAAGGTCGCAGGCTGTAAAGATGGCTCAGCTGTTCTTTCAGAGGCTTTGGTTCAATTCCCAAAACAAATAATGTGGCTCACAACTTTCTGTAATCCAGTTGCAGGAGATTCAGCACAATCTTTTGGCTTATGAGAGCACCAGACACACACATGGTGCACATATACACATGCAAGCAAACATTCATGAACACAAAATAAAAACAAATAAATTTTTAGAAAGAACTATAAACTTCCAATCTTTGTTTCCCAAGTCTTGTGTCTATTTTGTAATATAAAATACAGTCTACTTTAAAATCTCCCCCAAGTTCTTAAAAATCTCAACTCCTTTAATACCTCAAATTTTTTAATTGTAAGATCCTGTAAATATCAAAGCCAAGTTACATATTCCCCACACTTGTGGAACAAAGTACAAATCTTATTCCAAAGAGACTAACAAAGTCAAAGCAAATAATCAATTTCACAGAAGCCAAACCAAACACAGCAGAGAACAACCCAAATTTTTCAGTTCCAATAACGAGCATAGGGAGCTTCTGTTCCAATAGTCTAGGCTTTAGAGAACCTGCGTACAGAGTACCTTGAACACTTGAACACTTAGCCTTTTAATGTTCTTTAACACACACACACACACACACACACTACAGACTTACAACACAGAGCAACTGATGATACCCCAATCAGTGTTACAAGATAGGGAACTAGAAGAATTAAAACACAAATATCTACATAATATGTGCACAGACATGTTTTTTAACAAAAGCATTCCTGTCAGTTACCAACCCAATTTTTGTAACAGGTGGCATGGCTGTAGCTGGCATATTATAGCTATCTTCCACTACTAGCCATTCTACATTTCCTCCACTCTCACATGGACCTTAGCAGGTCTTGGTTCTTTAGTTGGCAGGATGATCCATTCATACCTTCGTCCCTGGAAGAGTCTGAGCTTTTCTATCTTCCTGCCTGGGTCAGCCTGTTTTAATTTCCCAGTGAACTTAATCACAGTGCCTAGTTACACCAAGAGTCTCCCTAAAGGATCTCCTGCAATCTAGATAGAATTTTCCTTACCTCTGCTGTGGAGAGGGAATCCAATTTCCCTCTGGTAGTCTGAAAAAAAATCACTCCTCTTAAAACGCCATATTTCCTTTCTTAACATCTTGACTTAAGGGCATCTGAATCCAAGACTAGGGGAAACTCGTACCTTCTAGTTCAATGGAATGTTTATTGTTCCTGCTGACAGACTTTGGAATCAAAACTTTCAGGCTAGTGGCATGCAAGGTCATGGGAAAAGGCGGAAAAAATTCTTAGGGGTCACTAAGAGTAATAATGAGTGTACCACTTGATTCCTGGACCAGTAAACCCTGAATAGCAATGGTTCAGAGCATACCTCAGATGAACCTTGCTGCAGTCCTCTAGGTTATCATCACCCAATTGGTATTTTAGCTGTGCCTTTCTAGTGTACATTTCTACCAAGCCAACTGCTTCAAGATGATGTGGAACATAATAAGACCAGTGAATCCCATAAGCACAAGCCCATTCCCATACTTTCTTAGCTGTAAAATGAGTTCTCTGGTGAGAAGCAGTGGTCTTTGGAAAACAAGGATGCTATCTATATAAGGTATATTATAAGTCTACAGATGGTAATTGCAGCAGCAAGCTTATGTATAGAAAAGGTAAGTGCATGAAAACTATAAGATCTATTCCTTAAAAGGACAAATACTGCCTTTTCCACAACTGAAGTGGTCAAGTTTAGTCAACTTGCTGCTGGGTCACTGACTGATCACTGTAGTGAATGATGCCACCTGAGGGGTTCAGTGTTGGTCTCTGCTGCTATCGTATTTGATACACAGCAGCAGTTTTAGCCAAGTCAGCCTTAGAAAGTGAAAGTCCATGTTGATGAATCAATACATAACCTCCATCTCTGCCACCACAGCGACTTCACTGATTGTCCCATTGGGAAATGGCAGAGATAAGCAAAGAGGGAGGCTGGCTGTCTACAAAAGTTAATAATATCTACTTGCTGATTAACTCCCCTTCTTCTGAACTAAGTCACCTTTTGCTGATTATCTGCACAACTTTCTTCTGTCATTTAGAGAGATATATCCATGTACTGGGAAGTCTCAGATATTAGTGATGGTTGAAAAATAGGGATAAAAAGGGAAATAGTGCTCACCTGGGAATGCAATTCCTACAGCTGGGAAACCTCATGGCAGGTGATACCATAAACAGTAAAACAAAATTAATTTTTTTTCATACCTGCTACCTAGGAATTTTTATGACTACTCTTTTGAGGTAAAAATTCAAAACATTTCAACACAATGAAAAGTGGCATAGAAACATGTTACTAAGCTCGCCAGGTGATTGTGTTATCTAGGGATGAGCAGGGGAGGAGCAGAAACACGAAATCCTGGGTAGTAATTTGTTGAGGTGAAAGATAACAGTCAGACATCGAAACCAAGCCTAAAAAGTGAAGGCAAATCTGGAAAGTGTAAAAATGATATAAACTTCAAGTTGCTGACTCAGTAGCTTCAGCAAAGGGAAAAGACAATGAGAAGTCAGTGTCAGGGCATAGATGTTCAGCTGGCCTACAGTACTAATGATGGTTGAGAAAATGGGAAACAAATGAGAAAGGCCTGGGTGTTTGGCGGGTGGTATTGAGATGCCTCAATAAAATCCCTGTGAAACTACTGGCATGATCATAGGAAAGATGGAACATATTGCAGTTACATCAAATGCCTTTAATTTGTTCTAGGATGAGAAGATATTATAGGAAAATACACAGTAAACAGTGGTCTTTTGTGTGAAGTACAGAGTAAAGAATGATAGCATGTTCTTTGCAGACACTAATGTTGCCTGAGTGAACGAGAGAGACGATGAGATATAAGTGTGTGGACAAGCCCTGAATGAGCAGAAGAGAGCAGTGAAATAAGAACTGCACAGCAGGGAATAGAAAAGTATTTGAGATGTGGCAGGCATAGCATTAAGTTGTTATGGACCTTCACACAAGTCTCATGAAACAGACACTGATCTTCCTACCACTTTATAGCAGGGTGGGTGGCACAGGTAGATTGTACAAGTTGCTAAGGTCAAAGAGCTGGGAGGTGAGAAAGCAGACAGCCAGGTCTCACTGTGAACACTGAGCGCGGTCACCTCCCCAATATCCTCCACAGACGGTGACCTGCACCTAGAATCAGAGTTGGAAAATATGTTAGAAATCTCTTTGAACCAAGTATTTAAAGGTTTAAGGTGAGTTCTTTGAAAATCCCCAATTAGTCTCTGATAGCACACAACCAAGTAGGTGTATGTTTGAGATCAACTTGGCAGATTTCACTATTAAATATTAAGTCCAAGCTCTTATTATCTGTTCCTTGTGTGTCCTTTAGAGCCTTAGATACAGTCTCTGACTGACTCTGGGTATTGATTCCATTTTGCTGCCAACATCCTTCATCTGATGTAGAAAATCCAGGATGATCTATAAATATACCCAAGTCTGTCTTCTGTAATAGCAGCTGGAAGTGAATTTTTAAAGACTGTGTTTGTATTCGGCTATATTTTGAGACCTTTTTGCTTCATAGGAACACAGATAATAAGGTCCAATAAAAATAGATGCTATTTCCTTCAAGACACTTCAAAAATCTTGTTATAAAGCTTCTTCAGCTCTATATTTCATGTTAATTTTTTTCTACAAGCTGGTATTGTACCTGTTTTTCTTTAAAATTCTTGGCTTCTGTGCTTCCATTTTCATATATTAATTTGACATGCTCCTTCCAGGGTCATGACCTGCCACTACACGTGGTCAGAAGCATGAGTTCTAGCGTTCTCTTCTAGAACTCTAGACCAGGTTAGAAGTAAACTTCATCAAAAATTTTAATATTAACTCATTTATGTTATTAAAGTAATCTTTGTAACCAGATCAGTCTAAATTCAGAAGATTATAAATACTGCCATCCTCCTCAATTGGATTAGAATTTTAGGCTTAAGATCCATTTATCTTTCATATGATCATATTTCTTGTTACTTTGTATGTGCTAAACAATATAGTTTAATTGAATTGACATCTTAAAAGTCATCAAAAGTTATTTTATTATTCAAAATAAAATTATATATTGTATGTTTATTTTAGGATTCTCAAACTCTAGTGCAGAATAGAGGTAAGCAAATTATTAAAAGGAATGCTTTAAAATGGAAAAATATTAAAATGTAGGAATGCAAGAGCAGTACTACCAGACCTTGAAATTTTTTCCTGAACACAACCAGAAAACTATATTTTCTCGTGAAATTTCTTCACTGTTCAATATTTACTGAAAAAAATAAATAACATTAAAGGCAAAATTAAAACATCTGTTATCTCATTAGCCAACATTTGTATCTTTTAATATGTATGACACCTTTACAGAGTATTTCAAATACAACTCACACACAGTAGCATCAAATTCTAATGTATTAAAATGTGTTAATTTTTCTACAGACAGCAATGTAATCTAAAGTATAATGTTACCATTATAAAATTTTACTTCATACTTACCTATTTATTGATCTAATCTATATCTATATATCTAGAAAGTGAGAAAGAGCACAGTATTTTATTAACAATTTCTATTTCACAGCAATGCAGTAATGTTGGAAAATGCAACTATCAACTCTATCATGAGTTATTATATTTTTTATAGAAGTATTAATATGAACATTTGTCAAGTCCTAATAGCAGTTGCTAGAATCTATATCTATAAGAATGAAACATTTCTGTGAAAGCCCAGAGAAGTATAATCATCTCCCATTTTCCTCTGGGTTCAGATTTTAGTTCAGTTCAACCAACATGTGCTGAATGACCGTCTTGACTGAAGCTTTATGGTAGATTAGTAAGGCAAACATCAGGAAATGCTTCACTCTCTCTCAGCTTCTCTCCATACATTTTTGCCTATCTAAATTTTATGTGCCCGCTCAAAGTTGAAATATCATCAAAACATTATCCATCTATCTGCCTGTCTGACTGTTTTTCCATCATTTATATCTATCATCTCTTTTTTCTTTTCTTTCTCTTTCTTTCTTTCTTTCTTTCTTTCTTTCTTTCTTTCTCTCTTTCTTCCTACCTAGCATCATCTATCAATTATCATCTATCTAAGTATATGTCTATCAATCTATTTCTATCTCTAGCATCTATCTATCTATCTATCTATCTATCTATCTATCTATCTATCTATAATTTATTACAAATTTCATAATGGTAGATTCATAAAGAATATATCAAATACCTGGGTAGGCAAAATTTTACAGCAAGTCTCTATTTATTTTACTGTGCTTCTCAATTTGTTAATTAAAATTCTTAGTTGCAAGTACATACAAGTAAAAGAAGGTCCTTGTAAAAAATTAGTACAATTTTGGAGAAATAGGATGAGGATCCTTAAGAAGTGATAAGGGTAACTTTACCAAGAACCAGTCAAGGGGCTCTTAGAGGGTACTGTATTGATATTTCAATATTACAGTTACCTGACATGTCCTACATGATCCTAGATGTTAAAGCTACAGTAGTTAAACATGCTGACAGAATTCCTATGCACTGTAGTCATCAAAGCAAATATCAATCAAGAATGACAATTTTGGTTGGCAAAATTCCTATTGACAAAAATAAAAGTCTAGTATTATAGAAATTTTCCAGTTGAGACTAAAATTAGATTGATTGTTTAAAATCTCTTTTGAAAAATAACTAGAGATGTGACTCTCAAGAAACCAGGCAGTGTACACAAAAGACATATTCTAGAAATACAAACACCCAAGGAGTGAAAAGAGCCAGAATGGCCAAGGGTGAGAGTAAGAAGTAAGGAGGCAAGTCACATGTGGTCTTCTGGCCAACATAAGGACTATTTGACATATACTGGGAAATGATTAAAAGTTTTAAGTTTAAGGGGAAGCCTGAGTGCAGAGTCCAAGCTGGAGCAGTGCAAGTCATGGCTGAACGAGCTTTCAGAAAGTTTCTTTGGTTCTTTGACAGAGTCCTAATTGAAAGGAGTGCTGCTGAAACTGTAACCAAAGGCAGTATTAAGCTTCTAGAAAAGTTTCGAGAGAAAATATTGCAAGTAACAGTAGGGGCTGTGAGATCAGGCATGAAAGCAAAGGGTGGAGATATTCAACTGGTCAGTGTCAAAATTGGTGGTAAACTTCTTCTCCCAGAATACAGAGGCAGCAAAATAGTTCTAGACAACAAGGATTATTTAAAGTTTAGAGATGGTGACATTCTTGGGAAGTAAGTGAACAGAATCACTGTTGAAATTGTGCCACATAAAGCTGCCTATTCAGTTGACATCCTGAACTATTCATCATGTAAATAATATCCATGTTTCACTTTTAGAATAAGCTCATGATGCCTAAAATAATGACATACATTGTTTCTTAAGTTTAATTTCACTGTCCGTTATAAACATTTCCAAGTAATGTAAATGAAAAAAGTTTTAAGTTCAAACTTAGTACTGTCATATTTGAATATTGGAAATCTTTCTTTGGATGCATGTCATTTCACTTATTGAGACAAAATACTGGGGAGGTGAGAAATACAAATAATCTTGTGTATATTTGTATATTAGATTTTGGGTGACAAACAAGTGCCTCAAATGCCCATTATTTAAAAAATCATTTCCTACTCATGTAAGTTGCTGTAGTTTAACTACTGTAGATCTGATGTGCATTTTTAACCAATTGTTACATTGAAAAGATAGCTTCCATTTCAAACCCACTATCCCCACATCACAGAGCAAAGAGCCTACTGTTGATGTCTTAATTAAAGTTTCTGTTAATATATGACATAGTTTCAATTCCTTTAATTGGTCAAAGAGAGTCACATGACCAAATGTAACCGAAGAGTAGGTCAACACTGAGTGCCACAGGTTAAGTAGCAGCACATTAAGCATTAAAAATTCTTTTGCAGAATTGAGGGCAAAGGTCTGGGAATACCTAGATGGTCTATAGAGTTAAGTAGGAAGAAAAGGAGTTGATTGGCAAATCTCCAGAGGAGTATGTATTTCCAGCAGCGGACTCATGTTATAGGACAATGAACTATAGTATTTATAAATTTGTCTTTCCACCAATAAATTTGTGAATATGAGAAATTCCCTTCATTCATCTAGACTTCATTTGAATTATCTGTAAAATACTGTTTGCACTAGAATTGGAAAGGATTGCTTTGTATTCATAGAGCCCTGTTTCTTTCATGGTGTAACTATAAAATAAATGTATGTAATGGTATCAACATTCGACAATATACATCCACATAAATCCTAAAAAAGAGGGATTATAGACACACAAAAATGGGAACTAAGCACAGTTTCTCGATAGTCACATTTTTTTTTCTGGATGGACTCTGTCTGCTGGCAGTGATCAAGGACACTGCGGCTCCCTTAAGAGAAGTCTTCTCGACTCAGTCTTAGTGGTAAAAAATTGCATGGCATCTTTAAGAACATGGCATCTTCCTGATTCATGATGGCAGAATGAATTCCAGCCATTTGGGGAGATCCTGTACATAAATGGGGTCTGTGAGCAGAGTGCTACTACTTGCTTAATGACAACATAGACCCACTATGTGCCTGGAGTTGGGACAGTGTGCATGGCTTGCAGAGCTGGCACTGAATAGACCTCAACCATGTTGGACTGGGCAGAGCCAAAAGGCAAAGCAGCCCTAGTCGTAGACATGTTGCTTAGCATTTTAAGAAGCAGTCCTGGTCAGAAAAGGATTACAGATACGCAAAAAAGACAAATTCAGATGAAAAAGACCTCTGAATGGGTCACAATGTACAAGGCTCTCCCAGTTTCCAGCACTCCCATGGGATACAGGGTTAGTGTTACTCATAAAACAACATTCAGATTATCCTTCTGCCCAATGTTTTAGTAGATTTACTAAATTTGAAGTGCTTGAAAAATGACAATTTTCCCCAAATTAATGTTTCCATAGCCATGTAAAATATATATAGTAACATAAACAAAAGGATAATTGAACAGTAACTAAAATGCTAAAAGCTAGACTCTACAAACTTTTCTTCATATGAGTAAGAGGAGGCCAGCTCAGTTCAGGAAGAATATACTTTCTGTTTATAGGCTTCCTTATAATGTGTTGACAATAAATCACTATTTAATTTTGGCCATGTCAGAAAAAAAAAGTGGGGAGAACGAAAATGTTTGCTGAACTTTAAGCTATTCCATGAGCTGCACAGAAATACAATAGATCGATTTTATTACTTGAAAATAACTGATTGACATTCTGAATGTCAGGTTGAAATATGTCTTGACAAATCTTATCCAATTAAGGGGCACCCCTCAAAAACAGAACAAATTTTTTTGCAGTTCTGTACTGAGGGGCATCATTGTGCTTATGTTAATAAAGTCCGTGGCAGCAGCTGACATTTGAGTTTTCTTTATTGCCTACAGTGTGCCCTGCTAATTAGCTCGACTTCACCCTGGGGAGAGCTGTCTATTGGAGGTGGGGGAAGTTATTCTTTCTTATTGCCAGATTGCTTCTAATTCCTTCCTGAAAAGAAAGTGTCAGTCATGTTTAATTGCAGTAAATAGGTGTGATGCTTTAAAACAGCACACCATCCTCTTAAAGCTCAGCCAGATTCTTCAAACTGTTGCTTCTATCTTGAACCTAGGTTGAGCTTTAAGTCATATCTCAGAAGTTTCAGCCTTGGGAATTAAGTGGCCAATGTCGTCTAACTTATTGTATGACCACATGTCATAGTCATCATCAAGAGAAAATTACATGTCAAGATGTTCATGGAGTTCTCCTAGGAGCAGGCCAGAGGCAGAAAATTTGCAGGACTCTTAGTTGGACCATGACAGAATAAGAGAAAATCTTCATTGAAGTTACTTTGACTTTTTCCTTTCTGATATGTATCTGCCTGATCTCCTTCAATTGTTTTGCTGTTCTAGCTAAGACTTCAAGCACTATAGTGAATAGATAGGAAGAGTGCAAACACTCTTGTCTTGTTCCTAATTTTAGTGAAATTTCTCTCCATTTAAGTTGCTGGCTACAGGCTTGCTGTAAATTGCCTTTACTATGTTGAGAAATGTCCCTTTTATCTATAATTGCTCCAGGACTATTATCGTGAATGGACATGAGATTTTTGTCAAAGGACTTTTCTACATCTTATGAGGTGGTAAGGTGGGGGTACTTTTTGTCTTTTTTTGTTCAGGTGGTGCATCACATTTATCAGTTTACATATGTTGAACCATACCTGCATCTCTTGGAGGAAACCTACTTGATAAATAAAGGTGGATGATCTTCCTGATGTGTTCTTAGATTTGGTTGGCAAGTGGTTATATTGAGAATTTTTACATCTATGTTTTAAAGAAAATTGGTATGTAATTCTCTTTCTTTGTTGGGTTCTTATGTGGTTTGGGCATCAGAGTAGCTGTGATTTCTTAATATGAAATTGGCAATGTTTCTCTGTTTCTATTTTGTGGAATAATTTGAGGGGTGGTGACATTAAATCTTCTTTGAAAGTATGGTAGAATTCTGTGCTAAAACCATCTGGCCCTGTGCTTTTTTTTTTTTTTTTTTTTTTTTTGCTTGGAAGACTTTTTTATGACTGCTTCTATTTTACTAGGTCTGTTTAAATTGCTTATCTGAACTTGATTTAACACTTGTAAGTGGTCTGTATCTTGGAAATTACCCATTTCTCTTAGAATTCTCAATCTGGTGGAATACAGGTTTTGGAAGTATATATTTTTTTATGATTCTCTGGATTTCTCTTGTTCTCTTTTCCTTCAGTTTGTTTTTCTCATCCAAGTCGAATATGTTAGTTTTTGTTTTATCTTATTATATATTTTTCATTTTCCCTTAAATATTATTTTGGATACTCTGGGTCTTTTGTGTTTCCAAATTAAATTTAAGATTTAATTAGTCAATTTCTGTGAAGAAGTGTGGTAGAATTTTGATGGGTGGTGCATCTGAAGAAGACTGTATTCGATAAGATGGCTGTTTTCACACTATTACTCAGTCTAGTCCTTGATCATGGGAGCTCTTTCCATCTTCTAGTAGTTTTTTTTTCAATTACTTTTTTTCAAATTTCATATTAAAAGTCTTGTTCTTCCTTGCTTAGATTTATTTTATGTTGCTTGTGCTATGTTTTGCCTGCTTGCTTTGTGGTTATTGTAATTGGTACACTCTAGTGAAAGGCTATGCATCTGAAAATATACAGACAGGACAACCTATACTTGATAGGTTTTAAAAACAAGAAGCTGCCGGGCGGTGGTGGCGCACGCCTTTAATCCCAGCACTTGGGAGGCAGAGGCAGGCGGATCTCTGTGAGTTCGAGACCAGCCTCGTCTACAAGAGCTAGTTCCAGGACAGGCTCAAAAACCACAGAGAAACCCTGTCTCGAAAAACCAAAAAAACAAACAAAAAAACAAGAAGCTGTTCTAAAAAGCTCAGCCTTTTAGAGCACTTGCCACTCGTAAAGAAGACCTGGATTTGATTCCCAGCACATGGATAATGGCTTGTAACTGTCTCTAATTCCAGTTCCAGGAGACTGATGACTTTGTCTGGTCTTCTGGACCACTAGGCACACAAATGATATGCAAACATGTAGTAGAAAAAACACCCATACACATAAAGTGTAAATCTTTAATTTAAAAATAAATGATTGGGAACACAAAGTTGGGTGTCGAGAGAGAAGGAGGTAGATCTGGGAGGATCTGGGGAGAGCTGAAAACAATCAAATACATTGCATGAAATTCTCCAAGAACTAATTTAAAAATGAGTAAAAAAGATTTCAACAAGTTTTGCAATGTTTTGTACCAATGAGCTTGCTTATATATAGGGCTTCTCCCACTGCTAGAAAGCACTGAATGATGGACTCTTCTGTACTAGTTGCCTTAACTTATTTATTTAGAGGATGGTGTGTATGTGCTGTGGTACATCTGTGGAAGCCAGAAGACAACTTGGAGGAGTTGATTTCTATCATGTGAGTCTCAGGGAGCCAACTCAGGTCATCAAGTTTGGCAGAAAGCACTGCTGTCCACCAAGTGTTCTCTGCTCCTACCTCCTGCTAGGGTTTTACTGCTAGAGAAGGAGAACAACAAATCAGTTTGCCTTTTGCACCCCATCTCTAAAACCTCCTCCACAATTTTTGTAGTACTTCATAAGCCCTTCTTTGAAGATGTGATTGACGTTCCCGAAGAAAAGAATTTTAATTGAGTCCAAGCCAGAGCAGCTTTGGGTTTGGATGGAACCAAAGATTTCAAAAGTAAATTTCAAAGTGTTACAAAACCTTTTTTTTTCTTGTTCGTCACAATTCATTAAGTATATCATTTAGCTGAGTGAATTGGCCATGTGATGATTAAGAGGTGAAAACTTTATTTTTAAAATATACAATTTAACTACGTAGATTGTTTCTTACAGATGATGAAATTTCAAGAACTTTTAGCAAGTTGAAGCAATGCTTCTGGGTAGTTTGAGAATAGTTATGTGCACAATGGGATAAGACAACATTTGAGCTACAGTGTCGGTGCTTCAGTCACTAAGAGGTTTTCTGCCAAATGTGTGGTCTGTATTTGATTGAATGCACAGTGTGATGCTGTTTCTGAAACGACTTGGAGGTAAAGCACAGATGCTGAGAAAATTTAATGGACCATGCACATAACAATCATAACAATGTACACCGAATGATATTATAATTTTTTTAAGAGCATGATATGTAGAAATGAATGCATACTATCTGATGAGGGCCATGCTACGAGAAAAAAGAATCAGCTATCAATTGCCATAAAAAATTTAAAGTATAAATAGGACCGTGACAATTATGGAATATCACCAATTCTTCCCGAGTGTCAGAGATTTTTATAATTGCTATTCTCTGATTTGTTCCATTTCAAAGATCCAGCATTCATATCTCACGTTTTTTTGTACTATGCATTCATTATCCCATTATTTCTAATACTGCAGATATTGTATAAAGACTACTAGAACAGCTTAATCTCTTTTTTTTCCTATTTTCCTCACTTGACTACCCAAGTATGTCACTACTACTAGCACTGTGGGTAAGTTCCGTGCCCACTTTTACCATGACTGAATTTCTTTAGTAGGTGAAGAAATATCCTTTATCTACAATGCATTTGTGGAAGAAAAAAAAGCTCTCAAGAGCTTAGCGGTTAGAGCGAAGGCCCACACAGTGTGACTTGCTGTGGTTTTTGATGGCTTTTTGCAAAAGTAACACTGTATCTCATAGTATTCCAGGTGATCCTGGTCTAAACCAGGTACACACAGTTACTAGTTATACTGACAAGTATATCAATTACTTATTTTTTACCTTCTTACAGATGAGCTTTCTTTTTACAGCTTTTCCATACATGGAAGTGTCTCTAGTGTATCTTAGTGTTTATGTTTTCATGAGGATGCATATAATACTCTTTTATTAGGCAATATGGCCTCTAAAAGGATCTGTTGTGATTTTCTATGCTTTGCACAAAAGTTCGCCTTCAAAGGGGAGAGAGGCTTAAGTACAGAGACAGGTGAGAAAGTAGGGCAGAAAAGTGGTTAGAGGGATGCGTAACTTGTTCTAAGAGTATTGGAAAAAAGTCATCCAGAATCCATTATTTATAGGCTACACATACACACACTCACGTGCATGCATGAATTTAATTGGAGTTACCTTATACACCATATTATGTTTTAAAAGGTTGCATAATGAAAAATGCTACTGGCAGGTGTGGGGTACCTTCCTTCTAGTTGTTCATCAACTTATTAATTTGGTTTTTGTTCATTTATATAGGTGAACCCAAAACATTGTGAGCATTAGGATAATGCTCATAATCATTTGACCTAAGGTATAGAAAAAAAAGTAGCTGGAGAAGAAAGGATTTATTGGGCTTACACTTCCATATTGCTGTTCATCATTGAAGGAGGCCAGGCCAGGAACTCAAACAGGGCAGAATCCTGAAGGCAGAATCTGTTGCAGATGCATGGAGGCATGCTGCTTACTGGATTGCTCCACATGGCTTGCTTGGCCTGATTTCTTACAGAACTCAAGACCACCAGACCAGAGGTGGTACCATTCACAATAGGCTGGTACCTCTCCCTCAATTACTATCCTCAATTACTATTTAGCAAAATGCTCTACAGGCTTGCTCACAGCCCAGTCTGCTGGAGTTTTTTCTCAGTCAAGGTTTTCTCCTCTCAGATGGCTATAGTTTGTATCAAATTGACCTAAATCTTGCCAGAATACCATAAAAACTGGACTGAAACTAAACCCCTATCATCCTGTCTAGCTTGCTTGTCTGTTGGTATAATAAAAACCTCGACAGAAAGCAACTTGTGGAGGAAAGAGTTCATTTGGCCTAAATATTCCAATCAATCCATCACTGAGGAAAACAAAATTTCTGCCACAGACAAGCCCACAGGCCAAGGCAATGAAGGTAAATCCTCAACTGAAGTTCTCTCTTTCCTGGTGTGTCAAGTTGACAGCTGTAGATTCACATGGCATTCTCCCCCTGTCAATGTTGATACACAAACTAATTATATTAAACCTTAGCTTTTCCTATCTTGTTTGTCTCAAGATCTCATACTAAAAGACATTATATTAAAGTCATAACATAAAATATAATATAATAATAAAAGTCTTTTAACAATAAGGTCTTGTAAATAAAAAAAATAAAAACAGGTTAACTAATGACTTATTCTAAGAGAGAACAGGAGCACAAAACAACCATATGTCAACAAAAGCAAAGTTCAGCAATGTAGCTCCATAACCTTGCAGCTCAGTTTGACAACTGGCATCCATTCACAAACTTCTGGTCTCCAGAAGCCTTGGGAAGTTCTACTCTGGCTCTGCCACCCACAGTACACACAGCATGTTTCATATGTTCAGGCCACCTCCTCGGTTACATGTCTATCTCCTCTCCTTGAAGGGTGTCCCACAAAGGCAATAACCTTTCCTACAGCCTCTTCTGACTTTTCATGGCACCACGTCTCAGAATCCCTATTGAGACTTGGAGCCAGTTTTCTGATAAATGAAAGAGGGTCTTTGTTTCACAAGCTTAAGCTCAGACCACAAACCTCCAGCATACTTATGCAGTGGATGAGAAGACAATGTGATCCCAAGTTCAGAAAAAGACAAGCTTTTAAAGGAGAAAATGCTGCAAGCAAGGGGGTACATGTCTTGGTGTCATGGGATTGGTAAATAGGGTGCAGAGTAAGAGGATTTTTGAAACCATTGGTCAGGTTTTATGTGCAAAAACCTAACAAAGAACCATAAATTACTGACAAGGTTTCTGAGAGGGCAGGATATTTTCAGAGACATCGGGACCTTGTTAACTTTTACTGTCTCACACCTTAATTGGCTCTCCAGTTGACTGTCCATTTTAAATTTCTCCATCACAGTACATTCCTGGAGCTGAGGTCAGTCTTGGTTACCAGATGTCTAAAAGATGTCCCATCTTTTAAGATGGAGTCTATGAAGTCACATTTCAGTTAAATCTCAGGGTCTCACACTGGCAACTCCAGTATCCTGAGATCTCCACAGCAATAACCTTTCCTACAGCCTCTTCTGACTTTCCATGGCACCACGCCTCAGCTTCTATCTAAGACTCCTTCAATCCTGGGTTCTCCATTGCAACTAAGGCTGCACCTTCACCAACAGCCTAGCCTGTTTTCTCACAGTGTCTATCCTCAGCTCCTATATGTGAACCCTTCACGCCTTCAAAATCAGTATCATGTGCCAAGTTCAGCTACAAGCTTGATATTCAGCGTTGGCCTCCTCCAGACTACAGTTCCTGTGCACTGACTTTGAGAAATATGTCTCAGAAAAATTCATATCAACAATACGGTTTTTTTTAGATTAATCTCAGATGATTATTTTTCATCTACAGCTAGTGAGCAACATTCGTCCTAGGAAAATAAAGTTTTCTTCTTCCACATCTTCTTATCTGAATTGTCACCAGAGGTTGCAGCCCAGTATATGGTGTTGTTTCATGATTCAAATCATCTGATGAAGAAAACCCTTCACATGAGTGCACAGAAGTTTGTGATTTATCTGATTGTACATGCAGCCAAGTCAACAACAATGATAAACCATCAACAGCCCATCCTTTGTCAGCTCGACACTCAATCACATCTCCTTATGCCATGCTTAATTTCCAAATAAAATTTCCCAGATCAATAGCTAAAGACCGTTTTCCCAACTCCTTGCTTAGTTTATGTACATCCACCAGCATTGCAAATTAACATTTATCATTCTTAATGGACAAACCCGTGTTCTCAAATACAACAGATAATATCCCATAGAGAATAGTCAGTTTCCATCCATGACTTAATTAGTTCTCAAATGACTAGAGAGTATATCATACAAACTAAATGACTGAGTTTTTGAAATCTTTTTTGGTCGGCTTAATGTAATGTGTATGATAATAAAAAAATAAATAGACAAAACATTATAGCATAATCTTTGTTCTAGAAGTCCCTCTTTAAAGACAAAAGATACTTTTATGGCTAATTGTTATATTCTAAGTATATTGGAGAGACCATTATTCAATTTTTTTTAAAAGTATCAAGTGATGAATTAACTAGTAATCTAACATATTTTACTCTGTACTATTTTGATTGAAACATATCTAAATTACTGAATTTTACTAATGTTTCAAAACTTAGTTTTGTTCTACAGATAGAATTATGTAATGAGTTTCATTGTAATTACATAAAAGAAAGCTGAAAATGCATAACTTGCTTGAAACATTTATATGCAGGTCAAAGAAATGTTCAATGCCTTACCAGTCTTGGGTTGAAATTATGCCATGGCAATCCATCTTACATGAAACTTGAACTAGACAGGTAATTTTCTACCCAGCAGTTTCATCAACTTCGTAAGTTGTTCAAAGATTCTTAAATGAATCATATAGGCAAAGAACAAGGCACAAATGGGCCCATAATAACCTACTAATAAGTATATTATTTTCTTTCTTTCATTTTTTCTTTTTTGAGACAGGGTTTTCTGTGTAACAGCACTAGCTGTCTTGGAACTAGCTCTTGTAGACCAGGCTGGCCTTGAACTCATAGAAATCCATCTGCCTCTGCCTCCTGAGTGCTGCCATTGAAGGTTTGTGCCACTAATGCCTGGATAAGTATGTTCTTATCAAGTAGAATTTAGGGCAGTAGATTTCAGCTCACCAAGTGCATTCATTGTAAAGTGCAATTTATATTTATGTAATTTGAAAACTAGACTTCCAAGACATTTCTATTGATAAAATTCAAGGAAAACATCTCAACATCTCTTTTGATGTTTTGAAGAAATTCATGAGTTGTGTTACAAAGTCAAAATTTGTTATAATTCTCAAATTTTAGTCATTGAAGTTAGTACATTTTATTGGCAGGAATAGGTTAATGAGATAAATTTTAAGAATACTGAGAAAGATACCCCTGTACTTTTAAGGCCTCACAAATTACCAATGTTTTGTAGGGGCTCAAACCTCCGCTGGACACAACCTGTTTGGGCAGGCTTTGAACCTGATCATTTAAATGTCTTTGACAGTTTCCATCATGTTCAATATTTTGGAAGTAACTGCATTTTCTGGGTTCTTTTTATCCTCAATAATAAATGTCTTGATGTTCTTGGGAGCTTCTGTGTTTTCATTTCAAACCATTGATGGCAGAAAAAAAAGCAAAAAACATGGATGAAAATGTGTGACAAGAAACTATTAATCTCCACCTTCATCTACCCCTGTCCTTCAGAACTTGCAAGTTAGTATTAGAAATCACTTGACAAGAGTGTCAGTAAAGTCAGCAGCTCTTAATAAAATCTGATAGTAATATTTCTTCATGCTGAGCATGTGTACATATCCCAGGCAAAGGGGATGTTGAGTACATCTATTCAAAGGGTGGGGTGTCATTTTACAGAGATCCTGGGAACAGCTAAACATTGACATGCACAATGCATAAGATCACATGTGATTAGAGGAAGCAACAGAATAAAACTTGCTGTGACAATTGCTAGTGTGTTCTGTAGATGTTTTCTCCATGTTCTACATTATTCCCAGCCTATTTCCACAACAGCTTCATAGGTCATTGTATCTATATTATGATGCTTCTCACAACCATTATGCATGAACTCTTCATTGCTTCATGGGGAAAAACAGTATTTCATTCCAGTTAAATGCTACAAACAGGGCAATTAACTTAATTTTTTCTGCTTGAGAATCACATCATATCACACATTAAAATATTTAACTTGGGTACCAGGGAGCACCATTAAACATTCATCTGTGGGGAATGGTGAGTAGTGGAGTGAAACACCATTACAGCACACATTTGTTTTGGCCTCGATGATTCTCTCAAACCATTAATTCCTGATTAATGTCATTATTGCTAGTGCCAGGAGAATTATTCATTTCCCTCTTCAGAATTCATTTTATTATCACCTTTTCAACTATTTTATTTGTGCCCTAACAATCAGTCATATAACACCGGCTTAAGAATTAATGGTGATACTACATCTTGGAATGTGATAAAGCTTCAATAACTTGAATCCACTTAGAAAACACTAACCATATAGAAAGCAAATGTTATTTAATATTTATGGAAGAATTTCTCAGCCAGTCCCCAAATATAACTACCTCCATCTTCTGTCTAGAAGTACACATAGCTTTAACAAATAACAAAAGTCAAATAAAGAAAGTAGGAAGGAATTACAATTTTTAAGTATATTTTTTTATTCTTTCAAGATACTTATTTTTTTATTATTTTGGTTTTCAATACATCCCAACCCCAGTTCCATACACCACCCCCCCACTCCCTCTCTCTAACAGATCCCTTCAGAAAAGAACAGGTCTCATAGGTATATCAACTGAACATGGAATGAGAAAATATAATACTAGGCACAGACCTTCATATTAAGACTAGAGAAGACAATCCAGAAGGATGAAAAGTATCGCGAGAGCAAGCAAAAGAGTCATAGACACACCCACTCCCACTGTTAGGAGTCCCACAAAAATGCCAAGCTAACAAGCATAGCATATATGCAGAAGACCTATCACAAACCTACACAGGCTCCTTGGTTGCTGCTTCATTCTCTGTGAGGCCCTATGAGCCCTGCTTAGTTGATTTTGTGCACCATGTTCACCTGATATCCTTGAGCCTTCTGCCTCCTATGATCCTTTCTCCCCTTCTTCGTCAGAGTTCCCCAAGATCCAAGGGGGAGAGTCCCAGTGAATATCTACAATTTGGGCCCTCTCTCCATCTAATGTGGGTCTCTACATCTGTTCCCATCATCTGCTGCTTTGCGAGTCCCCTCTGTGTGCTGTGATAGCAATTAATGAATAAAGAAACTGCCTTGGGCTGTTGATAGGACAGAACTTAGGTAGGCAGGGAAGACAGAACTGAATGCTGGGAGAAAGAAAGGCAGGGTAGGAGAGGATTGCCTTGGAGCTACCAGAGACATATTCTGGGAATTTTATCCAGTAAGCCACTGCCATGTGGCAATATACAAATGAATAGAAATGGGTTAAATGAATATAAGAGTTAGCCAATAAGAAGCTAGAGCTAATGGGCCAAGCAGTGTTTTAACTAATACAATTTCTGTGTGGTTATTTTGGGGCTAAACTAGCCAGGCGGCCAGAACAAACAAGTGGTTCCCTGAAACAGTCTGCCACCAGAAGCCTCTCTAATGATTGAGTTCAGCACCAATCTATGAATATAACAGAATATCATTAGGAATCTTTTTTTTCTCTATCCTAGATCTCTAGGTCATTCAGCCTCTAGTCCCTGGCCATCTAGCAGTGTCAAGCACAGGTTCTATCTTGTGGCATGGGCCTCAAATTAGACCAGTCATCAGTTGGCCATTTCCACAACTTCTATAACTCCATTGCCCTGTTATATCTTGCAGTCAGGATAGATTATAGGTCAAAGATTTTGTAGCTGGGTGGTGTCCCATTCCCATAACTAAGCACATTCAGTGGTTATAGAGAATGGTCAGTTCTGGCTCTATATCCTCCATTACTAAAAGTCCTCAATAAGGTGATCCTCATAGAATTCTGGGAGTTTCTGTTATACTAGGTTTCCACATCAGCCTGCCATGTACTCCACTTTCAGTCATCTCTCCCCTACTGTCTCTTTTCATTACCCTCAACCTGATCATACATGTTCCCATCTCTACCTGTCAACATTCCCCTTACAAAGTTTGTTTCCCCACTCCAGAGTAATCCAAGCATCCTTAGAGCCCTCTTTTTTACTTATAGCATTGCTAGGACTGTGGATTGTAATATAATCATCACTTACTCAACAGATAATATCCACTAATAAGTAAATATTCACCAAGTTTGTCTTTCTGTTTCTGGGTTACCTCACTCAGGCTGATACTTTATTTTTTTCTAGTTCCATCTATTTGCCTGCAAATTTTATGATGGCATTGTTTTTAAGAGTGGAATGATACTCCATTGTGTAAATGTACCACATTTTCTTTATCCATTCTTCAGTTGAGAGATATCTAGGTTGTTTCCAGTTTCTGGCTATGACAAATAAAACTGTAATTAACATAGTTCAGTAAGTTTCTTCAGGGCAGGATGGAACATCTTTTGGCATATGCCAACAAGTGGTATAGCTGGGTGGTCAGGTAGATTGATTTTTTTTTTGAGTTTTTTGAGGAAAAACCATGTTGATTTCCATATTGGCTGTACAAGTTTTCACTTCCACCAGAAATGGAGGAGTGTTTCTCTTGCTCCATATCCTCAGCAATATGAACTCTCACTTGTTTAGTGGATCTTAACCATTCGGACAGGTGTAAGATGAAATCTCAAAGTAGTTTTTATTTGCATTGCCCTGATAACTAAGGCTGTTGAAATTTTCTTTAAGTGTTTCTCAGCCAGTTGAGTTTCCTCTGTTGTTTGGATATACTCCCCATGTTTAATTGGATTGTTTGTTTTCTTGATAATTAGTCTCTTGAGTTCTTTATATAGTTTCTATATTAGCTCTCCTTTGGATGTGGAGTTGTGAAAATTTTTCCCATTCTGCAAGCTGAAGTTTTGTCCTAATGACAGTGTCCTTTGCCTTAAGGAAAATTTTCATTTTCATGAGGTCTCATGCATTAATTACTGATCTTAGTGACTATGCTGTCAGTATTCTTCTGTTCAAGACATTATCTTTTTACCAATGCATTCAAGACTATTCCCAATTTTCTCTTCTATTGGGCTCAGTGTATTTGGTTTTATGTTGAGGTCTTTGATCTACTTGGACTTGAGTTTTGTCTACATTGGTAAATATAGCTCTATTTGCATTCTTCTATGTTCAAATATCCAGTTAGACTAGCAACATTTGTTGAAGCTGCTTTCTTTTTTCAATTGTGTCTTTCTGGCTTTCTCAAAAATTAGGTGTCCATAGCTGTGTGAATTTATACATGGTTCTTTGATTTATTTCATTGACCAATATGACTTTTTTTAGGCCAAAACCATGAGGTTTTATTATTATAGCTTTGTAGTAGAATTTGAGATTAGGGGTGCTGATACTTTCAACAGTTCTTTCATTGTCTAGGATTGTTTTAGCTATCCTTGCTTTTTTGTTTTTGTCATTTTTGTTTTTGTTTTTTCCACATGAAGTTGAGTATAGTCATTTCAATATCTGTAAAGCCTTGGTCAGAGAGACTTCCTGCAATGTTTAATATGGATTCATAACAGTCAAAGTCTTGAGACTATGCAACAGTCTAGTTTTAAGTCCTAAATGGAACATCTATATAATCATCTTCAAAGCTTAGAGAACATTCAGACAGGACAGAAAGCATTAAAATCAGTGATTTTAGGAAATTATTTCATGAAATACTATCTTCTCTATATGACATGACCATTGCACTCATGAAATTGCTCATGGAATAGGTAGACATATCCCATACAAACAACACTGACATAAACTTTAGCCCTTCAATATTCCTTCATAGATTGGGGTGGGGGAGAAGCTTGGGAAGCTCATGGCTCCCCGTGTGGAGCCACTGTCCGTTAATGGCTACCTTGGATTGGCATTTCATTTTCTTCAGTGGTGCAGCTGCTGGTTATTACTAGTTCTTCAATAAGTAATTCTTTACCCATACCCATACTTATTGTCCTAATCAAACACAGTTAATCACAGCAAAAGAGGCATGGAAGTAGGAAGAAGACCTGCTGGAAAGTAGGCAGAGAAGACTAATGTAGGCTGCAGAAAACCTAAGAGCCCTAAACCCTACACAATGAAATACAGGCAACTAATATTTGTGAGAGAAATATTCTTTCCTAGGGCAGAGCACACCACTTGTGTTCACACTAATGGAGCCCTGCAAAATCAATCATTAACCAAGAAAATATACAACAAGCCTAGAAGTTTTCAGGGGAGATTTATTTTCCTGGACAACTTCAGCTCCAGCTTAGGTTGAGTCAAGAAAGCATACACATGGGTGCACACATCCATCTACAACCAGGACAGAATCCTTTTACTATGGGAGATAATCTTTGAAAATGAATATTTTTTAAAAATGACTTATGTTGTCTTATTTTCTTTCCCCCTTTCATTGGGCTCACAGATATATGTATTGGGCAGTTTCAACAGTTTTATTCTTTTCAAATAACTTCTAATTTTCAAATTCTGTTTGCATTTGCATTTGTTGTACATTTTGTTATTAAACCTATGTATAGAATCTTCTCATGTCAACAGTCATGGTTTTAATTTCATTATATATTTTATCTGTTCCTCTCCTACTGTAAGTTTTAAGTTTTGATGAAGTTCTTACATATATAAATAGGTTACTCTATGCATTTTGCACTATTTGTCTGCACTCCCATTGGTAATTTGCAATATGCCTTTGCATGCTTGAGGAGTTTGATATTGCTGAATGAGGGGTAGGTCTTGCAACACATTCAATAATGGCATTTTCCTTCATGAAGATTCAGTTGTCTTCATACTGATCATTACATTCAGGTGTCCTTGATCCAAAATATGATAAACAGTTTGAAAGCTGGCATGCTTTGTCAGAGATGATTGTTTCTGGTTTCAAGCACCCCAATTTAAAATCCTGAGATCAATTTCTGGGTGCTTATTTAAAGATCATAATGACCATCATATATCTAAATTGTCAATGTGTCCACCAACCACATTCCTGGGGAATGATAGCAATCAGACTGAGTTAGAGATTAACTTTATCTTTTCTAGGCCTTAGTTCATGCATAAAACTGTATGGATCTTTCCTCCGTGACTGGACATATAATGGGAAGTTTTGTTCCTTGAATAAGGGCATTTTAAGTATAGAAATATATGTATTTTTATTTATTTTGTGTGATGTATAAGGAACAAATTTCTATCTGAGAAAAGGAAACCAGACTCAAAACTAGCCTTAACTTGGGAAGTATATACTGTAAAGGGTTAGGGAGTGATTACTAAACACAGGAAAGATTTTATCTGACAAAGGGTGAGGGAGGATAACACAGAAGGAGTAGGAGAGAAAAACCTGAGGGTGTTTGAAAAAAAATCTATGGAAAATATGTTATTTTGTTTTTACTTACAAATATACTGTGTGGAGGCATCCCATTTAGGCTTGTTACAAGATCTCTCACTGTCTGTATAATGTCTGGTTGTGGGCCTCTGTTTTTGCTCCTATCTGCTATAGAAGGAAGTTTCCCTGATAATAACTGAACAAGGTCTTGATTTATATATATGTAATAATATCATTAGGAGTTATGTTTATCACTACACACTTTTTCTTTCTTTAGACTAGTATTTGATTTTCCCTAGGTCCCTGGGATATCTTGGTTCTTAGTTACCCAAGCCTTTTTCCAGTAGAGTAGCACTGGGTATATCAACCACTCCAGGACAGGTCTTATGTTCAGGCATAGTTTCCCAATATAATAGACCATATGGTTTTTATGTGCTTTATTAGGTTATAATTTGGTGTGGGTTTTTTTTGTGGGGCATGGTTTGATTTTGTTTTCTTGGCTTTGAAGGGGTTTGTTGTATGGAGTTAAAATTGGCAGGATAGGGAAGGGGGGTGATCTGTAAAGGCTTCGGTGAGGAGAGGAATATGATCAAAATAATTTAAAATTTAAAGTTGTTTTAAATAATGAAAATATAATAAAATACCTGTTTATGTGAGTGTGTGAGTGAGTGAGGGAGGGGGGGTTCTGAGTGAGTATGTGTTTGTACAAAGGTATACTACTTGGGGTAATAATGCTCCCCAACAACCATGACTATCAACAGAAACTCCAGTGCCAGGCAAGGAAGACATCTTTTAAAGTTTTAAAGGAAAGGGGTGAAAGCAACTAAAAAAAAAACAATATAAGCTATTGCCATTGCCCTGGGTTGCCTCCCAGAACTTAAAGGTAAGACCATGTTGCTGAAGACACCACAAACTTTGGACACAGGACTTGGAAGATTTGAGTTAGAATGAACATGAAAATCTCCCTGAGAACTAGTTCTCGTAGTGTCTGAAAAACACTAAGGGAGGAAAGCAATCGACTAGCTATAAAACCTATAACCACAATGACCAGAAATGCAAGAAGAAAGAAGAGGAGGGTTGAGGAGAACTTGAGGGAATGGGATAGTCAAGATGGAAGAAGTACAGATATGAGAGCAAGGAAAGAGATATCTTGATTGAGGGAGCCATTATGGGTTTAGCAAGAAACCTGACTCTAGAAAAACTCCCAGGAACTCACAAGGATGACCCCAGCTAAGACTCTAAGCAATAAAGGAGAGGCCTTGCCTTATAGTCAGACTGATGATATTATCTTAAATATCACTATAGAACCTTCGTCCAACAACAGATAGAAACAGAGGCAGAGACCCACATCAGAACACTGGACTGAGCTCCCAAGGTCCAGTTGAAGAGTAGAAGGAATGAGAATATGAGCAAAAGGGTCAGGACCATGAAGGGTTCATCCACTGAAACAGTTTACTTAGCTAATCAAAACTTACCAACTCCAGCTGGACTGGGAAGAAACAAGCATAGGATCAAACTAGTCCCTCTGAATGTGGCTGACAGTTGTATGGCTGGGGCAGACTGCAGGTCCACTGGCAGTGACATAGGGATTTATCTCCACTGCATGTACTGGCTTTTTGGGATCCTGTTTTCTTTGTATGTATATCTTGTTCAGTCTAGATGTTGTAGGGAGGGCCTTGGAATTTCCACAAAGAAAAATGCCTTACCTTCTCTTAGGATTGGAGGGCGATGGGATGGGAGGGTTTGTGGAGGGAATGGGAGGAGGGGAGGAGGTGGGATTTTGGATTGGTATATTTTAAAATTTTAGTAAAATAAAAAATAAATAAGTAAATATCCCCAAACTGAAACATCAGCATTTGGGGGAGGGGAGGGTAAGCAACAGCTATCTAATGCCCGCTCAATTAGAGATAATTCATGTCTGGTCTTATAACATAGCTAACAGTCCTTGGCTGATATGACTATAAGGAGGAGGATCTACTACTGCCAGTCTGCTACACCATTATACTTTCCATCTGCATTCTCAATGCTCACACCCATAGACAAGTGTATCTCTCTTTTTCAACGAAGATCATCACTGAAATTCACAACTTGTCAAAATGCAGAGGGGTGCCCAGCACCAACCAATACATTTATAACAAAGTTACTAACCCTGGTGGTTGGAGATTTAGCTCAGTGGTAGAGGGATTGCCTTGCAAGCATAAGGTCCTGTGGTTTGTTCTCAGCTTCAAAAGCAAAACAAAATAACAACCAAAACCTATTAAACTTAAGGCTCAGAGAACATCACAGAAGAAGGTGTGGGAAGACTGTAAGAGCCTTAGAAGCAGGAAATCTTTTATGAGATACTATTTTCTCTATATGATAGGGAAGCTGCACTTGTGAAATCTGAACAATATTGTTGTCTAAACAAAACCTCCACAATGATAAACCCAATATCAGATGAGGGATATCTCACAAGGCCCCATCCCTACAGGAAGAGCAAAGTTCAATTATTGGCCATTGAAAGATGGATAGGAACTGTACTGAAGGAATGAGAGTCCCAATAACTTAATCCAATGTAAAGTGATAATTTCTGAACATGTGTGTGTACACAGGAGCAAATGAATTCAGCAGTTGTAATTATATATATTATATATATATATATATGTGTGTGTGTGTATATTAGAGTTATATGAAATAAAATGTAAAATGTAAATAATTTACTATTTCTTATATATCAACTATATAAAGAGGAGGAAACTACATTATTTTATTAGTGCTAAGAGAGTGTCTATTTTTGGAATGGGTAGTAATTAGGATATTCCTGTGTTTTATGACGAAATACCACTGTTCTGTTTATCAGGCATCTAGTTCAAATATTTGCCCTTAAAAATTCATCAAACTGTACATTTATGGGGATAAGAATTACATTTGTCATATTCAAGGAAAATTGTAACAGATGCCTACAAATACAGAAATATTAGGACCATTTTCAAAGGTTTTCTTGTAACAGAGAATAGAACTGATCTTGAAGAGCAGTGATATGTCATCACAGGCTTCATCCAATCTTGAACTCAGTTGTAGCAAATGTTAATTTATTAGTTGGAACATACTCACTGCAGCCCTGATTTCTGGCACATAACTATTGATCTAATCAAAGCTATTCTCTCTATATTGATTCACAAAGACATCTGAAGGAGTTTATTTTCATATAGCAGTGAAGACGAACACCTTTATGACTTACCTATCATTCTTTGTCTTATTCTACAACACAGCTACCTTAATCAATGTGCCATTCCAGCTGTATTGCCATTCTGTAGGTAAAAATTTGACTTCTTGGGGCAAGAATTTAAATAATAATGAGGAATTATGAAGAATTTTCATAAGGCAGGTTCACAGGGAAGAGAATGTGTAAGATCATGTAACTGGATGAATAAGATTTAAAGTATGGGTTTGAAAAGTGATATTTCAAGGCAACAGCATGATGCTAAGATTTGCTATGAGTAAAGCTTACAATGAGGGAAAACAATTGGCCCTTTCATCAGGGAATTTGATCATTTTAAAGTTAGCGAGGGTACCAGTGTAGCTAGAGCTGAGTTTTTGAGAGGAGAGTATTAGACAATGAAGACAGAGACAACAGTTTGCTAGGACGCAATGTGATGTAAATTTCCTGGGAGAGATTTTTGTTTCCAATTAAATGGCATGCAAAGATTCTGAAGCATTTTGAACTTAGAGGTGACAGGATAGCATTTAGAGACATGATGATACCACTTGTATCTTAACACTGGCTTTTCTTAATGAGACACGTGATTTGAAATTGGCTTTCACAATCCAGGTGAAAGATAACAATGCTGAGACTAGGGAGTTTTTCTGTAAATACTTTGTATGTGTAAGCAATAGGATTTGCTGTTGTTCTGGTTACAGTATGTAAGAGAAAGAAACAAGTGAAGAATCACCTCACATCTGGGGCCAAAACCATCAAAGTTGCTATTAGCTCAGACAGTACAGTCTTCAGAGAAGGTAAACTGGAGTGGATGTAAAGGGCTTCCTTTCAGACAATGATTAGGGGGAGGGACTTCCACTTAGGAGTATTAATATGTGAGTATTAGATTCAGAACTAAGATCATGTTGAAAGTATACATTTTGGGTTAAGAATAAAAAAAAAAGTAGGAATTAAAAGCATGAATCCAGATGAGATTACTTTGAAAGTGATCATGAGTTAAAACCTAGCTGGGACTTATCCCTAAACTCCTCAAGACCACAAATTGATAAGACAAGAATTAACTAGCGATAGAACATCCCCATTGTCTTATTGTGTGGGTGTACCTCTCGCGGTCCTGAGTTCCTTGCTCGTGCTCTCTCTCCTTCTGCTCCTGATTTGGACCTTGAGATTTCAGTCCGGTGCTCCAGTGAGGGTCTCTGTCTCTGACTCTGTCTCTGAACATAGTGGACAAGGAGGACTACTGAGACCTCAAGAACAATGGCAATGGGTTTTTGTTCCTACTGCACCTATTGGCTTTGTGGGAGCCTAGGCAGTTTGGATGATCACCTTACTAAACCTGGATGGAGGTGGGTGGACCTTGGACTTACCACAGGGCAGGCAACCCTGACTGCTCTTTGGGCTTACGAGGGACGGGGGACTTGATTGGGGGAGGGGGAGGGAGGGGGGAGGCGGAGGTGGGGAAGAGACAGAAATCTTTAATAAAAATAAAAATAAAAAAAAAAAGAATTAACTAGCGAAGATAACGAAAGGCCAAGGGCAGCAAGGAAAGAGGAAAGCAAGTTATTTGGGTTTCCTGAAAGCCAAGTGGAGGGCGTGAGGACCATCAGCTGCATAGAGCAATGCTGATGGACAGGTAATGTCAGGTGTGGAATGAGCTTTTCGGTTTTCCAGTGTGACGTGTTTGACAATAGCCATTTCCAAGAAATGATATGAATACGAGCGTAATAGACATGCGTTCTCCATTCCCATTGACACTAAGTGTTCTCTGTCCTTGTCTCTTCTCCCCTTGTCACTAAAAATAAAATCTTAATCCTCTCAGGCAGCTGCTTTGTTTTTAAGGTTAAAAGCTTCATGTTTGCTTTAACCCTTCATTTTGGTTTCATATTCTCCAAGCTCATTTTCATTCTCCCTGGACATAGACTTAATTTGCATACATTTTCTGGTCTCTTTAAGGCTATATTTCTCTGGAAGCCATTTTCCCATCCTCTTTGCTTTCTTCCTTGCTGCTATTCTTTATGACTTCTTTCTTAGTACTTTTCAGAGTAGCTTATTCAAGAACATCTCCACTTATAACCTAACTGTAGCTTGATAAGATGGTGATTCAAGTCATCTCATCTTGACTGGTCTCTATATTCATTCATCCTTGTCGATAGCAATTAAAAATAGGGCCCTAGGAGTTGTGCGATGTCTCAGCAATTAATGGTGCTCTCTGCCAAGTGTGAGGACCTGGATTTGACCCTTGGGACTAACGTGGTGGAAGGAAAAAACTGACTCCCTAGAGCTGTTCTCTAGCCTACACATCTGTGTCATGGCATATGTAAATACACATGTGTACACACAAAAAACACTAAAATAAATGTAAATAAAATAGATTTCAATTAATCTTATATGTCCTTCTTTCCTAAAGTGATTGATTTGTTTTGCAAATTAGAAGGAAAATGTTATAGTATGCTCTGTTTGGAGATTCCACCAGGCATGGTGATGGTGTCGATTCCTATGACAGTGGAGTAACAGCAAAATCACCTTGCCAATTTCTTCAGAGTAAATATGGGAATTAAATTTGACTATTCCTAAAGGTCTCTTAGGTTAGAAAGATCCATTTTTCTGTTAACTTAGTATTTTTTTCTTAATTTTTCAAATTCCATAAATGTTTTACTACCTATGCTGTATATTAAAAATATCATGCTATTTTATCTTGATTAAAAATCTACCTCACATCAACGTTAATATTGTAAGGATCAGAAGAAATGGCTGGCCTTTATCAATATAGCATTACCTTATGTAACACTTGTTTTTGGCTTATCTCTAAAGCATTAAAAACTTCAATATTTTGACTTAAAGAGAATACTATTTTAGCTAATTACTAAATTTGCGATTAAATACTAAATCATTTGTATACATGTTACATTTTTTTCACTTTTGAAAATTAAAGGAATTTTATTCGCTGACACTAAGCACAACTATGTTGTTTGAGCATTATACTAAGTTTATTTAAATGCCTTTAAGCCCCTTCATATATATCCCACTTTCTACTGCAGGATGAGTGGCAGGAATATGATTTGCACATTGGAAACACGATTCTCTTTCCTGTGGTTGGACAAATGCACCTCCATGCTCTATGAAGAAACAAAACTGTTGTTGGAAGCTTTGAAGCTTGTAGCAGTGGTAATGAAATAAGCAAAGTGGCTACTGTCTGAGCACATGCATGACTAGGAGAACTGTATGGGGAAGTGGGCTATTTTGTTTCTGTTCGCAGCAGCAGCAGCAGCAACAACAACCTCCTTTCTGGAATGTAAGCGCCATCTGAACAAGTGACTAATTTCCAATCAGATGGCAACTGGAGGCTGAAGTTTTGCACTTAGGTTAATAGAATTTCAAATATTTTCACACATTCTAACAACACAGGAATTTATTGCAGCATAGAATAAGTATTATATTTCCAATGTTTTTTTTAACAAGGAAGTAAAAAATCTCAGCGGACCGAGATTAAATAAGTTCGTGTATTCACATACAAGTTATTTGATAAATGCTAACATTAAAACTAGAATTGCAGAAAATTCAATAACCTCATTTATACTGATCCAGTTAATTTTGTAAGAGCCATGTCAACCACTGAACATTGCATACCTCAGCGTTCTTCAAAGCAGTCAAGTATATTCGACTCCACTAAATATTTTGCTGCATGTGTAGATTTAGCAGCAGCAGTTGATTTGCTGCAGGAACTTTTTCTTATACCATATTCTAACACAAATATTGATACCTAACAGGATTTGGAAGAGAGAGTATTGAGCTAGGAGTTAAAGGTGACTTTGAGTTACATTTTTATTGGTTAGTCTTGGGCAAGTCACCTGACTTTTCTGTCTTCATTTTAACCTGTAAAATAAGGGAGGGATACTATCACCTCATATCCGTTGTCAGATTTTCTGAGAGCCATTGGTAGCATATCCGAGGTACTTTATGAAGAAAGTTGTGTTCATACTATTGGTGAATAACATGATGAAATCTTGCCTTTGACAAAAAAACAAAAACAAATTAAATCCAAACAAAACAACGCCCCCCCCCCAAAAAAACAACAACAGAAAAACCCAGTGACTTTACAAGAATTTGCTTTTATTTCTAGCCTGCTGTGCTTACTTAGTTCTCGCTTCTCTGCAGGTGGTTAGAGTGCAGTTGATAGAGGCAGGGTAAGTTTGGCTTCCCTCCAAATACGGTTCAGGTGTGTCCTATTTGTCTTTCATCTTCCTCGGAGAAACAGCTATCCAAAAAAACACACACTTCTCAAAGAAAAAGCCAGACACGCCAAAAAGTAAGCCTGATTATATTAATGCATTTCAAGCCTTTGATCCAGTGCAAGTCACATGACTCAAACAAGTAACAATGGCACTAGAAGAAATTGTTTTCTGCTTCTTATGGGGTGAAGGTGCCAGGTGATATGACAAAGGCTATATGGATACAGATGGGGAGGGAATCAGCAAACATCTTCAGATGGTAAACATTTTCTCTTGGCATTAATTTTCTTTACTATTTTATCTGTTCTACAAATTTCAAAGAGCTACTGTAACCATCCCGACTATAAAACCATTATTAATAAGGATCTTTTAATAATGATGAACTACCATAAAAAGAAATTAAACCTAGAAAAAAGATAACTGGAGATAAATTATTCTCTTCCTCTCTCCCTCCCATCCTCCCTTTTTCCCACCATCCCTCATTCTCCCTCCTCTCTTCCCTCCCTCCCTTCTTCTTTTCATTCCTTTCTTTCTTGTCTTATTGTTTAGCTAAGATTATGATTTGAAACTCGTAGCTTAAGCTGGCCTTGAATTCATAGCAATCCTACTGATCTAGTTTTGCAGTGCTATACCAGCTAGCACTCCCACCAGCAATGCAGGAATGTTCCCTTTACCCCACAACCTCTACAGCATAAGTTGTCATTAGTGTTTTTGATCTTGGCCATTCTTACAGTGTAAGATGGAATCTCAGAGATGTATTGATTTGTATTTTTCTGATGACTAAGGATGTTGAACATTTCCTTAAGTGTCTTTCAGCCATTTTAGATTCCTCTGTTGAGAGTTCTCTGTTTAGGTCTGTACTCCATTTTTTAATTTTTTTTTTTTGATGACCAGTTTCTTGAGTTCATTGTATATTTTGGAGATCAGACGTCTGTCTGATGTGGGGTTTGTGAAGATCTTTACTCATTATGCAAGCTACCATTTAGTCTTGTTGACTGTATCCTTTGCTTTACAGAAGCTTTTCAGTTTCAGGAGGTGCCATTTATTAATTGTTTCTCTCAGTGTCTGTGCTACTGGGGTTATATTTAGGAAGTGGTCTCCTGTGCCAATGCATTCAAGTGTACTTCCTACTTTCTTTTCTATGAGGTTCAGTGTGGTTGGCTTTATGTTGAGGTCTTTGATACATTTGAACTTGAGTTTTGTGCATGGTGATAGATATGGATATAATTTATTATTCCACATGATGGTATCCAGTTATACCAGCACCATAAATTCAGCATTCTTAAGATTCCTATTTACTCTTAAATCTTTTGAGGACCAGAAGAATGTGTATATATGGTTCCACCTATTGTATATATTATATAAGATTTTGTCTCCTAGTAACATCACAAGCTGTACCCATGATGTCTCACCAACATGACCACTGAAACATGCACTGAATGATAGTAATCATATCAAAGTGGATGAGGAAAAGCTTACAAAGCCTAAACCCTACACAAAGAACTACAGGCAACCAAGAAATGCTGAAATTGAGAGAAATAGTCTTCTTTAGGAAAAAACACATAAATTGGATACAAAATAACAAATGTTCAGCCCAGAATATATGCATACAAGTAACATTATATAAAACAGACCAGTAATACCTTTTCCCCTTTCCCAGAAGACATTCATTGCAAATACCTTTTGACTTAGGTAGTGATGGGACTTTGTGTCTGCTTCTCCTTCTCCGTGTAGAGATTTTTTTTTAGCTTGAACTTCTGCAGGTCTTTTGAAATTTGTCAAAGTCATTGAGAGTTCATATGTATATAGGCCATGTTGTGTCTGGATGATATATTGCTTATTTGATTATTTTCAACTATCAAGAGGTCTCTGGAGCACAAGTTTCCAAAATCACTGCCACCATATATTGTGAAAGTTCCTTCTTCTATAGCTTATTTTTGTTTTCAGATACTTTCATTTAAGAACAAAATTCTTGCAAGTTAGTTTTGCTGTCCAAAAACTATGCAAGACTGTCATTTGTACTCTAAGTAAAGTGAAATGTCTTTAAAACACTGTTTTAGTTCCAGTCTTATCACAGGAATTTTGTGGCACAATTGTTTATCTCTAACTCAGTTCTCCAAACCATTTTCAGTCACTGCTAAAGCCAAGTTTTTGAAGGAGTCATTTATCAAAATTACTAAGCTTGGGGTGTTGAAATGGATTCATAAAAATTGCTGTTATGATTTGGCTTAAATATGTAGTTTTCTAACATTTATAATATGCATGGAGTGATAATAGTGGAAACATTAAATAAAAATCTGGCCTCAAGTTAGAAAATAATGCTATCATAAGTAACTTGAAATTGTTTCTGCCCAGTCCTTTGCATCTCTCCATTGTAATCCATGTGGCCAGTTTATGCAGCAGCTTTAAGTTTCTTATTTCATAGATAAAGATACAGAAGTTCAGAGAAGTTGGGGATCTTACCAGTATCATGTAGCTAGATAGTAATAGAACTAGGATTTGAACATTTTAACCATCTTTTAAATGAGTGGCAGAACTCAGAAAATGTTGATATTTAGAGGAAATTTTATATAACTGTATCCACTTCCATGGCTATCATATATGGTGTGGGAGAGTTGTTTATATTCTGTCAATTATATTTTAAATAAATGCTGATTGGCCAGTAGCCAGGCAGGAAGTATAGGCGGGACAACCAGACAAGAAATAGAGGCGGGTCAAAAGGAACAGGAGAATTCTGGGAAGAAGGAAGCCCATTTCTCTGCCCAACCACAGAAGAAGCAAGATTAGACTGCTTCACTGAGAAAGGTACTGAGCCATGTGCCTAACACAGATAAGAATAATAGGCTAATAGAAGATGTAAGAGATAATAAGAAGCCTGATATATTAGGTCAATGAGTTTATAACTAATGTAGACCTTTGTGTGATTTCTTTGGGACTTAACAACTGTAGGAACCAGGCAGGACAAGGACCGGGTAGGACAGAAAACCTCGGTCAACACATATAGATGCATAGTTACAGGTATTGTTAATGATTTGAACCAAGGCAATACAAATGTGGAATTTAATTTATGTGTTTATATGTGTGGAGTTGGGGTACCAGCAGCCAAAGACCATTATTTCTGAAGCTGATATAAGTGCATCCATCAAATGTTTTCATCTTTTAGATAAAACATAAAATGTACTTTGATGAAGAGTATGCTGTCCATATTAATGTCTCTTGGACAAACTACTTTGGAGCCAACAGAGCTTGAGCTAACATCCCAGTGGTATTGGCTTCAGGAACACTGTTGGAGTTCCAAGCATCTTGTTTCTGGATTCTTTTCTTTCTTGTTAATATCTCAATGTCTCTCACAATGTCAGTTGGCTGAATTCCTTTCTTTTCTGTTGCTGACTATCATTCAAAGCTCCAGGTCCTTCTGTAGAAAAACTATACCTTTCAAGGACTAATTGGAGTAAATTTAAACATCAAGAAAACAAACTGGCTGGCACCCAGACAGCTACTCTGTCCCTAGTAACTCTCCAACCCTCTCTCCCAGTGTGATGTCATATACTGCTACCTTCATACCTTGGATCTGACTTCGTCAAAATGTGAAGAATTCCAGCCTGCAAACGATCTTTATTTTCTCTCTTTCCTAAGTAAGATCCCAGTTTTTTAAGCTCCATCCTTGAATCTTGGAAAAAGTTTCTAGGGGTGAGTCAGAGGTGAGTCAGAGTTGATATAAACATTGCTTTGAAGCATCAATATCTTTTGTGGTTTATACATTTCAGAAAAAAATTCCTTGAATCAATTCCACATCATGATATGTTCCTGCTAATCTGGACTTTCGCACTGAGATTGAAGCCTCTGTTGTCTTTTCAGTTTAGAATTGATTGCACTAAGCCAGGACAAGCTTATCTCTTCCAAACTATTGAATGCTCTTTTCTAGGAAGAAGAAATTTTCCCCACATGTAAAACAGTTTTCAAGGTATATTTTGATACTGCAATAAAACAAAGCATCATTGGTATATATAGATATTTTTATAATTTAATAAAATCAAAATATTCTCACAAGTATTTTTTCACATTCTCTCAAATATTGTCTTACTTTTTTTTCACCTTCAAGAATATTAACTTATCCTCTGATGCTCTGTAAACCATATTTCCCACTATTTAAAACTGATCTATCATGACCACACAATTTTTAAAATGGAGAAACGCTTAAAATGTTAAGCTTTAATAACTTGGAAAAGTATAATAAGGAAGGGAAAAAGGAGCCATTATTAAACTGTAAAAGAAAGTGCTTCAGGTCACTATTCAATCTTCCATGAAGACCCCCACCTACCTAAATGAAACAAAATGGAACAAAATCCTTGAGTTAAAAGGTTTCTGCGCTATTTTGTTCTGCAATTTGGTCTAAATTTAGATCATAGCGAGAAAACAAAAAGGGTAATGCCATTTCATACATAACCCTTCCTTCCTTCTTTTTATTCATCTCAAGTCGCAAATGCCACTGTTATGAATATTGCCATAAGCTGTTAATTGAGAGCTAATTAAAATTCAAATGCCACTTAGAGATTTCACATTCCTATTCTCATAGTTTATCCATGAATGTAAAATATATATCTGAAGAAGTTCATTTTCTTTGTCGGTTCCTGTCACTCGACTGTGCATGGCTGTGGAGGCTTTGCTCCTAGCAAACCATCAGCTTGCAGTGAACAGGAGCTTGGGATTTCACATTGCTTTCTCCTCAAAATCCAGTTGCTGGGTTCACCGAGCTCTGTGACCTCAAATGGAAAACAGTGTGCAATTTGTTGTTTAAACTGATCTAAAGGGCTAATTGTAATCAAGGGTGTTTTTGTGTGCCTACTACGCATTAATTGCTACCATTGGCTTTGCCGATAATGGGATCTTTAGAAAGGGACAGAGCCTCAGAGCCATTGCTGACTGCCGTGCAGCCCTTCAGTCTCCTTGTCTCCCGTGGGGGTCAGACAGGCTTTGGCCTTTCCACAGTGTGTCAGCAACTCTCTCAACTGTGACTGTTGCACCACCTTTTAACAACAACCTTAAACAGTAGATGCTAATGGCTTTGCAGCCTCGCTGTTCTCCCAGCAGGTTTCAGTGTCTTGTATTTCTTTAAGCACTGTACTCTGAAAACATACATAAATTAAGGCTGCAATTCCATCTCCAGTCTTTGGCATGTGTTACTTGTCAACGTATCAAAACAGCAAAGCAAGGCTTTCAAGCAGGTTTGGGTCAGAGCAGTGCCAGCTTTGGCTTCTGTACTAGCCCTCCGTCTTTTCTCTTTCATAATTTAATCCATACACTGATGGCTCCTGTTGGCTACATTTGCACTCTCCATATGAAATTCACATTCTTCTTTATTGGCTTACTGCTCCATCTCTCTTTCTTTTCTTGACCATCGGAGCTGTAAACAACTACAATTTTGAGAAAGATTCTTTTCATTTTACATGCATATTTGGAAGATTTCCTAGAGATAACTTTCCATAAAAGACTTCGGAGTGTGGAAATCCATAACTATTTTATAGGTTTAAAAGGATTAAAAAAAAGAATCAACTATTATTTATAATCAGATAAAAATAAATAAATAAAAGGATTAAGAGACAGTGTAGAGTCAGGTGGTGCACACTTTTAATCCCAGCACTCTAAGCAGAGGCAGGCAGATCTCTGTGAGTTCAAGGTCAGCTTGTCTACAAAGCAGATGCCACTGACATGACAGTTACCCAGAGAAACCCTCTGGTTTTATATATATATATGGAGAGTAGAACATAAAGGAAACTTGCTCAAAGGAACAAGCAATAAACTGGTATCCGGCTTATCTTCAGCAGGGCCACCACATTCTAGAGCCAGTGAGTGAGAGAAGCCAGTTTCACAAGGAATGGCTGAGATCCTCAAGCCTACACACTGGAGAGGATGATTCCCCAGCAACCAAAGTTGCCACTATCGACATTAATTCCTTAGTTTAGAAATCATGCCTTTTGTCAAACATCTAGTAAAAATGCCCTTATATACGCTTTGCTGGGATTAGAATTTAGAGGCGCACCTACGAGCACTAACTACTTCTGTATGAAGATCCAGGTTGCAGAGTAGGCAACTGTGACCTTTTCATAGCTCACTAAGGATTCACTGAGTTTTGAATAGTATTTTACTCGGTATTACAAAAGCACTTGCTATAAATCAGGCCAGTTAGAAATAAAAGCCACCACCATCCCTACAGAAAGGGAGCTAAACAATTAATAACTCCAAGCTTTTCAGTTTCTAAAACAAATTGGTGGGGATCGGGGGTCCTATAAAGGGTGTAACAGAAGGAAAATATCTCTGGGATCTTAATAAGGGGCTCACTCGTTTTACAAGACAGCTCCTAGTCAAAACGGATTCTAAATACCGTAAGTTTGCCTTCATCTCTCTCTGAATACTCTGAGCTCCACTGCCCCGACTTCATCCCGGGCACACTTGAAGCTCCCCTCCTGCGGAACAGTGTTTACTCCCCTGATACAGCACATTCCCTGACAAACTTCTCAAAATAACAAACATCGGTGCTTCTGGTTTGCTTCCCCTCCTCTTGGCTGTTTGTTGTTCTTAATTGCTAGCACTGCTGCCGCTTATGGGAAATAAAAGCTCCTATTAGCCAGTTCTGCTTCCGTTCTGCAGGGATTCTGTTCCAATTTGGTATTCTTTTAGACAATAAACAAAACAGACTGTGCGGTTGCTGTGGCACTTTTAGGAGAGCTTTGAACATCTAATGAAGAAATAACTCCTAAACTCTTCTGGGAACACAGTTTGTGCATTTTAGGTAGCACACCTTTTCTAAATAGTCTAATTGAGTTGACTTTTGTTTGGGAAAACAGCAATAACCATAGCAAAAATTAGACATTTTTTTATAGAGAAAATAAGCAAAGCTAAAATGTATTTTGTGTCAACATTATCACTTGTACAAGACAACAGAAATTGAGTTTGGGTATCTAATATTTATAACTAATTTTAAAATGCGTGTATACAGATTTTTAAGCCTTGCTACTCTGATGGTGCATTTCATAGCAAGAAAAGAAAGACGTAGCACACATGTTAAATATTTCAATAACATCCTGAATTTTTAAAGGCAGGGGCTGTGATGACTGCTAAACTAACCTAGCAGTATTCTGGTGACTGACTTATCTGAGCTAGAATTCAGAAGACAATACATTTCTAGTCAGACAGAAGCATGAAGCCATGAAGTCAAAACTTTCTCATCCTAAAGTTCTGCGGACAGGAAGGTGTACTGAAGTTTATCAGACGTAATGAAGACAAGACATCAAAACACACTGGCAGCAAGTTTTCACTCAGAGCTCTGGTGGCTACAAACCCCTACTTGTAGAATATAGCTCTGGACTAATTTTGATTTTCTGTTTGTTTGGTATTTTTTTGTTTGTTTGTTTATCAAGACATTGTTTTTCTATGTAGCCTGAACTTAGAGAGCTCCATCTGCTTCTGCCTCCTGAGTGCTGGGATTAAAGGTGTGTGCTGCCACTGTCTGGCTAAGTTTTATTTATTTTAAGTTTTGGACTCCTCATGAAAATCAGAGAAAGCATCTCACTCTTCTTCTACTGGAAATTTGATAATAAGTTATACCAGTGCCCTTACTAACTGAAAGGTCCATAAATTGTGGAAACTGACTTCATAGGTTAGAAATATAGAGTTTCAACATTTAGTATCAGAGCATACTAAGTGAATGAAGCTGTTAACAATCAAATGCACAACGCAGAACTGAGAGAGAACGAGGTTCAATATCCAAAGCAAAAATAAGATTTGCCATAGGTATCTCTTAATATTTCCTGTTACTCACCTTCTGCCTGTTCCTGCTAACAGATATCATGGTGTGAGTTATATATACATGTATTTACACACACACCACATAGGATGCACAATACACACACCTTAGATGCTATCCTTTAACTTAGTGATGATCGACCTTCCAAATACTGAGTCCTTTAAATATAGTTCCTGATACTATGGTGATCCCCAGTCATAAATTTATTTTCATTGATATTTCATAACTGTAGTTGTGTTATGCTATGAATCATAATGTAAATATCTGATATGCATTATATTTGATATGTGGCCCCTGTGAAAATGTCATTTGACCATTTGACCAAGGGGGTTGTGACGCACACGTTGAGAATCACTGCTTTAAATGCTGGGAAGTCCCTACAATAATAAATGCAAATTCTGTAGTTAGAGGTGGATAAAGATAATGTAAGTGATATTTAAAGCTGATGAGATTTCTAGATGATTTTATATTCATGCCCTCCAGTCATCTTCATTTTCTTTTAATTCTGTGACACTATGGCAACAAAGTCTGGAATATGTGCAGATCTTCTGAACCAGAGTCCTACATGCTCACTCACTCTGGCCACATCAGGTTGTTCTGAGAGACAATAAAGGAAAGCAACCCGAAAACCAGGAGCTTCGGCACAAGCATGTACACTGTTCTCAAGGAGGATGTTTGGGGCTCTGTCTTGTATTTATGTAAGGAAGAATGCAGTAGTACTTACCCTTAAGTTCAAGACAATGGTTGCCTACTGGTCATGAGTAGCTATAACTGGGTAATTTCCCCAGTATCCTGATTCAGTTTGGATTCTCATAAGTTCTGACAATGATGGCAGACTGCCCAAAGCCTTAGTTCTGTATCTTCACATTCAGTGTTGATCTTTTGGGGTTCATTACAAGAATCTCATTGTTAGTTGCATGAAGAAACTATGAATGTCTAGCTTGGAAAGAGGGCCTGGCACGATATATTGAGATAGAATTTATGGCTTGAATGATATCAGATGTTTGGGTTTCTGTCACATAAAAAAGGCTTATTTATCTACACTCTTTTCTATCTTTCTTGATTGTGTGTTCAAATAACTAGCTTTCCAACATCTTTCTGAAAACCCCAGTAACATGGACCAAGATCTGTGTAGTATGTAATTGATAACGAGGAGATAATTATGTCTAGATTTGCCTAAAATCTCTTGAAAAATTAATAAGACTGAAAGGCTGGAATGCAGTCATTCTGCATTTTGTATCATTTCATTTATCATATATTAAAATCTAAAGTATATATATATATATGGAAGTTTTCAAAGGAAATGGCTAAGGAAAATTAGGTTTGAGAATACGTTTTTGGAAAAATAGAGTAACACATGTAATATCCAACTCGTGTCCAAGAATCTGGTGTCATACGGCCAGCTTCACAGATGCTACTATTGTAGAAGATAGATGTCACTGGCAGTTAGTTCCAAAAACATAATTTAAAGCTTTAATTGGCATTTCTAATGTGCTGCACAGTTTAATCATAGGAAAGAATGGTGCTTAGTGAATTTCCACTTTATGGAGAATCCACATTGCTCTGAAGGTCTAAACAAACCGTTCCTCCTTCCCCTACTTTTGCCTGAAACACAATGAAGACGTCCTCTGTAAACCTGTGTGTGTGTGGATGTGGTCAGGATCATTAGCAATATGTTTTAGTGTGTCACTAGAAAATACATGTTTTTTTAATTTTTATCTTTAAAATGACATTTTTACTGTAGCGAGTTTCTTGATGAGGGTTTTAATTCTAACGTAATCTCAAAATGGCGATCCTTGAGAGAAACTCAAACATTCATCAAGTGTAATTGAATAGATCTTTACAGTCATTCATTAGAGGTATATCCACACAAACACTTATTTACATATATGGGAAAGGGCTACAAATATAATAGTACATATCTCTTTGAGAGAGCCTTCCCCAAACAGCAACCACCCAAATGTGCATGTTCACTATACTGAAAGCAAATGAATAGAACATCACATATAATATTCTTGTTTGGGTATAATTGCCATTCCAGTTGTTTATCATAAAAAAATTTCTGAGACAGAAGGTATGTATTTAATTTTTGGATAGCTCAGATAGATTTTGCATTGTAATATAGTCATAAATTGTAAACTAGTACCTTTCAGAATTAGAAATGAGTAGAGTGACTGAATTAAGTACAAGGCTCATGTAGAATGACTCAAATACATCTTCCATAATTAGAAAATAACTTCAAGAATTTATATTGGTAAATAAATGAAACATTTATTTTAAAAAAAAACTTATCCTAGTCAGATGAGTCGGAAAATAAATATTTAAACATATGCAGAAATTACATTTGATTTTCCAGATTGCTTATACTTCCTTAGTTATCAAAACCCTAATCTTCAAAGAAAGAAAAATCGTCTTCTAAAATAGGGATGGGCACGTGATCCAACACTAGCCAATGCAACATAAAAGCTAGGTCAGAAGGAGGTACCAGATGTTGTGTTTTTAATAAAATTTAGAGAAACAGAAAATTGCCATTCTTTTCACAATTTTTGCCTTAGAAAATATTTATAATGATTGTTGTTGGCATAACCACGCACCATCCATGAGGTTACATGCATTGGGCTAAAAATTTAACATGCATAAATGCTAATGACAAATGGTGGCAAAAGCTGAGATATAAATGAATCCTTGAGAAGATGAGCTATAGTAAATTCCTGATAACCTTCAAAATTGTTTAGAATGCAAGAAACAATAAGCTTCTGTTAAATTGTGGTAGGCTATAGTCAGTAAAATCATTGCTATCTAACAAAGGAACAAATGTTTGGCTCATAGATAATGCTAACAATTTCATCATATTAGATTAAATAGGCAAGAGATAAGTCACTGAAATTTAGTGTGCTAACCCCACTCCATCACTCAGTAAGCTTCAGAAGGGCAGGGTTTATAATTTTGATTCTTATGTAGTTCCTAATGCAGTTCTTAACATTAAAGGGCCTCCAATAAACCCTTAGAATTATTTTCTTCGTACCTAGTGACAAGAATAATAGGTTGCCGCCCCTCTTCTTAATAAGTATTCCTTTTGTACTACAATAGCCTTGTGAACACCCATTTGCACAATCACTTGCACAATTATTCTGCCAAGTTTTACAGTATCATGTACCAATCTAGTTTCTGCTTTCTTTAAATGGCTAATTCCAGTAACCTTGCAATTCTCCCCTTTTTAGTTGAGACTTTTAGAATGGATGTCATTAAGTCCCAAAGTAGCTTCCTCTCTGTGTAGGCATTTAAATTTGCTGTTGAGCAAATGGTTATTGCCAATAATATGATGGTCTAAAGTGTAAGCCACTGCAGGCAGAGAGTGCTGAAGTACTCATTTCATAGCGGGTATACTTGCAGTGGGAGACCTAATGTAAGTCAAATGATTTGAGTAACCTACGTGCATGGACTTAGGGGCTTTTGTGGATTTTCTAGCAAACTGTTCTTTTAAAATGCCCCAGTTCTCTCCCGGATTCAACAGCCTTTTACTTCAGAAGGTTGGATTCATCCTAGAGACTTCATCCTTCTCTATTTCTTTTTTAAAATTTATTTATTTATTAAAAATTTCTGTCTCTTCCCCGCCGCTGCCTCCCATTTCCCTCCCCCTCCCCCAATCAAGTCCCCCTCCCTCGTCAGCCCAAAGAGCAATCAGGGTTCCCTGCCCTGTGGGAAGTCCAAGGACCTCCCACCTCCATCCAGGTCTAGTAAGGTTAGCATCCAAACTTCCTAGGCTCCTTCTCTATTTCTTTAATGTCTACATTTTCTTCTCAGATCTCTTGCTTGTCATGAACACCTCAGGGACATGTTGACTATTTACTGCTTGTACATGGTGAATGTCCTCAACCATGTATATCAAAATTCCCGGGGACTTCAGTGAAGGTTTTTGTCCTCTGGGGAATCCCTATGTACCCTCAAATGACATTTTCCATGCTGCACATTGGGATCCTCTACTCTGAAAAGCTTCACTTTCCGTTTATTTTGTTTTCAATTTAATGCTGCAATTAACATGCCTCACACAACTGTTTTCCCTTTCATCTCCTGTGTGAACTCTACTGACTGTGTCCACTAGGAAAATCATAGTTGTTAGCGGGAAAACAAAAGAAAGTTATTTAAACAATAACTGTTTGATTGGCTGACTTATCAAACAGAGTTCTGCTACGTCTGGTCTCCTGAATGGACAGTAGGCAGATGCGATTGGAATGGAATCCCCAGGGTCATGAACAAAGGCTGATGGGTGTAAGTAGCTTGCTTAATCTGCAGTGCCTGTGAACAGTAAATGCCATGCATGTGTGCTCACATTGTTGATTGGTTACAAAAGAAATGGATTTGGACCTGAATCTGGGATACTTTTCTTTTTAGATATAACAATACGGCTTATATCTCAAAAACATTCAAGTGTCCTTAGGTTCTTACTTCAGATTAATTTTCTGTGTTACTTCAGTGTATCAGAAGCTTCAATTTGAGGAAATTAATATTTTATGACTTAAATTATGGTTAAACATTTGGGAGAATATAGGTATATTTTTTTTCTCCATAATGGTGGGAATTCTTTGTTTTTACTGGGAAGTTCAGTCTTTGAACTTTGATTGGTGGGAGGCTAGAGGACCACAGTCAAGGCCCACATTCATTTTCCATGTCTCTTACTGGGTCACTAGTGATATGCCTTTAAACTGTGGCATCTCTGTTAGTCCCTGCAGGTTCCAGCATGCTCACCAAAGTGACAGCATTAGTGAATGATATTATTTTAAGTGAGAAACATGAGAATGACAACCACAGGACTTCCAACCTCACATTGTCAAGTTGAGAACACATTTCTGAAATTTTTACTTTCAGAGAACTTTATTAATATCCATAGGCATACCCTATCTTTTCTTATTCCTGCTTTAAATCAAGTCTTGCTTGAAGAAATTTTAAAATGAGACAACATTTAATTTGAACTCTAAAGCTCTCTGTGCTTAAGGAAAAAAATTACTCTTCTGCACTGAGATAATGGAGTTGTCACAAACATAGAGTTTAATGATTGGCACACAGGACAAGCTGCTTTTCATTGGGATTGCGATGAGAAATAGGTAAAACTGTTGTCAATGGACAAATTTCTGAGTGTTCTATTGTGCTCGTATTACAATGATGTCATTAGGCAGTTTCTACAAGGATAGGATTGAAACTGCCTTTGTGTTAATGATAATGTGCTAACTGAGTCTACTTTACACTCTTTAGACTGCTCGCGCTCCACAAGTTAGCCCAACAATGTTAGTTTCGGTAATATATCCAGTTTAGGACCATGTGCCACATGGTGTTGACATGCTTCTTAGGGCATTTCAATCTTAATGTATTTCTCATACATAATTCTGACCCCCAAATTCAGATGACAGGGTAATAATTTTACATTGTCCCTCAACCTACTTTGAATTTTTTCATGTGACAAAATTTATATAAGGCATTTTTTGTCTCTTTTATTTTTTTGAGATTGTAATTTTCTTACTTATTGCTACATACACATATGTATATTAATATGTATGTACGCATGTATGTATATTTTTCTAAATACATAGGTACAACCAACTTAGTTTGTATAACGTCACTTGTACATAATGTTTCTAGGGCTGACCATTTGATATTGGACAACCAGTTGTTGTATTATTATTCCCAGGGAAGACTTAGTTCTCCCTCACTTATCACTCCTTAGTTATCCATAGTTCTCTGCATAAGATTTCCTCAGATCACAGTAAGATGTCTATTGTGGTCCTCGTTTGGCTCACATTTAGGCAGTCATGTTGGTAAACCTCTGAGTGTAGCTTCTAATATTCATAGGAGACAAAAATCTCTGCAAGCTCCCCTGTCCTCTGGCTCTTAGAATATTTCTGTTCCTTATTCCCCTATGATCTCAGAGTCTTAAGTGCAAGAGTTATACTGTAAATGTAATTTGAGTATAGAGATGACAATGCTTTCCATTACATGTATTATTTTGATTTATCCCATTTTTATCCATATTAATCACACTGGACACTGGTGATTTCCAGATTTCTCTATTTTAAAACTGTATTTTGGGGACTCAAGAGATGGTTCATCAGTAAAGAGTGCTTTACTCTCATCAGAAGGGTATTCACTAATGTCAGACAGATCCCAACCGTAAGTAACCCCAGTTCCAGGAGATGTGACACCTGCTTCTGGCCTGAGGGCACCCCAATGTAAGTAGTAGGTATATAAGTACTTGCACATACACATAACTAAAAATTAAAAATTAACAAACTATTCTTTTATCATAGTAATTAATAGCTAATGTATACAGATGTACTCTAGGTACTATGTAAACATAGTGGGGATTCATTATCCAAATTTCAACAACCTGCGTTAGTGTTTGCTCATAGTTTTGGCTGAATAATCCTCACAGTGATAGTTACCAAACAATGGCTCACCAATCTCACCATCACTTTTTCTACATATTTCCTTGCCAATCTACCAAAATAAGGGCTTTTCTCTCTATTCATTTATCTGCTGTTAACTTTCTTTTTTTAAAGAAAAAACATATACATAATTTCTTTACTGAGTTTAAGTCTTCTGCTACCATCATTTTAGCATATGCATTATCTCAGATTTGGCAGGTGGTATCTCTTTAATATAGCCACTACTTTATTTGGACATGTCCATCTCACTTTCACTGTGTTATAGTTTCCCTTGTCTTCTCTACCCTAGCCTTGGAATAGAATAGTTCTTTTCTATGGGAAATGTCATTCTTTTTTCTTAACAAATTGTGCTCAGAAACCAAGATGTATACAGAAGTTGTGTTCATTGTTGCCGAAATAATGATAACACCATGCTCTATTCCATGAACAGAAATTAGGCACATATGTATATGTAATCATACAAAATACTCATATCGTCATATATCTATTTGTGCAATATATATAATGTATATATAAAATCTGTCACCCCTTCAATCATCTACCCATCAAAGGCTATTAAATGGACACATTACTTAATCAACTCTTAAGGAGTTATCACCATACTCATAGGTGAATGCATCTCTCAACCTTAACAGAGAAGTTTCTATTTGCAGTTGATGGTGGCTAACACAGATGCCCATCTGGACAAGGTGATGAGAATAAAAGACTAGACTGCTCAGCCCCAAATGGTAATCTATATCACATCCTTCTCCCCAAGGGTCAGGGGTCATCATGGAAAAGAGGGTGAAAGAGTGTAGGATCCAATGGCAGTGAGTGAATTCAAGGAAACAGTGTCAGACTCAGAATTGCAGGTAAACATATAAACCTAAAAAGATTGTGACAGCAGGTACAAGCCCTTTGTTAGCTCAAGTCAAAACAAATGCCAGCATGGAGTGCAGACCCCTAACAGTTAAGTTATTTGCAACCGGGAGCTTCTAAGACAGGGAGAGTCAGTTTCCTTTAAGAGTATTTTTCCTGGCAGCTCGGTCATGCTCCCCTGAAAGGCCACACATTCAAGAGTATACAGCACAAACTGCACCCAATGGTCAGAAAGGAAAAATATAAATAGGACACAAAATTGAGTGGATAAAGAATTGGGGATAGGTCTGGGAAAGGTGAATATAATAAAAACACATGTGGAATTCTCAATGAACTAATAAAAATACAGATTGAAAATTTATAATTTATATTTCTTCATACTTTTTACCCCTTCTGATTCTTTCAAAATAACCACCTAGCTTTTTGTTTCAGTCTACTCTAATTGTCTTCCTGTTTACACTGCCTTACATTTTTTAGACAGCACTTATATTCTTTTTATATCATCAATGTAAATAACTTGTAAATAAATTTTTATGCTAATTTAATTATTTCTGCACATTGATTTTTTGGAAGAAACTATGTTAATGATATAATTCTTGAATTATTTAATACTTGAGCATAGATATCCTTGATTACTTGTAAATACTTTGATCAGTGTAGTGTACAGTACTCATAAAACCTACTTTACAGTCAAATCCAATGGTTATTGTTTTATCGCATTCTTTAATTCTCGTATAGTTTGTTATAAACTTTTAGACATAGTGTGAAATCGAGAGAATTTTATAGCCAATAGCCAAATGTTGATCACTTATATTTCACCCCAATCACAGATGATTTTTCATGCATCATTCCATATATACATACCAAAGACATTCATTAGTCCTATTTTTATGATATGTTCTAACTTCCCCTGAGTGGTTTGCCAAAGAGCTCCCCTAGAGGCTCACAAAACAATAAAGCACTGGTTCTTAATCTTCCCAATGCTGTGATCCCTTAATATAGTTCCTCATGTTATGAGATTCCCATCCATAAAGATATTTTCATTGCTACATCATAATTGTAATTTTGCTACTAACATGAATCATAGTGTAAGTATCTGCTATACAAACCATCTTAGGTAACACCAGTAAAAGGGTCACTTAACCACCCCTCCACCATAAAGTGTTCTTACTGCTTTTTAACTTACCAATAGTACAAGATGGTAAGACCCTATCTTGGTTACTTTTCTATTTCTGTGAAAAGGCACCTTGACTACAGCAGTTTCTAAAAGAGTAGATTTGGGGCTTAGAGTTACAGAGGCCTGGAGATCCTGATGATCATGATGAGTCACACGGCAGCAGCCAGGGAAGCGTGGCACTGGAGCAGTCACAGAGAGAGCTACCAGGGAGTGGCATGAGTCTTCTGAAACCACCTCCTATAATCAGGGCACACTTCCTAATCTTTCCCAGTTTTACCAACGGGGAACCAAGTATTTAGACATATGAAGCTATGGTACTACTCCCATTCAAATGATCACAGATTCTTTACTGAAGATATATTTAGATTTCAGGATACAGATAAATCAACCTAGAACTAATGAAACCTTACCCAGTTATCAAGCCTGCATACCACATGCCAATCAGCAGGGAAGACAATCCCACTAGGCATGATTACTTGGGGAGTGACCAACATTTCTGATTGGATTTGAGGCCCAGCTCCATGGGGAGAATTACATACCTGGTACTGAAAACCTATGCAAAAACAAGCCCTAGGATGTAAGAAAACTTACTGTTGATATTAAGCTAAATGGACATATAACAGAACTGCCTTTCAGATATAGTTATTACCTTAGACTTAGCCAGAGAAGCTTCTTTTGCTATGAGTAATTAACAGAGACTCACAACTGGTCACAATGCTGAAAATAAATGGCCATTGAGTGCTCAGCCCTAAATAGGATGTTCATATTACTCCTTACCAGACCCATAAAACATCATGAAAAAAGAACAGAAAGAATTTAAGAGCTGGAATTTGAAGACCTAATAATTTAGGTTTGATATACTTTCTAATTCCGTTTAATTATAAAATGGGACTTTTTATATTATTATATCTGTTTATCTTTAAGATGTTTCTGTAAAAGGATTAATCTAATATATTTAAGATGCTATTGTGAGCTGGAAAGTTGGCTCAACAATTGAATGTTTATACTACTCTTTCCGAGGACCTGAGTTTAGTACAAACCACCAAAGTATGATGGCTCACAACTGCCTCTGCCTTCAGCTCCAAGGGATCTAACAAACTGACATCAGACCTCTGCAGACATCTTTCTCATTTACACTACCCAAATATATATACCCACCCCACTCTACACCTTCTTTCTCTCTCTTTAAAAAACAAACAGGAAAACAAACCAAAGAAGGAGGAGGAGGGAAGATTCAAGAAAGGCACACACACAGGAAAAGGACAAAACACGAAGTCAGAAACCATAATATACAAGTAAAAGATCAATAAGACCAAAAAATGCCCAAACAAAGCAATATGAGACCAAAATATCCACAAAAGTACCATTGAGTTCATTGTGTGTTGTCCATCTACTGCTGGGCATGGGACCTGCCCTTTAATATGGCTAATATACTCAGTGAGATGCTACTTAAGAAAACTAAGCTTTCCTATGAAGGCAGATGTCGACTGGCGATGGTTTGTTGGTTAGGTATGGGAGCTTGTGTCCACTTTCCCGTCAGTGTTAGGATCCCAACTGGCCTCAAATGCGCAAGCCCTTTACCAGAAAACACATTATCTCTTAGTTCATTTGTGTGTCCATCCTATTGTGTCTGGAAGACACTGTTTTCCTTGATGAATGACAGTGTTCTTAACTAAGCTCTAGGTTTGAACACTACATGTATGGACATGTAACACATGTCCATATTCATATATATATAATCAAATGATGATAGATTTGCTAACAGTCAAATTGTATGTTCTATATTGTTGGTGAGGTATAATTTGATAAAACTTAATGAAATACATAATGTTTATTCTACAAGAGACAGCATGTTTATAGCTTTTATATTGTGTATGTTAAGAAATTGTAGTGATAGAAATAATAATCATAAAAATCTTAAGTGTGTATAAGTAAAATATAATAAATATGTCTAAAACATTACATAAAAGAATGTAATATGAAAAATAGCCATTTGTCGATATGGCCAGATACTATGTTTAAATTGGTAATCAACTATCTCTTTTTTCTTATTTAATGGGCATATAAATGTATTTAATAATCAGAAAATGCTAGATTTTGTCATAATTATAAAATCCACAAGAAACCTACCATTTTTACTATACAACTAAGAAGTTACATAACAGACTTCTGTATTTTGGCTCCTTCAATCTCTTTGCCCCCTCTTCTGCAATATTTCCTGAGTCATCGATGTGAGACCTGTGAAGTAGATGTATCCAGTAGCCCTGGGCTCCCCATAACTCATTGATTCCTGCATTGTGTAAGTTGTGCCTTTCTGTGGTGGTCTCCATTTGCTATAAAGAGAGGCTACTTCCAGGATCAGTGGTACCTGCACTAGTCTGTTAGTATAAGATTTAAAATAAGGCATTATGTTGGATTAAGAAAAATCATTTGCCATTATAACAAAAGGCAAAACTATCTAAGATCTTCCTTAAGAAAAGAAGTAGGGCTTACTGCCTTACTCAAAAGTTGTTAGACATGTTTGCTTTGTCTCTTTCATAAGTACATAGAGGAAGATGGAGGATAATTTCCAGGGAAGCAGGAAGGTCTGTGCTCTTTATAGCATTTGCATAATATCGAAGCCATGGAAAACACGGAGCATAAACACTTTCACTCCTTAAAGCTTATTTAGAACATTCTTCTAGATACAATACTTTATTATGAGCAAAATCAAGTAAAATGTTGAGTCAAAACAGACTGTTATTAAACTAATATTGGCTCATTTACCATGGCAGTTTTGAAATTTGGTTTTCAATATATTGTCAGAATAGGTAAAGAGATTGTGTAGTAACCCCATATTGCCTCATTCATATGTTGATATATTCTACTCAATTTCAGATTTCTATTAGAGGAAAAATCCAAAGTTATTAAATGGAAATTGCTCATATTATTAGATAAACTATTCCCTTACCAACAATAACTTTTCCTGTAAACTTTCTTTATTCTTCTCCATAGCTGAAATCTACCTTGGATCAAAATATTTAATTACCGAGTAATATTGAAAACTCTAAATCTAAATTTTTATCATATGTTCAGCTTGTATTACGCAACTAATATTTGATTTTATGCTGCCATAAAAATTAAAAGTCATACATATAACTAAGATCACGTTATCTATTTCCTTCCCACAACAAAATGCAATTCACTGCATAATTTTGTATGATTAAGAATTAACAATTATCACCAATTATTCATAATAAATATATACTTTGAAAATCGAATTTCCCCTTCTTAATTAGTATTCTTCTTGCTAATAACTGAATTAAAATTTAGGACATTTTTCAGAGAAATACGTGTTACTACAAAATTATGGCATCATCCTTCAAACAAGACTATAGTCACTGATAGAAAAGACAAGCGAATTAATGGGAAACCTGGAAAAATAGTACAGTTATTTACAATAGGAAAACTCATTCTGCCACTGCAAGCATTCTTTTATTTAACAAATAGGCATGAAATATTATTATTGAAACCAAGTATAAAACAAAATAACAGGATTGACTATTTCCTTTGAGGTGAATTTTAATTTATGAAAAAATTCTTGAGAATAAATGTTTTAGAAATCTTTACTCCAAAACATTCTAAAACTCAAGGTACAGGCACTGGAGAGATATCTCTCTGCATATAATCACTGGCTGCTCTTGCAGAGGACTGGGACTTATTTCCCAGAACCCTCATGCAAATAGAGTTGTAACTCCATTTTCAAAAGGGCTAATGCCCTCTTTTGAATTCGGTTGGCACTAGGCATGCACATAGTACAATACGCATATTCAGACAAAACATGCCTTTATCAAATATTAAATAAAATCAAGACAATTTTTAAATTAAAAAAACAAAATCAATGCACAAAAATTGAAACGCTGTTTATAAACTTTCCTTTTAAATGTCTTCATTGAGGCCAGAGTCCCCACCCTGTCACCTTTCATCAAGAGCCAAGCACCCGTAATGTTTTCCTGACACTATGAAGTCTCTTCAAAATGTCAATTCCAGCTAAAGATTTCACATCCCAGAGAAACTTTCTTCAATCTCTTTATCGCTCATGTCTTTCTCTCCTGATGATACGATCCGCCTCCAAAGGGTTTGGCCTAACTGCTTCTAAAGCACACATTTACAGAAAACATTTGCAAAGTGAATATTTAAGAAAAGGGTCTGTCTCCCTCGGTAAGCACCTTATGCCTTCCCTTCAGTGTGTGACCCTGACATTTTAGTAATTGCTTCAACCTTCGTGAAGCTGGGCGTTGTGCCTCTGCTAGATGAAACACTTCCTGGCCTCCTTATTTCAGTTCTCCACTTTGATCACTGTGCCACTAGACTCTTCTCAGCCCTGGCCAGGGCTGCTTTTAGACTGTCAACAGAGCTAAATCGAGGACCTTTTTCCCGTGAAAACAGAGTACTCGTGGTGAAAAGTGGTTTCATTACTTCTCTTCTTTTCTGTTCATTTTGGATTAACCAAATGTATCTGTGAAAGTGATTTTGTTTTTACTAATTATTATTTACCAATTATTATTATTCATTTCCTTTATTTAAAATTTGAACCTGATGGACATTCTATAACAACTGTAAAGTGGTTCAAATTATATGTTTACAATATATATATTTTTATATAATATATATGATGTTAATATCTCATGTATGCTGTTTGTTGACTGTTAATATCATTTCAAACTGAGATGAAACAACATAAAGAGTTAAGTATGTTTATGGAGAAATAAATCAAAATAAGGCTTACCTTATTATCTTTTTTTTAGGGAAGTATAAATTTTCTCCATGCTTAAGTGTTACCCATTTATGTGAGATGTGCTCATTAGAGGGAGTGAAACCTTGTATGTCGTGTGTTTTAAGATAGTTGCTCTGATGAATGTTTCTGCCCTCCAAAATTCTTGTCAAAACATAGTCCCCAGTTTGGGGAGATGGTTCAGAAAACTGCCTGCTGCTCAAACGTGAAGATGCAGGTTCAGATGCCTATCATCCACAAAGAAGGGCAGGTATGATGAGTTGTCTGTGATGCTAGCAGAGCAGAGGCAGAAACAAACTGAACTCCAGCTCACTGGCCAGCTCAACTAGCCAGTCAGTGAGTGACGAATTCAGTAAGACAGCTTGCCTCAAAAACGATTAAACAAGAGAACAATTGAGAAAGACGGGTGGTGATGTTAATCTCTGGCCTCTACATGCACTCTTATGTGCACAAACACGCACACACACACATGCACGCACGCACACACGCACACACACACACCCACCACAAAACAAATAAACAAAACAACTAAACAACCTAACCACTAATATAAAGTGAGGCTGTAGCTAGTGATTAGGTCATGTGAGCATGTCTTGCGAGCTTCTTGTCCAGGAAAGTTTCAGGATCCTTCTAAAAGAGTCCCAAGCAAGAACTATCTTGTCCCTTCTTTAACATGAGGAGCCAAGTGTGACGACAGTGCTTATATACCAGGAAATGGGGTTTTCCCAGAAAGATCTGCTACCTTGACTCAGACTTCCAGCTTCTAGAGCTATGAAAAAGGAAATTCTGGTTTTATCAGCTGTGTGGTTTGCAAGAATTTTTGTTGTAGTAGCCTGAGCAGACTATGATAAAGTTCTTTGCTAGACCCACAAACTGCTAGTTTTTCTAAGAAGATGTGGTGCAATCCTCCAATAGATTTGACAGTAATGAAGGATGATATTAAGCATCTATGAACAGTGTGGTTTCAAAATCTAATTTATCCAAGATTTTTGGTTTTTATATTTTTAAAACTTTGAAAATCATTTAAACATTTTATACATACTTTGTCTTGGTTAGGAAATTTTCCAGAAGATAGCCATTGGGAATAAACAATATTGTTACTGATAACCTGTATATACACTCACATTTTTTTTGTTTAAAATGTATTTTCTTCTTACTGGGCACAGATATGTACATAATTATGGGTACAGTATGACATTTTAATGTGTATAATGACTATCAACCAGATTTGGATTACTGGCAAGTGTTACCTCAGATGTCACTGAAATTCTTATGTTCTCCCCTCAGCCCATATTTCCTCCTTGTTGAGAGGTAACCAGTGTAGAAATTTGGTATTTTGTTCCCCTGGTTTTTATTATGGTTTGACCCAGTTGCTTTAAAATCTCCACATGGTAGTTATTTTTTTTATTATTTCAAACTTTCTAGAGTAGAACTATGAACATATTCTGTGACTTACTTTTTCATTCTGTGTTCTGGAAATGTCACCACGTAATTCATTCCTCTGTGTGAATTAGAAACAGAAGCCCTCTGTCCTGATGTAACCCCACGTGAGAAGATGTCATGTTGTCCTCACACCTCCTTTAATCTAGCATACAACCAACTCAGCATTCTGCCATGCCCTAGGGAAGGGACAGTGCTATAAAACATAGAGGCAATAGGGAAATCATTCTGTTGTCAGGATTCTTAGTTCTGTAATCTAGACCAAAGTGAATGGAAAGTATTGATGTTATAAGCAATAGCTTTGAGATACGAAGATGGGGTTTGGCAAAGATCTACTCAAATTCTACTTTAATTCCAGTTCTATTTCACATTAGTTTGTGAACTATAATGCGGGGTTAGGAAGAACTTAAATGTAGCTTAATAATTCAATTTTAAATTATTTGCCAAGTTTCTATGCTAAAGCATGAGCCAAGGTACTATTTTGTATTTCTAGGCAAACAAGATTTGAATCAGCTTCTGACAATTCCATCATCCTCTGATTGCTTCCAAGAGTAGCTGACTTTCTCGTATACAAAGGTCATATAGAGTACACAAAAACAGAGACTTGGGCAGAATTGTTCTGCATCCTTATAGTAGAAACAAACAGGCAGGGTAGCAGAAAAGTACATCTCAACAGCCTGGGTCCTTTCAGAATCTATTTTATTCACTAAGCTTTATTGAGTATCACTGAGAGTAAAAACTAAAATAGACTATGAGATTTTTACAGCACAATCTACTTCTGAATCTTATGAATTTAAATAGGCTTAAGTAAATGGTCAAAGACAGCAATTCTGAAATAGTATGAGTATTCTTGATCCACTGGAGAGAATTCTTACCAAAGATTAAAATTAAATGTGATATATAAAAATGAAGATATATTTTCTTCTCTCAGTTAGTGAGCTAAGGCTGCTATATCTTCTGTCACTTGTTTATATGGTGGCAATTTAAATTCCTGATGTGTGTCTAATGTTGAACCATTATTTCAAGTTATCTCTAAAATGAGAACAGGGAGGCCACCCTAAAAAAGCTCTCAATAGCAGAAGAAAAGAAAAGGCTCTAACCCTTTACAACCACTTCCTGAAAGATTTAAGGCAATGTGTTAAGTTCACCATTAGTCCTTGTCTAAGAAAAGATGATAGCTCTCTTTTCAAATTTGGCAAACATGTTGAACCCACAATAGATAAAAAAAAAAGTCATAAGTGTTTCCCTTTGTGTTAAATCTCCTCCTGTATTTCTACTCTGTGAGTCTGTGGCAAAATGCAACAATGAAATGCCATTTTCATGAATTTTGAGAAAACTAGGCGTCAAGGCGGTTGTTGTTCCAGGCTCTTGTGATCACTATTTCTGATCTTTGTTGCTTTCTGTCTTTTGCTTTTGCCTTAAAAATAAAACCTTTTTTTTTATCACTTGTTCCTTTGCTCCTATCAGTGTCCTGATTTACCTTGAATTTTTATAAATTCTCCCTCTTACCAGCTTCTCACTAAGCCTGGATTACACTTACCTTTCTCCATTCTACTGTGAACAATACACATAGAATATACATAAAAGTGTCCCACAAAACAAAGTTGACTTAAATGTGAACTTACATATATAATTAGTAATCAAAAAAGAGTTCATTCATATAAGTTAGTATAAGCAAATAATTTTAAATCATGAACAATTTGTCTACAAAAATTGCAATGTCTAAAACTCGAAAAACAATAGTCATAATCGGGGCAAGTCAATGAAAATAAAACTGCTACAAAATTAGATTTGCAAAATTTTAAAGATATTGAGCCTCAGTTTACATGAAATAATATGTCTTAGGAGTGAACAAATGAATAGATTCAGAAACTACAAGTCTTAAATTTTAATTTTAAGGCTAAGTTTTATCATAAAGACAACCACATTGAACCTCAAACAAGAGAAAGATGGAAGTACACTTGAACACATTGGTACAGGAGACCACTTCCTAAATATAATCCTAGTAGCACAGCAGCAATAAATAAACAGGACCTCCTGAAACTGAGAAGCTTCTCTAAAGCAAAGGATACAGTCAACAAGACATACATGGATCTAATCCACATGGGATGTAAAAAAATACAAGATCTCCTGAGTATATTGGAAGCATGTGGACCATGGGAGAGAGTAGAAAGGGCAAGGAGAGGAAGGAAGGGGAGCAGAGAAAAATATATAGCTCAATAAAAACAATAAAAAGAAAAGAAAAAAGATTAAGTTTTATGTGAATTTAATGGCAAGGTATCTATATAGATTATAAATATGTATTATACCCATACATCATTATATTTATTTATAATACTTATATGATATATCTATACATTATTTTGTGATGTATTGTATATTATATATACCTATATACTATGATCCATAATATATTATTGTTATTAATTATAATTATAATTATAATTAATTATAATTATATATTATTGTCTGGAGAAGAAAGGGGAGTGGAACCAACAGAAACATCTACTGCTCTCATCTATTTATTTCATTTTATTTCTCAGTATTTTAAGACTAATAAAAGAAGAAACAGTTCAATAATAGCCATGCTAAAAGTCTTCAGGTATAATCTCTGTGCTAAATAGTGGAGCTCCCTTCAATCTCCATAACACACTCCATATCTGAGCTTAGCATTAATTTTCTTTATATTTATTTCCTGGACTTTGAAACCTAAGCATTAGTCCATATGAAAAGGGAAGAATATAGGAAGGAATAGTGAAATTCTAAGATACAGGATGCTCCATTTGTGCAGGAGGTTGTAATGAGCATGCATTGTTGCAAGTTTTTCACCTAGTGCCTAGTACATACTAAACGCTAAGTAAACAAACTAACTTTCAACGTGGGCACATGCGTGGGACAATGAGCTTTTCCTAAATACCTTCTGTGAGGTGAAGAAGATTGCAAGCTTGTTTTTTCTGTTTGTTGAAAATGTGTCTCCTCTATTAAGTGTGTGAAGAGACTTTGATGAGCGCTGAAGGAACTAGGACTGTGCTGTCTTCCTTTTATAAACTGAGCCAGTTGCGCTAACACAATTTTCAGATTATGGATTCAGTAAAGTTATCATAGAAACTCTGATTCCGATCCTCAGGTGTCTCATTTTAAAAATGTGTTATTGTGATTTGATTCTTAAACACATATGCCACGCTACTTAATATTTAAATTTTAAATCTTCAGTGAAGTTGAATGTCTAGTGTAAATCAAGTAAAGTATATTTAAGCTTCATCTACCATGATCTACAAGAAAAAGCTTAAATAATACAGCTATTATTTTAGCATATTCCTATGAGGAAGGATTTCAATATTAGTCCCAAATCCATTTCTATGTTTCATTTTTATATTATAGAAATAATTTAAAAGACAACATGGAAGTGTATACTTCCAGACTCACAATAAAAAGAAAAGATGCAGTTTATCATGAAGAATGGTTTTACTTGAGACTACAGCTTTCATAAAACATCTGGATTACAGCAACTAAACTGATGCTGACGTTCCTTAGATGTAAATATAATATCCATATGTCACCCAACATGAAAATTTTCAGGTTTATTTGTTTTTGTTAGCCTCTGTAGTCTCTGAATAAATCAAGAACTGTTTACATTTTCTTCATTTCTCAGCTTCATTCCATCTAGTTAAACATTTGTGTTGAGTGTAATGTATTCATATTTCAAGAAAATCCTCTATTCTTTGACACCATGCATGATTCAGCAAGACAACATCAGAGACAATAATAGCTCTGCCTTCCTATCTCAGTCAGACTACCAGAATACATTCTTAGAAAGCTGCTGGAGTTCTTTTTATAATTTTACTTTCTGTGTTAGTGACCCACTGTACTGTGGTTTCATAAAGCTTGTATTTGAGTCAGAGTTCTTGGGCAGTATAGTCTTCTTGTCAATAGACTTGAATGTGCATACAGTGGAAATCACGTCTCTGTACAAGTGATCTTCATCTAATTCCTCCTAAACTTCACCTTAGTCTACTTCTGAACATAGTAATGATGCTTTTGCTATCTATTTGGACTGGTGATCCTTTAGTGTTCTTACCATAATCATAGCAGGAGGTCTTAAGTTTGCTAACCTCTTATTATTCCAAATCCTATTGAACTCTGAACCCTTGTAGTTTTTGTTGTTGTTGTTTTAATTAATATTTGTTTGTTTTTCCCGAGTCTAATCATATTTCTGAGCCTTAGAGTAGTGCATAAATACTTGCTTAAAGCCGACTATATATATAAAATAAATTCCTGTTCTAAATACTCTTCATAGTGCTTATAAAGCTGTGCTTTACTAGCATTAATTAGCTTATGTCTTTTAAATATATAAGAGGAAGTCTTCCCAACAGAGGACAATGGGCTACAAAATGATGTTTGACAGACTTACTTTACAAAAACATATGTCGCGAATGATTGCCCTACTTTTCTCTTCAAATTTGAAAAGCACAAAATGCTGATTATTCACTCAAAAAAGTAGTTCAATGTCCTGTCATATGCCAGTGAGTGACTGAGGTGCCAGAGAACAGAGTGATGGTTACAAGAGGTATGGTTCCTGGATCCCTAGAACAAACACACTGTGGCAAAGATAGACAAGCAAGCAGGGATAAAAACGCAATTTGATAAACCCTATAATTTATGTTGTTGATGAACATAAAATGGCCAAATGCATGCTTCTAAATGATAATCACATGAACATCTACCTGAGAGGCAATTAGGTATAGATTAAATGAAATGATGGGACTGAAGAAGAGGGAAACCATTTGTCAGTAATCCGGGAAGAAGGAATATCATGTGTGAGGGGACGAAGGATTTTTATTTGCTTTCAGTGAACTGAAGTGATGTTACATAAGCCATTAGAATTCATAACAGATTTAACATTACATTTTTTGACTTAGGGTGTAACATATTAGACTGTAGAACAATCATAATGTCAGAAACTATAAAACTGTTGCATTAGCTTTTCCACTGAACAAGCTCAAGAGTGTGGCATGACTTCCAATTGCCTCATTTTGTTCCTCCTTACCCTATCGTCTTGTAGTGTTACAAGAAAATGCACTTACAGAGCTCTGGGTGTCACAGAATTAGAATGAACATATCTGTAGAGAATTGATTAGTTTTCTTTCTGGTTGAGATGTACAACATGCACTAGATGATGAAGCTTTGCTATGCATGCCAGGCAGGAATAAGTAGGCAATTACTCCCCAAGGCATGGATTCTCTCTCTGGCTGCGAAAACTCTGCCATTTGTGACGGGAGCTTTTGTTTGCTCTACCTAGGAAGCTACATTTCTCCATTATTCTAAACTTCAGCAAGGTTACTAAAGATGAGGTACTTCTTGAAAATGAAATGATACCCGTAAAATTAAAAAGAAATCTAACCAAACAAGATATGAAAGTATTTTCTGCCGCCTCAGAATTAATCAATGGACATATGGATTGAGGACAAGAAATAGGAATTACTCTAAATTCTACAGATGATTACAAATGACTAATTTGGCCATTACCTGCAGTGAAGAGAATGTGAAAATTGTGTTTGGGCTACAGTTTCAAAATTATATTACAAAGCTACTCTGGCTTTCTCTGCTATCTTGGCCTTTCTCTTGATCACTCAGTAAAACCAGCTTCCATGGCATAAGCTAACCTGTGGAGAGAACCAAGAAGTGATGATTTAACAGACAAGGACTAAGAACCTGAGGCCTGCTGTTCTGGGCTGAGTAGTATCCATGTTTTCCTCAGAATAGACCAGTTCTGAAGTCTTTAGAATAACTTCAGTGTGGTCAATAGAATGGGTGTAAACTCAAATTGACCTTAAAGGAAGAAATTTGACACATGGAGAATATGATGATGATACAGAGAAAGTGGTCGTTTATTTGACCAAGGATAAACACCTGAAATAGACCTTCACACGAAGTCTGAAGAATTCAAGTTTATCAATAGTCTTTAAGTTTTAATCATTAAGCTTTACCTTAAAGTTGAGACTTCTTGTCTTTATAAGCTGCATTAATTAAATATTAGATGATTAGACAGCTCGGTCTATGGAACATTGTTATGGCAGTCCCAGCATACATTTCCCAGCAAGAGTGGGCAAATGAGTCGAGAATGGCATTGAAAGTAACTCCTCTCCAAGTTGAGCTAGAAAAAGTCCAGGAGTGTTGTAAACAGGCAGGTCAGGAAATTGAATCTGATGTGAAGTGGAATATAAATCTGTGGCTTTTATTGTAAAAAATGGAAGGAGATTTATCCAAAGATCTAAGAGGTGTTTGAGTAAAGGAGACTTTTGTTTGCTCAACCTAGGAGATTACATGTCTCCATTTTCCCAAACTTCAACAAGGTAACTTAAAAAGAGGTACTCCTTAAAAATGAAATAATACCTGTTAAATTGAAAATAAATCTAACACAGCAAAATATCAGATATATTTTCTACTACCTCAAAAAAGGCTCGAATGAAGCTACTTCACATGGATATAAAAAGTCTAATTATGAGAAGAGAGAACATTTCTGGGACAGGAAGTACAAAGTAAGAAAATCAACGTGGAAAGTATAAAAATCAACTTTGGGAAATACACAGCTTTAGGGTCAGACTGGGAGAGAGGATCCAACATTGAAACCAAGGGGGGAACTACTTACAGTTCACACATACGTGCCTTGAAACCAAGATGAGAGGGAGAAGAAACAGTCGGGAAGTCTTTCAAAAACAGATTTGTGTCATCTTTCCCCTTACTAAAGAGTATATTAGAAAAGCCCTTCATGACCCTATTTTCTTCTTCATCAGTGACTTTCAGACATCAGTTGGAAAAGGCCAACTGTTACCTCTATCCAGAGTGTGCTACCAACAGAGCCTGCTTCTCTGGGATCTCATTACCTTCTTTCTTGTTTTCTCATATAGTTTCCTGTCTTCAACTCCCAAACAGTAATGTATTATGTATTAAACCTTAGTGATATGTCATCTTATCATTTGCCATACATTTTAACATCTTGACTTCTTTTATGAGTTATAAATTAAATCAATGAAAAGGCATTTAAATGCTACTGAAATATACTTCTTAAGTAGAAACTAATAATCCTACCATGTGTTGGGAATCAAGATTTTGGTCTCAGGGGGTCTGAAGAGATGGATCAGCCTTTAAGAGCATACCCTTCTCATGTAGAAGATCCATGTATGTTTCCCAGCACTCACGTTGGGTGACTCAGCTTTACCTACAGATTCTGGAGGTGTGACATCTTCGTACGATCTCTTCTGGTGCCTGCAGGCACATGCTAATACCCATACTCAGACAAAACCACGTAATTTTCTTTTTTTTAACATTTATTTATTATGTATGTCTGTGTATATGCCTGCAGGCCAAAGTCACTAATAAAAATAATTTAGTTTCTATCATTCCAGTCAGCTTCACTATATATTGAATATATATTATAGATGTACATAATTATATGATTTGTTATACAATCACATTATTATTTATATTATGTATAATTATATTATTTATGTAGAACACATAAAGCATGTTATTATATCTGAATATATCTTGATACTTTAATGATTTATGTTGAGATTATAACTGAAAAAGCATGGGATAAAACCGGAATCTCCGAACATGGCGAACAACGAGGGCTGATGAGAAGCCAAGGACAATGGCACTAGGTTTTGATCCTACTTCATGTTCTGTCTTTGTGGGAGCCTAGCCAGTTTGGATGCTCACCTTCCTAGACCTGGATGGATGGGGGGAGGACCTTGGACTTTCCACAGGGCAGGAAACCCTGACTGCTCTTTGGACTGGAGAGGGAGGGGGAGAGGAGTGGGGGGAGGGGGAGAGTAGTAGGAGGAGGGGAGACGGAAATGGGAGGCTGGGAGGAGGCGGAAATTTTTTTTTTCAATAAAAAAATAAATACATATTAGAGTACTACTCAGCAGTAAAAACCAAGGACTTCTTGAATTTTGCATGCAAATAGACAGAAATAGAAAACACTATCCTGAGTGAGGTAAGCCAGACCCAAAAAAAGGAACATGGGGTGTACTCACTCATATTTGGTTTCTAGCCATAAATAAAGGACACTGAGCCTATAATAAGTGATCCTAGAGAAGCTAAATAAGAAGGAGAACCCAAAGAAAAACATATAGGCATCCTCTTGAATATTAACCTTCATCAGGCGATTAAAGGAGACAGAGACCCACATTGGAGCACCGGACAGAAATCTCAAGGTCCAAATCAGGAGCAGAAGGAGAGAGAGCAAGAGCAAGGAACTCAGGACCGCGAGGGGTGCACCCACACACTGAGACAATGGGGATGTTCTATCGGGAACTCACCAAGGCCAGCTGGCCTGGGTCTGAAAAAGCCTGGGATAAAACCGGACTCGCTGAACATAGCCGACAATGAGGACTACTGAGAACTCAAGAACAATGGCAATGGGTTTTTGATCCTACTGCACGTATTGGCTTTGTGGGAGCCTAAGCAGTTTGGATGATCACCTTACTAGACCTGGATGGAGGTGGGTGGTCCTTGGACTTCCCACAGGGCAGGGAACCCTGATTGCTCTTTGGGCTGACAAGGGAGGGGGATTTGATTGGGGGAGGGGGAGGGAAATGGGAGGCGGTGGCGGGGAAGAGACAGAAATCTTTAATAAATGAATAAATAAATAAATAATAAAATAAAAAATAAATAAATATTTAAAAAAAGAGATTATAATTTATAATGTATTATACTCACCCTTTAATATATCCAAAGAATTAGTCATGGGACTTCTCTCAAATAGAAAAATATTACACAAAATACATGATATTTGTATGTGATTAAATACTTTTTCGTACATATTTTATACTTACTAAAAGGTCAAGAACAAATTCTCCTGTGTATATTTGACTTCAAATCACATGATAAATAATATAATACACATGACATGTCAAGCATTTTTATAATGTATTACCTAAGGAATAATTGATAAGAAAAGGTCTGTGTCATCATCCAAGCAATTTTTTTCAAATATTTGTCTTCTGTTTGACTAAATCTACTGAATCAGAACCTATGGATATTCAGGGAAGACTAGATAATCATTTTTGTCATTTAAAATTCATGCAGATAGTGTTACAGATATCTTTCATGAGGGTGATTATTAGTGGTTACATAAAAACATTTTGTGTGTATATTGTGTCTGCTTCTATTGGACATGAGAGTGGTTTTCTTCTACTTAGAAAACTATATTTGTTTCTCATCTCCTAACTTAAGAGCAATTTATAGAAAAGAATAGGCAGGCTCCTAAGGAATTTGATTTGAATTTCCAAATAGGGAAAAGCTGGACTGTGTGGAGACATGTGCTTCTAACAGAATGATGCAGAGACTGCTTCCATTCATTCTATTCAATTCCAATGCTCTGAGTTATTTTATAATTTTTTAATGTAAGCTTATGGGATTTGTTAAGCTATGCATATTTAATATTATTCTTTGAGATAAAAATATTCTTCCTTTACATAGTCAAATCCTGGACATCTTTCAGGGAAAAAAAAGCATAATGCTGGACATTCTAAAGCTTATTTTTCTTTTTTAATATGTAAAAGCTTTTTTTATGAATTCACTGAGAATTTTATATAGTATATTTTTTATTATGTTTGCTTCTTCACTCCTATCCTTAACTCTTTCAGGATCTACCATACCTTTCGATTCTATGCTTTTAATTTAATAACCCATAAAATCCAATTTGTGCTACCCATATACTTAGGAGTGTGGGACCTTCCACTGTAACTAGGTCTACAAGGAACTATACCTTTGAAGAAAACTGACTCTCCCACCTCAGAACAGTATCAGTTGTCCACAGCTCCTTTATTGGCCTTAGGGGCATAGGCCTCATCTATGCTAAATTCTAGCTGGTTTGATCTTGTGCAGGTCTTGTTCAGACAACCTCAGTTGCTGGGAGTTCATGAGTACAGTGGTCCTTTCTTGTGTAGAAGATATTCTTTCTTTCTGGTCCTCCCTCAGATGTGGATCTTACAGTTTTTCTGACTCCTCTTATATCACAGTGCATGAACCTTGAGGAGAGAGGGTTCTATACATGTCCCATATATGACTGAACATTCTACTGACTAGTGATACTATTTTCTGCACTTTGACGAGTTCTGAGAGTCTGCGTTAACCATCATTCACTGAAACTTCTCTTTAGATGTCTTAGACTAACCTTTCAGTACAGAAATATGAATATAGAGGGCAGTGTGAAACTAACACTAGAGATATTTTTAAAAGTCAAATTGAAATCTATTTTATTATATATTCATAAATGTGTACCTATGTATATATATATTGAGCTGTATATACATATAATAAGCTATATACACTGATATATATTGTATCTATGTATATATTGAGCTATATATATACATATAATGAGCTATATATAGTGATAAATCTTAATACAAAATACTTTAATTGGAGTTACTCAACATGGGTATTATGCTCACCATAGAACCAAATAAAAAAACTCAGTAGGATATCTCCTTTAAATTGTTCATTAGTAGTGTTTCAGAAATCCCCGGCCAAATAATATGGGTTATTGTCATTATTCTTGGTTGCCAACCAGAATTTGATGGTAAGACCCTATTCTTGAAGACACTACATGCACGCATCAGAGAACATGAAGAAATCATATTAGTGCTGACCAGGAATCTTCCTCCCACCTCTGGTTTCATAACTTTGGAAAGTTGTTTGCTGGGTAGGAAAGTCATCAACATTTTTATCCATCTGTGATGCTATTCCCCTGGGTATAATAGTAGCACAGATGACGTGGAGGTAACCAACCACTCTCTGATTCAATTCAAAACCAACTCCACAGAGGAAACACATGCCTGGCACCATAAATCTGACCAAGAACCTTTGGTGGTAGAGCCCAAAGGCTCCAAGGGTGAAGTTACTACCATTAAATTTAAAGTCTTAATCCCATGATAATAGCAGAACTGAAAGTTTTTGAACTGAATTTAAATGACACAAACGGTGCTATTTATTATTGCTCCTCTGGCATCTCACTTTTGGAAATGGAGTTATAAAACTGAAGAACCACATTGATTTAGAATACTTTCTACAGCTCAAAATGAATTTCTGTTGTTTTTGTGCTTTTTTGATGGTGCAAAGTATTTAGATATTATGTGTTATATATCAAGGGACAACTCAGTGTTTGGATTTAAGGGCTTGTACTGAATTTTAAGGGGATATAATGAAAGAAAGAGAGAATTTCGGTATATTTTCTTCCCAATGTTTCTCTACATCAACTATAATAAATAAAATAGAAACATTAGGCAAATGAGTGTATAAAGTCTCTAAAGTGGGTAGATTTTCTCTTTTGAGGAGGTTGTGGCATACACATATTCCTGCTTGATGTCAATATCAAGCGGCAGACCTTCAGTTCATTTTACACTAGAGGCCAAAAATGAAATTAAAGTGGTTCTAATCATAAAATCTATTGTCATTCACAATATAAGATATATTTCTCTTTAAGAACTAGGTTTATAAACTCTTAAATTAAATCAAGCTTAAAATTCATAAAATATTTAAAAAGACAACACTTTATTTTAAGAATCCTAAGAAAGTTGAGCATGGTCCCATACCTCTTTAATCCGAGCTCTTGGGAATCAAAGGCAGGCATGTGTCTCTAAATCAAAATCCAACCTGGTCTATAGCTCTATAGACAGTTTACAGTATATCCAGAACATATGGAGACCCTTTCTCAAGCAAAAGGAATTCTAAACATTAGCATTCACAGCATAGAAAGCATAGAGTAGGACTAATATGTGCACAGGGTTGGTTCACGCTCTCTTTCAAAACATGGCCTGTGTAAGCTTCAGGAGGTCACTTTCTATGAACATTCAGATATTTGTTTATGAAATTTAATTGATGATTTTCTTTAAATGACCCTCCCCTCTACCTATTTTTTTTCATTTGCAATCCTTACTATCCTTTCTGTGGATTCATTTCTAGTGCTGTTAACTGAAAATAGTAACCTGTACACCACAATTGTGTTCAAGGTTTTAAGAGCAGTGAGCATTAGTTTCTGAGACTAGACTGTACCAGATATTGTCAAATAACATTTTGACAATTCTCTATGTCAGAGATACTTTTGAAGAAGAGTGATGGTAGTTGTGAATAGATTTGTCTTTCAGTTGTCTGAAGAATAAACACCTCATTACTGATAAAACTCTGCTCTGATAGAGTTAATTTCACCTGCGGTTCCATGTCACAGTTTCAAAACTCTAGTAACAAATTAATAATAGAGAATGCAAGGCACACCTCACAGAGCCAAAATGGTAGCTGGAGAATGTCAAATTTGTTTGAACTTCCCCTCTTGTTTTTGTTGTTGAATTGTTTTGTTTCATCTTGTTTTTCTCTTTAAAAGAACTACCCTTCAAAGACAACCATCATTCAGACAAAACAACAGCCTACAAAATGCGAAAAGGTTTTTTTTTTCCAACTCTTCTTTTTCCTCCTACTGAATTGCCTCATCCACCCTTGATATGGGGGTTTGTGCCTAATCTTATTGTATCTTGTTATGGCATGTTCAGTCTATATCTATGGGGAGCCTTTTCTTTTCTGAGGATAAGTGGAGGAGCAGTGGACCTAGGGGAGAAGAGATGTAGTGGAGACTGGAAGGAGTAGAGGGAGTGGAGAGAAGGGAGGGAGAAGAGGGATGGGAAGTTGCAGATGGATTATTAGAGAAGTATTAGAGAAGAATAAATCAAAAGAAAAAACTAAAAAGAAAAAAATTAAGAAAAAATGGGATATAGATAAAAAACAGAATTCTCAACAGAGGAAACTCAAGTGGTTAAGAAATACTTAAAACAATGTTCAGCATCCTTGGCCATGAGGGAAATGCAATTCAAAACTGCTTTGAGATTTCATCTTATACCTGTTGGGATGATGAAGATCAATAATGCAAGTGACAGCTCATGTTAGTGAATATGTGGAGTAAGGGTAGCACTCATCCATTGCTGGTGGGAGTGTAAACTCATACAGCCACTATGGAAACTACTCTGGCAGTTCCCCCAGAAAGAAGGGAATGGATCTACATCAAAATCCAGCTTTGTCACTCTTGGACATAAACACAAATAACACTTCATCCTCACAAAGACAGTTGCTCAGCCATGTCCATTGTTGCTTTATTCAAAATAGCCAGAAAATGGCAATAGCCTAGATGTCTCTCCATATAAGAATCGATAAAGAAAATGTGACATATTTACACAATAGAATATTAACTCAACTGTTAAAAAAAAAGTCGGCATTCTGAAATTTGCAGGCAAATTGATGTAACTAGAAAAAGTAATCGAAGTCATCGTGAGCACGGTAACCCATACCCAGAAAGATAAATGTGGTATACTTTTGTTTATATGTAGATATTAGCCACTAAGTGAATAATAACGAAGTCTACAGACCTATAGAAGTTAGGTAGAGAGGAAGGAAAAAAAAGGGACACATGAATCTCCCTGAGAGAGGAAAGTAGATGAGGTTTTATGGGTGAAATGGGAGTTGGAGGGTGGGAAAAAAGGATCGGGTAGAGAAGGGGAGAGAAAAGTGATTAGAAAGGGAATGAAGAGAGAGACAGCTAAAATTAAATGGCATTTGAGGGGTAGTATGGAAGCCTAGTGCAGGGGAAACGTCCTAAAATAGATAAATTCAATCATAATGAAGTCTACAATTAATGGGGGAGATGGAATCCTAACTGACCATCTCTCATCACCAAACCAAGCGTCAGGTACTGAGACAGTGATAAATCTGATTGAGTTGTTGGCCGAATTATTCCCATAGGAATTCCCAAACAACCCAGGCTGTCATTAAGACAATAGTTTGCTCTATACAAACTGGCAGCAAGGTCCTATTGCTGAAGATAGCACCCATGCAACTAATTGAATAAGTAAAGGTCCCACTGGTGCCTACATAGAACTTTTATGCCTACTGTTTTAGTTAGTTAGGGTTTCTGTTGCTGAAATGAAACAATTTGACAAAAACAATGTGAGGAGGAAAGCATTTATTTCCCTTCCAGTTTCATATAGCATTTCATGATCAAAAACAGTAAGGGCAGTAACACACACAGGGCAGGAACTTAGAGGCAGGAGCTGATGTAGAGGCAATGATGTGCTGCTTACTGGCTTGTTTCCCATGGTTTGCTCAGTCTGCTTTCTTAAAGATCGCAGGACCACCAGGTCAGTGATGGCACCACCCACAAAGGACGGGCCCTCCCCAATCAGTCTCTAATTAAAAAGATGCCCTACAAGCTTTCTACAGCCCGATCTTAAGAAAGCATTTTCTATTGAGGTTCCCTCCTTTCAGATAACTTTAGTTTGTGTCAAACTGATATAAAACTATCCAGCACACAAGTGACCTTTGTATGGGAAAGTGGTTATCTTCAGGCTACAAAATTAGAAAAGTTAAACACCAACCCAGCCATAACTCCTTTAAACTACAATGCTTTTCGGCCTGCAAAATATACTGGGGTAATGTTGGCATAAAACTTGTGGGAGCAACCAACCAACAACCCAACCACTGATTTGATTTCAGGCCCACTCCTGGAGATGGAATCCATTCTTGACACTGCTTGGGTAACCAAGAACCAGAGACTAGAGAGCCCAGAGAAATAAGATAAAATCAAATACCACTGGTCTAAAAACAAGTAAACACACATAAAAACAGTGATAAAATGACTCCTAATGATATTTATTGTGCATTCTGCCGTGCCCACAGATCAGTTCCATACTCAGAGTATTCCACGATCATTAGATAAGCTTCCTCCTGCAGCAGAAGAGAAAAATGCAGAGACCCACAACCAGACATTTAACAAAAGGAGAGACCCTGAAACACACAGCTCTAAATGGGATGTCTCCAACAGATGTCTCCATTCAGAACTCAGAGAACCCTGCAGAATAGGAGGCAGAAGGAATCTGAGAGCAAGTGGGGATAATAGAGAACACCAGGAAAACAAGGCCCTCTAAATCAACATGAGCAAAGTTCATACAAACTCGCAGACTGAAGCAGCAAGCAGACACAGCACTGCACCAGGTCCTCTGAATATATATTATAGCTTCCAGTTTAGTTGCTTTTTATGGGACTCTTCAATGTGAATGAGTGGTTCTCTGATTCTTGTGCCTTCTCTTGGACTCTTTTCCTTCTGTTAGTTTGCCTTGTCCAACTTCAATATGATGGTTTCTGTTTTAACTTATTATATTTTATTTTGTTAGATTTTGTTGTTATCCACTAGAAGACTGTTCTGTTCTAATGAAATGCAGAAATGGAGCGAATGAGTGAATCCATATGGGAGGGGAGGTGGGGAGTTGCTGAGAGGAGTAGATGGAGGGAAAACAACAATCAGGTTATATTGTATGAGAAAAGAATCTATTTTAAATAAAAGAAAAATAAATAAAAAACCCGTCTTTGTATTATTTTCAGTAACTGACAATTCATGTATAATATTATAATATATATTTAAATAACACTCCTTCATTTTTTTAAAAAAATATCCAGGTTAGCAAGAAATGTCCTACAAATGGAGTCAACTTGACTAGATAATATTATCTATCCACTGGCTGATTTTTAGGTACATTCCTTGAATTGGGTAATGGAAAGTATGCTTTCTGTTTATAGCCATCAAGATAAAGGGATTATTCTCAGTGAACTTAATGCCCCAATATTGTGTGTGATATTCACCTGCCATTATATTTTGTCAACTGGGCCAAAATCAAGAAACTACTTTGGTAGGAGAATCAGAAAAGCACATATTGGGTTTATTTCAGATAGCTTGTGGAAGGCAAAAACTGCCTTCTAAACTATACTTTGGAAGCTTTTGTACTTTCTTCACATATGCTTGATTTCCTCTTGGTTTTTATTCAATTATGGATTGCAAACAATTTCTCAAAGAGCCACTTGTAAGAATTCATTGCTGGAAAAGATTTCACACTTTTACTATCAGGTCTATTTGTTTCTCCAGTTGATTAAAAAACAGATCTCTAAGTTTTATTCGTTCCTTAAGTTCTTCTGTATCAGGGGAAAGAGAAGTGCAAGCACCTTTCAGTTCACAATTATCTATGAGAAGCAAACAACCCGCAGTAGGAAAGCCAGGTTGGACTATTCTTTGCTTTGCCTTTCTGTTTGCTGCTGACATTTGTGGTGGTGTGAGGGAGAGAAGACTGTCTTCTGCACTCTGAGGAATGTCCTATTTTTTTAAATTATTACTTTTCATTTATTTTACATACGAACTACAGTTTCCCTTCCCTCCTCTCTTTCCGTTCCCTTCCCTCACCTCCCATCTATTCCCTCCATCCATTCCTCCTCTATTCCGAAAAGGGTAGCTCTCCCATGGGAGTCAACAAGGCATTATATATCAAATTGAGGGCCAAACTCCCCCTGCATCAAGGCTGGGAAAGGCATTCTTCATGGGGAATAGGTTCCAATAAGCTAGCTCTCATGCACCAGGGACTGGTCCTGATCCCACTTCTAGCAGTTCTACAATAAAACCAAGCTACACAACTGTCATCCACATGCAGAAGGCCTATGTTGGTCCCATGCAGGTGCCCAAGCAAGCGATGGCCAGAGTAGAATCAACAGCCTGGGGGAAGAAAGGAAACAAGGAGTACCTGAAGAAGTACTCATTGATTTCACTGGGAAGGGGAAATAGATGACATATTCTGTGTAAAATGGGAGAATGGAGGGTAGGGATGGGGAGGATGGGAGCATGAGGGATCAGGTGGTTGAATTGGGGGTAGTATGAAGGAGAAGAGTAATGAAAGAAATATCTTGATAGAGGGGGGCATCTTGGACCTGGTGCCAGGGAAGCTCCCAGGAATCCACAAGAATGACCCCAGCTAAGACTTGTAGCAATAGTGGAGAGGACGCCTAAACTGGCCTTCTCCTGTAATCAGATTGCTGAGGAATGTTCTTATGCCAGATGAGAGTTCAAACTTGCATTTCCACTCCTTCCTCATATACTTGTAAGGGCAGCTATCTCTGTGCAGGTGAAAGATTGTATAAACATGAAGTCTTACTGCCCACTTGACTCTTTGCCATCCCCAGGCTTCTGGGATACCAGAGACTGCAAGAATGTGGGGCCAATTACTGTGGGAATAAAGAAGAGATGAAACAGAGTAGAGAACATTTTCTCCCAGCATGTATTGTACAAAAAAAGTAAAAATAAAAGGTTACCTAAGCTGGGATTCTGTATGATGCATTATTTAGTGAAATCTTCTCTCTGTGTCATAACTCAGCAAACTCCAATGTTGGTATTTCATAGATTATTGAACAAAATGAGATGTAGAAAAGAAAGGAACAGGACTACTTCTAGATATGGTAGAGAACAAAGTTTATTGTAGATAAAGGGAGGACATATGAGAGGCAGGGATATGTGGGACAGTCCAGGGTGGATATGACCCTAAGTCATGTGAAGAGAGAAGGGAGGGGGAAATGGATGCTGACTAAGAGGGGAAGAAGGATAAAGGGAAGATAAAAAAAATCCAGGTGACAAAATTATTCGGATTATATAGGGAATGACAGCCCAGACCCTGAGCTGGAGAAGTTTAGCATAGGAGGTGGGGTATGCCAGCCAGGAGGGCCTATAACAGGTAGGAACTGAGGAATGCTGGGAGAACCTGGCAGCCAGTGTCTGCTTTGATATGTTAAATAGGCACCTCAACCATTTGTAGCAGGGTTTGACTTCACAGTGCCTTGATAGGATTGTTGATGCCAAAGTAACTAATTTAAACTCTACTTTGTCAATTACCACGGTAAAGGATCTTTTATGAAAACAAAGATTTTGTTAAGCATAACAAAAGCTAGAATATAAATTTAATACATTGCAACGTATGGAAAATAGCTATGGTAGTATAAGCTGTTTGCAATTCAATGCATGATTCCAGACAAGCACAGAGGATTCTACTATGAAATGCATTTCTTTGGTTTTGTTGCCGTTTCCCAGAAATTTTCTGTTTCTAACGTAGTGAGGTGTGGATCCATGGGTGTTTGTGCTGCAGCTCATGAAAAAAAATGTGAGCTTGTTTCAAAGTATTTTCATTAGTGTCATAATTAAAAACAAAATTAACAACAGGTTTTATTTCCTTATATATTTGGAATTATTTATCTCTTCCACTATGGAATTAGAACCACATTTTTTATAATTTTAGCAAATAAATGTAAACATTAAAGAAGGGAAATCCATCCTCAACATTTTGATCCCATCAACTGCAAGGTTTATTTCCATCCTCAAATTCATTTTACTTAAATTTTTGACAAATGGAAAGGAATGATTTAATCTTTGAATTTACGTGATTTTCCTTATCAAAGGATGAGTTAATAAAGTATTTGATGAACATTAACATGAAAACTAGCACTCGGGCCACAATTAAGGCTTACTTTGTCAGCAGATAGCAGAGAAACAAATAACAGACAGACTAATGGAGAGTTTCTCAGAAGTACTATGGACAGAAGCCCCCCCCCCCCAATAGTAAAAGCATCTAATATCTAGACTCAGAGAAAAAGTGTTCAGCAGCATTGCCATCAGACTGTAAATCACTGTTTGAGAGATGTATTCTTGATCCCATAAATGGTTAGAAGGGATGTCTTGGTGATGTTTGTGGTCTTAAGTGCTGGATGGTAGTCTGACCCTTCTCACCATACTATGAACTGGCAAAAATAACATTCACTTTATATAGGTCACTGATCAACCATCCTAAAAAATTGATCACCTTTGGCCCACTGGCTTAATCTTGGGGATCCCTCCAGGACTTTTCTACCACTCCGTTTCCCATTTCATGTGCAGGCAGCAGAGGCAGAGAGAGAACAGAAGCTAAATAAATGAGAACTCAACCTTCCGCTACAATCTTTTTGGTCCCTGGAAGTGCCTTATGAAAGAATTAGAAACCTCCTTCTGCGATCAGAGGCAAGTACTCCTGTGGAAAGCAGTCACGTTTTCAGAGAAGAAGCTTTGAGGTGAAATAAAGACAAAATTAACATAAAAGCAGGCAGTACAGACAGGTTTGCATTTGACCTTACTGAGATCCTTGTTCCCTGCAGTGGAGGCTGGTGCACAATGATATGTCTTTGTAAGTAGTCTATAAGTAGAATGCTCTTTGACCCAACAGTGATCTACAATACTTTCTGGAGTCCACCATGTCATTCTTCTCACCTACATCTTACTGACTTCTAGCACCTGACTATTAGTGAGTCCAACATCCATTACGTAGTGGTTGTTAGAAATGAAGATTCCCCTTGAATCAGAATTTGCATATTCTTAACAAAGCTTGGGAATAGTTGTTGCACGTTGAAATGTTAGCGATCCTGTGCTATGTTATCCCTGCTTCATTTAAACCAACAACATAATTTGTTCTGTGCTATGCTTAACTTGTCTGGCAATTATGATTCAGAATTTGCTGTGCATTTTCTTCCATTGCCTTTTTCTCTTTGCTGGATGAATGGAGAATGTGTGATGAGGGAACATCTTAGTATTCATTCAGAAAAATTATTGTTTCAATGAAATGATTCAACAAAGTTGCTCTTTTATGATAATAAATCTAATACAGTCAAAGAACAGAGAAGAAAAGGAAGAGATCAGTGAATATGTATATTGTGAGTATTTCTGTTTAGTTCATGTTTATCCTGCATGTTTACATGGACTTGTGTCCGAAAATGGATATTTACTTACTGATGTTGATGCAATAACAGAAAATTGGATTATATAGTCTTTGCAAACTGTGAATTTTAAGTGGTACAGAATAAAAGTGTCGTGGTAGATTTCACAAGATCTATATTTGCAACTAGTTAGCTCTTCATTCCTAATAGAGACACGTTAAAAGGTGATTCCTCTGCAGACCCAGCCTCAAGAGAAAACATTTCTTATAATATTACAGGAGATTCTTTTATCTAAGAAGTAATAGCTCTCATTAATTTTCAAATTAGTTTCTTAAATTTTATCATAGTATTTGGTATCTTTCAACAGTACACTTAATTAATAGTCATTTAGATTTTACTACCTTTAATTCTGAAGCAGTTGAACTGGTTATTCCTTATTCTCATCAGCACCACATTGAGTAATATTAATCCTCACATTTTCAAGATGTTATAAATACTGCTGTAGAACCATATCCATCAGTGGTTCTCAACCTGTGAGTCTCAACTCCTTTGGACGTCACATAACAGATATCCTGCATATTAGATATTTACGTTCTGATTCATAACAGTAGCAAAATTACAGCTATGAAACAACCACAAAGTACTTTTATCACCACAAACATGAGGAACTGCATTAAAGGATTGTAGCATTAAGAAGGTTAAAACCCACTGATATGCTAGATCTGGCCAATGTCAAATGATTATTTCCATATTATCTTAACATGAAGGAAGTATGTTTTACTGGTTCTAAAAATACAGAAGGGTGGTGAGTTTACCAGATTTAGATTTGCTGCTCATTGAACTGCATTGATTGGGTAACTTAAAAGGTGATCAGACTGACAAAGCATGAATTATATGGCCCATAGCAACAGGAAAATTTTAATAGATTATGATTTCAGTAGAAAATATCCACAAATCACTCAGCTATGTTTTTAAGCTAAATGAGTCCTTACTAGGTGAAAAATGTCAGCTTTATTTACTTATAAAAGTTGAAGATTGTAATCAGATTTTGTACCACTAAATCTTGGGACTTAGTGCTTAAACATAAAACTGCAGATTCTGCCTATCTCCACCAGCCTCATTTGCCTGGAAGACTAATACAATTGTTAGAAGTCCTTTCAACTTTCAACACCCATACAGTAACTGTGCTTCATCCAAACTAAGAGTAATGCAAAGGAAATACACAGACGCTCAAGAATCACAGCAATCAACATGCCAAGACTTGAGACCTGTGTGACCAGGTCCAGATTAACATTTTTTTTTTTGGGGGGGATCAAAATTCTGAGTTTGAAACCTGCTCTTAGTGGCACATGACTATATTCTCAGCACTCAAAAGGCAGAGAAGTTGCCCAGGTGTAAAGGCAACCTGGGTTGCATGGAGAAACAACAACAAACATGGAGCTTGTTACTACTGCATAAACTTACAAACGCTGGTTAATTGGATCATCAAATATTATTTTCACTATTAAATAAATTCTTTTCCATTAAACATTCTCATAGCCTCACACTTGCACACAGTGTACGTGAGTGCCTTTATCTTGTTTGTCTCCATACTTGTGTATGGCTTTCATTGATGTATGTCTTCTTCTGGAATTTTGTCCCTTATGTCTTGCTTTTTCTGCTAAAACCTACTGCCAACTCTCTGAGGTTCTCATGAATATCCCCAATCACATTAGTCATTTTATCATCCTTTTTTAACAGAATGTTCATGCCCAGCCAGTTAATTGACATAGTAGTCAGCTTTTATATTGGCACATATGAGAATTATGTGTGGTATACTATGCATGCTTTAAAAATACTTTTGATAACAATTTCCATAATTTGAAAATGTCACATACCCTTTTTTAGAAATAATGAATAGTTATTAGAATCTCTGTCTGCAAGGATTTATCAAAATTTTATCATCTATAAATGAAATGATTCTACTATTGCCATGAATTTTATTCAGGAAATCAAGCTGTAATCACAAGGTATAGTACAACTGATGAGAAAACTAAGTTTTTCTGCTGATCTTTCCCTGAATTTACCAAAACATACATTTTAATGAAAATGACAAGAACCTCTTATTTTAGAATGTTTTATTTGTTTTGTTCTCAGTTAGTCACTCTAGTATTAGTCATAGGAGACAAATGATATCATTCTCTTCAATTTTCTCTGTTATCATTTTGGTGCAAACTTTATAGTAGAAAAACTAATATCCAGGCATTGCTCATTCTGCTGTGTTTGTGAGTTCATCTAATTCTTACAACCGCATTTCAGGTTGACAATTCTTAAAACACTAGTGGATATGGATGCCAATTTCATGAAACATCACTGAGAATAATCCACCCTGCACTATTTTTATTACTTGTGGTATTCGCCCTGCAGAGGAGAAATCGCTTCAACATTCTTTCATTTTTGTTCAATCAATTTTGAGAAATTTGTATTCCTGAGGAAGCCTCTTTCATTTAGTCCCAGCACTGCAGAAACCAAAACCTCAAAATACCTCTAAAACTACTAAATAGAATCCAGTCAGAATGGAAGCTCGGGCTTGAGGTTAGCATCTGTGCACAGTGAGAGAGAAATAAGGCATTCACAGAGGTGATGGAAGGAGAGGAAATGCATTAGAAATAGCACTGGTCTTAACCTTTCACGTTTTTAGAAAGAAACCTGCTTATGCCACTGACTGAATTTGGGATCATCCCTACTCAGTGACTTCAATAATAACAAAAATTAGATTTCATATTCACTGCAAGCAAATGGGACTCTGATCAATGATATTCTAGGACCTCCAATTTATAATGCCAGAGTCCGTGGGACCATATTCTACAAGGCTGACATACTAAGCAGTGTTTCCTCAGTCCTATGACACAATCTAGATGGATGTTTGTGTTTTTTATATACAATGGATTTCTTATTTCATCACATTAACAGTAGGGGCTGAATTATATCCACAAAATTCCTATGTGTAAGTCTTAACCATCAAGGAGTTTGCACATGGAGACAGGTTTTTCTAGATATAATTAAATTAAATGAGGTTATAAGGGCTGAGTCATAATCTAATAGGATGGACTGCTTTCAAAAAGAAAGAGAACTCTCCTCTGCTCATCACTAGCATGAAGTCCTGTGAGCACATGGCATGAAGGCACAGAGGCAAGCTGAGAGTAGTGTCTGCAGAAGAAACCTATCTTGCTTGGTATGAGACTTCTATTCTTTGGAGCTATAATATGTTTTAATAATCCACCATTAAAGCAACCCAGTGGTATTCTGGAAGACTAGTGTAATTAACTAACTACTTTTCATTCTCTAGTCACACAACCTTTGGAGCAAACGTATCTGTGTTTATCTATAGGATTCTATAGATTTCTTAAACCAACAAATTAGCATCAATAATCCCAGCACTTGAGAAGCAGAGATAGGTAGAGTTCTGTGAGTTCAAAGCCAGCCTGCTCTAATCAACTGTCTTTTAGCAACTGTTGCTCCTTCCCTAGCAGCCAAACAATTCAAAGACAACACAATAACATACAGTATCCAGATTTTTTTGTGTGTATTTTCCATCTTTATGTGACTTTTGTTTTTTTTTTATTCTACTTTTTTATTTTTAGTATTTAGTTTTTGGTTTTTTGAGACAAAGTTTCTCTGTGTATATTTGTCTGTCCTGAATCTTACACTGCAGACCAGGCTAGCTTTGCACTCATGGAGATCTGCCTGCCTTTGTCTCTCACTTGCCAGGATTAAAGGCATGTGCCACCACACCTGGCTACTCTATTTCATTTTTTTCTTGCTTTTTTTTTTTAGGTCCTCTGAGACTCTTTAATATATGATAATATCTTTTTTTTTAAACTTTTTCTTTTTAGAAATTTCCGCCTCCTCCCAGCCTCCCATTTCCCTCCCCCTCCTCCTCCCCCCACTCCTCTCCCCCTCCCTCTCCAGTCCAAAGGAACTACTTCCTGAAGGGCCTATACTCCTGCATACTGCCTCTCTCTTCCTATCTATTTCATTTTTAAAGGACTTTCTCTATTCTTTTCTTTTCTCTCCCAAGCCTGTGTATATTTTTAAACACACTGTAAACCATTTAGTGCCCCCCCTTTTTTTTCATCTGAATCTGTTTTTACTGTGTGTCTATAATCCTTTTCTGACCAGGAGTATTTAAAAAAATGCTAAGCAGGTATGGCTAAGACTAATATTTCAGCTTTGCCTGTTGATTGTGCCCTGTCCAACAGGGCAGAGATATGTTCACTGCCTCTGTGAGCTGTGCTAACTTTCCCGGCTCCAGGAACACAGTGGGTTTATGTCACTATTAAACAACTAGTAGAATGCTGCTTACAAACTCCATTTAAGTGTTCCTTAGCAGAACCTCACAAAAAAAAGCCAGCACTGTTTGTGCCACAAGCACAAACCAGAAAGCCATCTCTTAAGGAAGCTATACCTCTGCTCACCACCAGCAAACAAAGACTATCTAAAAATTGTGACTACCAAGACCCTGCAATTGACTCCTGTTGCTGTGGGTCTAGAAGCGCTTTTTTAAGATTTTTCTTATTTTTATTTTATTTTATTTTATTTTAGCTTTTTTTTTAGGTCTTATGTGGATCCCATTCCACATAATGGGCACCATTTGTAGAAGGAAGTTTCTGTCTTGCCTAGCTCCATAGCCGTTCAGTCTTATGGAAACAACAAAGGTTCATATTAATTATAAACTGATTGACCTATTAGCACAAGCATATTATTATCTAGCTTTTACAACTTAAATTAACCTATAATTATTATCTATGTTTAGCCACATGGCTTGGTACCTTACTCAGTACCAAGCAGCATTCTCATCTTGCTTCTTCTACATCTGAGTGGCAACTACAGATTAAGACTTTCCTTTCCCCAGAATTTTCCTAGTCTGGTCACCCTGCCTATACTTCCTGCCTAGCATTTTATTAAGCCAGTACAAGTGACAAATTTTTACGGGATACAAAAGCATTATCCCACAGCACACAACTCAAAGAGGAATGGGTAAAGAAAGGACAATCTGTGCATAATGGGAAATCTCTGAAGGGAAAGAAAATGCAGCAAATACACAGACTAAATGAGGGAATATAGCAGGTGTATTTAATAAAATACACACTACTCGAAAATATTCTTTTGAGACAGGGTTTCTCTGTGTAACAGCTCTGACTGTCCTGAAGCTCACTCTGTAGACCAGACTGGCCTCAAACTCACAGAGATCTACGTGCCTCTGCCTTATCAGTGATAGGATTAAAGATGTGCACCATCAAGCCAGACTACCATTAGAAAATTTTTAAACCAATGTCCTAAACTAAAAGAAAGGTGGGTTTTCTATTAAAATACTCAAGCCATGAGAAAATGAGCATGTGAGATGCAGGTATCCCAGCAAAACTGGTTTTCTCATGTAAAAGTATCCAACAAATTATCTTTTAAATGTAAAATTCCAGAAAAATATTTTCCTGTCTCCTAAAAATCTACTAAGATTGAAGAGATAGATGAAAAATGACTATGAAGACATTGATATAAGAATTGAGGAGGGATGCTAACTGTATGTTGACTCACACAAAGAACTAAAAAAAAATAGTGTAGTAACCTAAACCCGTGCAGACTCAGTACATCTATATTTGGCCATTGCACACATGTGCCCACTCACACATAAACACACAGGCATATTCATAAATAAAAATAAATATGAAAGAAATACAAGAAACATATTCCCATTTGTTAAGTTTTCACCAAAATATCTTAATAAATTCCAACATATTTTCAGGTTCCACTTCTATTATAATTTCTCTTTGTCTAACACACCTGTGGTTTTTTTCCAATGAAAATTTAAACTCCTCTGTCTCCATGAGAATTAGAACTGACTTCTCCCAAACTCTTCAGTTCCTGAATGAAACATGAGTTTTCTTGATAGTATCTACAATGGTGATTTGCGTTTCAGAACGTTTTCAATTGACCTTGACTGAATCTAACAGAAGAAACACTATGTCAGTTATAGCCTTGGGAAATGTATTACTTAGCAATAAGTCTTGGAAATTGAAATTACTCACTTATCAATCGGTTGCAGAATGGAGGTTGTATCAATCTCAGTATATATCTCCACCAGAGCTCTTGGATATACAGGCACTGCCAGTGTACAGTTATATGCTGAAAGGCTATTTTGTTGTATTTTTCTGGCTTGTGAGTCTTGGTAAAGCATACTGTGAACAGACAAGCTGTCATCCACACTGTGGACACATTTACAGACCATAGTCTGAGCAGTTTCCAACCACATTAGGACATTAGACCATTGCAGAGTCAACCTGTCTCTTGTAAGTTTGGATTTTTTCTCTAACTATGAAAGTTAATCACATCATCTCTTTTCAATATAGAACTTTCTTTCTCAGTGACAATCATTGATTTTTGTGGCCTCCTTAACCCATGTTCTTAATTAGATTTCCTGCTCAACTTATGCAGTTGCAACCTAAGCACTGTCTGTTGATTAGCACTTTTACTATAGAGAAGATTTTTCTCTCTATATAAGAGGAACCAACTATTCTGCCATAAATGTGCTTCCAGCAACACTTCACTTTCAGGCTCCAGTGAATAACACAGAGTCAAGGCATTGCTGTGAACTTGGTTTTGACTTGCCGAAATATTGTGGCTGATTTGTGCTTCCATCCAAATTCCTCCTATGAGCAATAAGGCTGTTTTCCTTCTAATTTGTGTGTTCATTGGACTAGCTTCGTATGGACAACTTGACTAACTCGGTAGCACAGAGGCCTAGCTTTTAGTCTTTAGCCTACACTGGTTTCACATGAACCTTTCTCAATCAATGATGTCAAACTTTTGACTTTAATTGAAAGACAAGGGCATTTTTGTTTCACTGTATCACCTAGAAGCCAAAGTAGGGTTATTAACAAGCCTAGTTTCAAAAGAGGCTCAAGAGGGATGACATGGGGAGTGATACAAAACACATGCATTTAACTATTGAGTTTGCCATTTTAAATAGCATGGTTTATGGAACTCCAAAACAACTACAACTTAAGTAACATCAAATATTGCTACTTCAGTCAACTATAACAAAGATACATAATAATGAAAGATCTGTAAATGTTCTTAGAATTGTGTAAGTGGCAAAACAACAAAAAACAATCTCAAGCTATTAGAAACATGATGCCTACAAACTTGCTGGACTCAGGGGTACCATAAACTTAGAATGTGCTTATGAAAAGCATCCTTTTCAGTGAGCAGAGAAGCAAAGTAAAGGACATAATATACCTATTTACCATTAAAAATTCATTACCATGGGGTATAATGACTTATTGAAAAGAGTTCCCTGTGCATCTGTAAGTCATATCCTTTTACCACAATATTCATATGTATGCATTCTTCCCAACTGCCAGTCCTGATCATCATTCTGATCTCCACTGTTTCTGAGAATAACTTTTAAAATCTCACATATGAGTGAAAACTCAGCTAATTGTTTTTGCCAATTATTTCTCTTAATATAACATCCCCCAGGTTTATCCATATACAAATGACATGATGTAACTCGAACTGCTAGCATACACACCGAGTGAGCGATCATCGCCATCCCATGGTGATGACTGTTTGAGGAAAACTTGTTTGTTTTTAGCTATACTTAATCGTTCCACAATGTGTACATGTTCTAATAGTTATAATGATAGCCAACTTGACAGGAGTTAGCATCACCCAGGAGACAAGTGGCTGGGCACATTTGTGAGGAAGTGTTTATATTGTGTTTATTAAACTGGGAAGGCTAGTTCTGATTATAGACAGCAACATTCCAAAGACTGGGGTTCTGGATTGAATAAAAAGGAGAAAGTGAGCTAAGAGTCAGCACTGGTCTCTGTTTCTTGACTGTATAACTAGATACCTTGTGATTCTGCTGTCATGAATCCCCTGCTATTGTGGAGTATGAGCTCAAACTTGAAGCAGAAACAAAACTTTCCTTGAGTTGATTTTGTTAGCTATTTTATCATAGCAGTGAGAAAAGTTTCTGACACACGTAGTTTGACATATTACATTGCACAATTTATCCATCATTGTAAAAAATAATAATATGATATACATACATAGTGTGTGTGTGAAGTTTAGCTTGCCTTGAACCAAGAAATAAAACTGTTGCAGTGAATATTTCTATATTCTAACACCAACATCTATTCTTGGAATTCTATTTCTGAGCAAAATATTACAGCTACTGGATAAGTCTGTGACCCAGGTAAGTGTGCAACATCGTATTATGCCAATTGGCAATGGAGCTAGCAGAGATAATTAGCATCACTATTTAAATTATGTTAGTTTGGGGGGCCGGCACATAGGTCAGTCAGTGCTTACTGTGCAAACATGAAGACCTGAATCCATTTCCCAGAAGCCATGTAAAGAGCAGGTATGGTGATGTGTAATTGTAATCACAGCACTAGAGAGACAGAAATGGGTAGCACCGTGGATATTTCTGGCCTGCCAGTTATCATAACCAATGTACACATGTCAGTGAGAAACCCTACCTCTCTCAAATAAGGTAGCTTGTAGCTGAGGTTGACCTCTAGCCTCCCCACATCTGTGCACACATGCACAGCACCACCACCACATCAATGATCATCATCATGTAACAAGTACATAAACAAGCACACATGCATAAATACTTAGTTTTTCCAAGATGAGACTGTCTAATGAAGGTCCTACTGGCTAAAGATCATTCGTACTTTGCTTTGAATGTTATATAAAGTTACTTTAAGCATACCAATATCTTATATCTCGTAACAGGTAGATAATGGTAATTAAGTGAGTTCTTACTTTTGTACCATGGAGTAACTGAAGAGTAGGCAAAACAATTCCTCCTTAAAATAATGTTTAATAGCACTAATTTGCAAACCTCAATATACTTATACATCTTGAGATTGCATATCAGCAACTGTCAACTTCACTGGAAGAGAAGCATTTATGTGTTATGTGTCTCTATGGGGGAGAAATCAGTACCATTACATTCTTTTCAAGGGGACTCAACCCAGACTCACTTAAGCCGCTATATTTGTCTGTCCACTTACCAGCATTCACCAAGAGAATGTTCAAGATTTTATCATGAGTGTGAATTCAGAACAATCCAGTCTCTGAGGATTATTACAGGTCAAATGATTAAGGTTCCTTGATGAATACATTTTAAATGCAAAAGTATGAATGGGAAATTTTTATATTAAAATTAACTTTAAAATAACAATAACAATGAAAAAATATACTTAAAGGGTGATAAAATTTGCAAAGGCACGCTGTCTGGAGACTGGAGAGAAGCAAGCTGGCAATACAACAATGAAGATTATGTGTAAAAGATTATCATAAAGTTAAAAGTGTCTTTACTTTCTGAGGGTACTATAGTGATGAAGATAGAAATTCTGGAGGACTGGCAATGTTCTTGATGTGAGTGGGGGTCACAGAGTTTTATTGCTATTAAATAAGCTTAGTGTGCATAGTAATATTGTAATAATATTGTAAAACTAAAACATTATTTTCCCTTTTGAGTACTCTCCTCCTAGTAATGAGTGATGATGTGAGTCACATGTATAGCCTCACATGTATAGCCTCACATGTATTTTTATATTCTTTTACGTAATTGCTAACTAGATAGTAAACAGATACATATACAAAAGGTAGGGGAAGATACATTTATGCAATGTCCACTGATATGAATGATGAATCTGTTGTGTTTTGTTTTGCTGAAGCACAGAAACTCCCATCCCCCACACCATCAGATCTGAAGGTGATAACACTGTGTTCTCATTACTAGTTGTCACCCACCTCTCCTTCCTAACCTGAAATACTGAGGCCAGTGAAAGGATTGCTTGCATATCAGCTCACTAACTATATAATTATATATTAGGGCATAAAGTCATGTATAGTACCCAATGTTTCTCTCGTCTTGTTTTCTTACTGACTTTATGCTTAGCACATTTTATATGACTTCCAATTTCTATTCTATTCATGCATCCAATGCTTAAACTCCCCCAAATCTGATATCTACGCATACTATTCTCACCATAATATGCCCTCTTTTAAATCTGTATTAGTTTCTCCTTGACAATTCTTTTGTTTCTGATGAAACTTCCAGTCCTTTGACCCAATCTATTCTTCACTGCCATCTGCCTGATCTTTATCTCCATTTTCTTTTTGCCTGTGTTGGCCTCTATGATTAATCACCTTAACCACTCCCACATAGAAGCCCTCAACTCCTTTGCCTTTCTTTAGTGCTTTAAAAACTTGATTGGCGAGATGCCAACCCTGATTAAGCACCTCATTCTGCTTACGGAAAGCACTTAAACATGTGAGCATACCTGGAGAAAAAAATACCAGCCTGCTGACAATGCTTTGCCTTAGATTTATAGTCACCAATCTCCAGTGGTCTTTCAGGAGTGCTAACCTCTGCTGCTGTATGTATCCACTGAACTTACACGCCTGCTCATCATGATGGCTCTTCCACAGCCTTTCTCTGTCAAGCAGCTTAAACTCTTTCACTCTCTTCTGACAGTGAAATCTATGCTCATCTCTCTCTTATCATAAAAGCCATCATGACGAACTTACTTGTCTTTTTGATTATTCAGTCTCTCTCTTCCGTTTGTATGGGTATGCTTTATGAATCAGTGAGACTTCTTTTGGCATCGAGGAACAAGTATACTACTAAAATTGGGTCTGAAACAAGGTTTTTAATATTACATAAAAGAAAATAAGAGCTATGTGTTTTCAGTGCCCATTGTGTGTGTGGTTTATGGGTGTCCTCTGTACAATCCTCTTGGTCTTAAGATTACTGACACACAGCATTGGTGGGAGAGAGATCATCCCAACACCACCCATCAATGCCCGAGGCAGGTGGGAGAGCTGGCCCTGAGATCATAAGAGTGGGAGAGCTAGTCCTGCCCCTCATTTGCTGCAGGACTCTGGAGAGTGGCCCCTATGCCATGCCTAGGCAACACAGTAGAACTGACCCTGAAGGAAGGTAGGTAAGTGTGGGAAATCGGACACTGGGGACATAAAAGAACTCTGACGCCACCACATCACTGCAAAGGGTGAACTCACCAAGCAATGCAAGAGAGCTCACCTTAGTGGTGAGGAAAAGGGAGAGTTGGCAGGTTGACCAACCTTACAACAACCCAGGCACAGAACCAGGGTGTTGGCCTACCGCATTATCCACCCCATCTGTGATCCGCCGGAATGCATGAAGGAACTGGTCCGGCAAACCCAAAGCTTCAGGGTCTCCATGAGACAGGGCAGCAGGATAACCAAGAGGAGTTCCAGTGATGGCTCAGCATAGTGTGTAGCGAAACAAGAGGCCTCAGACTAGAACAATGACTCTTTGTGATGAACACCCACAAGTAAAGATATATGGACAAAAGGGTTTACTGCATGACTCACTGTGTCACACTATAGCTTCCATGACAAGTTCACCTTTCTCCTTTTCTTTTTTTTTCTCTTAAACTTTACTGGGAGGGGGGCTGCAAAATCAGAGGGCAGATAGGCAGAGATGGGAAATGAATGGGATGGAGAAGCATAATGTAAGAAACAAAGATTAAATGAAAAAAATTACAAAACAAGATTGCTGTCACAGCTCCAACACATACTAATACTTCAAAACATGCATAGAAGCAATTTTTCATGAGTCTTTTTTTAATTATGGAAGAAAAGAAATCTCTTCAAATCTTCAAACTCAAACAAATTTTCTTCCATATCTCTCTAAGCATTGGTGTTATGTGTCTACTCTTAAACCAACCATTATCACAAAGGACACCACACAACTGGTCAAATCCAATCCACCAAAGTGGATCAAGTCATACTTTACAAAGATCTTAACTTTCAAGCACATCAAAAAGGATGAAGAAAGAAAAGGCAGTTAAGGAACAACTAATACTACACATTTCTCCTTCACACTTTTCTTTGCGGCAGCCATTCCATGAACAACCTAAGTCTACTCTAGCTGAAGAACAACCTCCCTAGTTATGCACTAGACCACATCCCCTCTGGCTTGCTTAAAGAACTGGATTTTGGATAAGCCGATTTCCATTTTTATAAAAAATTCTCCATTTATACACCATTATCACCATCATCCTCCAAATATGAAAGGTATTTTAGATCACAAACTCTTGTTTTTGACCTGTAGATAATACTCATTTATATCAGAATTTTGTTTCAAGGCCTCTGTACCATCATTGACTCCACTTTTTATCTCCAGACAGATTAATTAATGTTATGACATTGATAAAATTCATTTTCATTAATTTTATAATGGTCTTATTTTATTGTTGTTTATTCTTATCAAAAGTGCTCTAAATGTATTTTCCTGGGTTTCAGCAACTTTTGTTTTCTCACTCTTATCTCTCTTATTTTAAATATTTACACTTGTAATTGATAACAAAATTAGTATAACACATTTACTACAGAGGTGAAGGTTAGACAGTTAGCCGTTTTGATCACTAATTTCATCATCCATAAAATGAGGATTAGGTTCCGCTAATGAGATTCTAGTGAGGGTTGAATCAGCTCTACACACAGCACAGAGAAACCTCTTTTGTAGAGAGATTACTGTTACTGCTGCCTTTATTGTTTTAAGGGCAGGGAAGCTGAAGTTTAGGAAAGGTTAAAGTTCATTGCAGATTGATGAATTTGCAATCAGAATTCATGCTTATTTGCTCTTCCATTTTAAACCAATGGTCTCTAATTTCTCATTTTGTTGAAGAAAGTGGGTATCACTTAGCATGGATTTTTAACAAACTTTCAGTTTCAGATAAGCTTACTTCCCTTGGGAGATTGATATTTGTATTCTTTCCTGACAAAGAGAATTAAAAATCTGATTAGCTTTTCCTCTCTTCACTGGCTGCTGAGAAGCCGAATCAAATTTAAAGTGCAATCCTAGCAATTATCTGTCTTCATTGCCTTTATCTTCATTGCCTTTATCTATGTCTTATTTGTATTCCGTTTTGCCCTGGTAATTACTTTTTACATACATTTCCCTATTAGCTGTCCTGAATTTCTTAAAGGAATTACTCTCAATTGTTGAGCAAATAAATCCCTGCTACTTGCAACGTAGAGTCACCCATGTGAAAAGCAGATAGATTGGGAGAATGCCACATTTGGAGCTTCCACCCTTGTGGCTCTTTATTTAGAGCTCATAATTGAAGCCACTATTTGTTTTCCCTCTCTGTGATGTCTTAATATATGCAGAATGGTTCTTCCAATTGTCGGTTACAGAAGCCTCCTTTATTTTAAGGTTCAGCTGCTCGGTGGGGACAACAGTCTTTCTTTTGAAGTGCTCAAACTAGGGTTTCCAAAATCAACACTTTTGCCACAGAACTGATATATTGTTTTCAGCCACCAGGATATTCTAACTTTATATATTTATATGTGCATACATAATCAAAGTGTGTTAAACACTTCACCCCTAATTATGTATTTTAAAAATAATTTGAATGTTTTTGCATCCTTCCATCCACCATCCACCATGTTCAATAGTTCAAAGATTTATAAGTGCTTTTTGCCCTATCCTGTCAACACCTTCTCTTTCATGGAGTTACTACTTACTTTTCTGCTTTCTATCAGTAGTAATTACTTTGATGTATTATTGAATCTTCTGTAATAATGCCACATGTACAGCATGAACATTTTATGTGTATCTGGATTTTACTCAACACAAATATGAAGTACATCTGTTTTTATTTTATATTTTGCTGTATTTTTACTATACCTAAAAGTTGCTGAACATCTCAAAGTAGATTAAATTATTTATTTCATTTTGTGTTATGTTGTATATTAATATTAATGTACTATAATGTATGTATCCATAATTCTTTTGATGAATTTGAACTGGATTCAGGTTAAGATTATCGTGAGGGAATCTGCTGTGAACACTTACTACTGGGACTCATCCTTCCTGATATTTATGTAATGCAAGAAGAGGCAAAATAATAGAAAACATTTATTTCAGTTTCATTCTTGGGTTTCTCTTGTTAATTTTCTCAACCTGATATGAAAAAAAATGGTGGAGTTGTTGAAAACTGCAATATCTAAAATGACCGTGTTAGAAAGAACAAGGGAATTTCATTTACTTTAAAATATTTAAACAGTTTTTCACAGTTATAGTAGCATGAGAGCATTTAATTTTCTTTACTTTAGACACTGTGTATCCCTAACAAAAAGGTACTGATATTTAGATGGAGCACCTCCCACCAGTGTTCATTCCAGTTATAATTAATTTTTATATTGTCCTCTTGTCCCTTTATCTCAGAGAGAAGCAAGGGAAACAAAATGCTGTCAACTAATATTATTTGGAGCTTCAGTGACATTTTCTTCTAACACAGACTCCTTTTCCCTGTGCACATGCAGTATTCCCTTTTTTGCCCTATGTAAATAACAATATCTCACAGGAATGTTGACTTTAAAAGATCCTTCACTCTTTCTTCTCTACAAAATTATCTCAGTCATTCTACATACAGGTTTTGTGTTATCTCATTCTCTGATATTGCTGATAGATTATAGTATGTGAACAGTTCAGAATGGTCTCCCGTCTTGTCTTATCTCCCATTGCTTTATATGCTTCATTTTCTTATCAATGTTTAACAGACCTGGAACTCCTTATTGTGTTTATCATTTCATTACCATCCTTCACTTACAATAAGTCAGTGTCTGAGTTTTGAATTCTTAACTATTCCCTTTCCTGGAATTCAAAATTTAAATATACATTTCCTGATGATGGAAGTCACAAAATAATCCCACACAAGTTCAGAATTATGAATAATAAAAGGGTTATTTAATTAAGGGAAAACTTACAGATCACTCTCCTAGATAACCATCCTCTGCTCAAATAGGAACAGAGTCTAGCAGCCGGAAGGGGAAGCCAGAAACAAGAGAGAGAGCACACACTTTAAAACTGCTTTTTACAGTATTGGAGACCAAGACCAAGTAGGCTGGTATCTTAAAGTCTATTGGCTGAAGAGGCAGAATGTGCTTCTACAGCACCTCCCTCTTTTGTTTAAATAAGAGAGTTCTAAACCCAATACAAAACTATATACACTAGGAACAGATATCAAGTATAATTAAAATTACAAGCAGCAAAAACAATATTAAGCAAGGAATGTATGCTAAATGTTTTAATAAACATGTTAGCCTAAGGAGTCTAAGTCTTGTATAGGAAATGGCTTGGCTAGATCATAAAAGTACAGTAACTACAACTATCTAATCTTTAACCACACCAAAGGCCTGAAAAGGGAGATAATATTACTTGAGCAGGCAGGAAGTACAATCAAGCAGCTTCAAAAGAGAGCAATATAAGGCAGAGACAATTAGCTAGCTGAGCAATCACCCAAAGGTCTTATTTTGCAGTGTTGAAACAACCAACTTTGGCTAAGGCCTGGCTTAACTGAAAGGACCATTTTCAGAGGCAGGAATTTTTTTAAAACTATCTTAGACTGTTTTGGCAAGATTTGAGTCTTTTTTCTTGTGTCCTGCTAACTATTTCCAGATACCATGTACTTTGTCAGTGGTTGAGGTATGGGCAATTTTTTGGCCAATTGTGCCAAGAAGAAAATAAACTCTGAGTGGAGTGTCTTCAGTGCTCAGCATTATCTCAGGAGTAGATTGGTGTTGTCTGGAGCAATCATGTCTCATGTCAACAGAACCCTAAGATATTTAAATGCCGTGTTCCACAGATCCTTGAAGTGGTTGAAGATTATATATCTAGACAGAATACAACCTAACTGATCTGACTGTATGTACAACAGACATGAATAACTATTGACCAATAATATTTAATACCTGTATAACTTATAGACTTAAAGACTAAAGCTTCATATCAGAATATTAAATAATCTGTAAATGAATGTGCAATAAATGAGGACAATGATGTCAAAATGTAAACAATGTCTAAGTATCTTGACCAGAGGTAGGAGTAATATATAATGCAATATGAAAATATATCCTAAAAGTTGTATTAATATTAAAATGTCCTAAACACAGGTGGAAACATGCAATCTGACAGAATAACTTTACATAGGTATACAAATATTATAAACAAAAATAATAAATATAATTTGAACTTGTATCAATATAGAAAATGAACTTAGTTTTCACCCCAACCCTCTATTTACTACAGGTAATAATCAACAACCCCTTAACAGTGTTCCCAACCCTAAGGACAAACGTTTTTGGGATAGGGTTAGCATCCTCTAGAATTGCGTCCCACTGTCATGGGGGCAATGTTCTCTTAATGGGATCCTGCAAAAGTAAAGTGATGGTTAAGTTTCAAAATCAGTATCTAGTATAGTTGCTAATAATTTCCAAGCACTTGATAGATTTTTTTTCCCCAAAGTTCTTATTTGGAGTTCTAGCCAGAACATCATAACAAAGTGCACCATTTCAGCAGCTGCTACAAAAAAAAAATACACAATGTCAACTCAACCTGGTGGAGTTGTTGCTGTGGGGCCCCATCTTCTTCCTGGAAACTTCAAAGATTGCTGAAGGAAAAGGATCTCTAGGAAAATCTATTGTTCATTGTAGAAAACTCAAAAATTTATTCATATAAACATACATACAATGAAGAATACAATATAACAAAATAAAGATGAAGAAAGTAAAATTTTTCCTAAAGTCTTCCTTCTATCCCATACCTATCCCATACCAGATGGCTCCCTATATGAGACAGAAACTCTGAATCTTCCTTTTAACAACACTTGGATTTAGAGAAACTGTTCACTAATTTTACAGACAGACGTCATTTGACTGTTATGTTTTATAGTACAAATGTACTTTATTTAAAGAACTAGACTAGTACAAAGTTGATGATGACATCTTCATCCTGACTCTAGGGACTAAAAACCTTTGACATTTTATTTTGTACTGAGCTTGTGACCAAATAACATCTTTATGTTAGGTTGATACCTTCTTTTCGATCATCTTTTCCTCATTTTATACTTAGTACAACCACATTGTGGCATAGAAGCTCAGTGTGTATAGACTTGGATGAACATTTGGCAGAGCCATTCAGAATGAAAATTCATTTTACTATAGTTCTGGTGGAGGTTAAAAATTAAATTACGAGATATTCACATTTTAATTAAGATATACCAAATGAATATTTCAAAACTTAATGCCTCCAAGGTTTAACCTTGGACTTCACACAGGGCAGGGATTCTGGACTGCTCTGCAGACTCAAGAGGGAGGGGGAATGGAGTGGGGGGAGGGAGAGAGGAGTGGGGAGAGGAGGAGAGGAGTGGGGGAGGGGGAGAAGAGTGGGGGAGGGGGAGAGGACAGGGAGGAGGGGGAGGGAAATTGGGAGGCGGGGAGGAGGCAGAAATTTTTCAACAAAAAAGTAAAAAAAAAAAAAGAATGTGGTAACTCTTATCGTAGATATAAAATCAGTGGAACCACATTCTGCCAATGATATAAGTGAAGTCAGAGGTGATTTCCTGACTTCCATATTAGAACTTAAACAAACCAATTATTTAAGACTGGAATACACCGAAGCTAGACAAGCTGTATTCCACATTTGACTGACAGAAGTGTGTACTACCTAGTTGGTGTGGGACAATGATCTGTATGTTTTCAATTATATTTTAAATAAATGCTGATTGGCCAGTAGCCAGGCAGGAAGTATAAGTGGGACAACCAGACAGGAAGTAGAGGCAGGTCAATGAGAACAGTAGAATTCAGGGAAGAAGAAAGTTCCTTCCACAGTCCTTTACCCAGCCACAGAGGAAGCAAGATGTGACTGCCTCACTGAAAAAGATACCAAGCCATGTGGCTAACATATACTAGAATAATGGGCTAATATAAGTTACAAGAGTTAATAAGAAGCCTGAGCTAATGGGCCAATCAGTTTATAACCTAATGTAGAACTCTGTGATTTCTTGGGACTAAACAGCTTGGGGACCTGGCAGGACAGAAACAACCAACAACACTTAGTACATGCTTGACTAAATCATTGTTTGTGGCAATTTTATATTTAGCAAGAAAAAGCACAGATTCCAGATCACAAAAGTTTTCTATAAAAAGCCAGTCACGAGGAGTCAAGGGATGCATATACTCTGAACCAATGGTTATTAGTTGGTGTTGTATATCAAAAAGTAAAATCATTGGGTGTGAGGTTAAAGAAGTATAAGTAAGAATATAGAAGTCTAATGTCATTTGCAATGATCCACTGGAAATTTACACTTTTATCTTTATAACATTAGGCTTTGCAGGACCAATGTTCCTAGCTCCAGAAATATAATGATGAGGCAGCATTTCACACAGGAAGAAGCACCAGTTAAGTCTCACTAAATCACTGTCTAGTCATTTATAGAAGCTTCGTGCAAGTGGAACTGTGGACAATATAATCACTTTAGAGGCGAGAAGAATGTACTGATTGCTGAAGAGATAGGGCTGCTGTGTTTAGTGGGATGGACACAATTATGCCTGGAACTCAGGAGTAGCCACTGCAATTTCTCTTGTTTTCTTCATTCCAGTTGACAGATGTGATTAGTTAGCCACTACCACAGTAAGACAGTAGCACAATAAGCAAAGGCTCAAATTTTGAATGACAGAAAATACTGATTGATCTAATAGACATCAAGTGATGCCGGCATTTCTTAACCAGGAAAAGGGAATGCCCCCTTTCACTGTCCCAACCTCCTATCCTATTTTATCAGGAAAGAATTTTCTACCATCACAGTTTAGTGGGAATATGCTGTTGAGATCAAGACTGAGACTATGGGTGCTTTTGATATCCTACAATGGGCAGGATAGCCTCTGCAATGCAAGGTCAATCAGGGTGAGGTAGAATAGATTTGGACAGATCGGCAAATGTACAGATCATGATTGAAGGGAAGCAATGGCGAGAAGGAACACAGTCATTATAAATTTCACCCTTCAGATCAATGACAGTGATGGCTGCTCCTGCAGTTTGTATGTCTATAAAACTATGACAAGGCCACAGTCTAAAAATTTTGTAATTTATGAATGCACTGAAATGGTTTCAAAGTGAGGCTGGAGAGATGCCAAGTGGTTAAGAGCACATCCTACTCTTGTAGCGAAGAGTCCAGTTCCCAGCACTTACGCTAGGTAGTTTATAATTGTAACTGCAGCTCTGGGTGCTCCAACGCCCTCATCTGGACACCACAGACACAACATTCAATGTGCACCAATTCACACAGAGACACACGTTTACACATAATTAAATATAAAAACACTGGGAATGGAAAACATGCCCCACGGTTAGAAGTGCTTACCATTTTTGCAGAAGACCAAAGCTCGGTTGCCAGCACCAGTATTAGGTTGCTCACAACTGCCTGTAACTTTAGCATGAGGAAACAGACGCCATTGGTCTCTGTGAGCACCTACATCCTTGTGAACAGAACTGTGTAGTCATGCACATATAATTAGAAAATAAATTATAAAACATTTTTAAAATGTGTCCAAAGATATACTATCTATTAACACTCTATGTCTCATTCATGTCATTTTGTCCATAACTTTTGTAAGCCTACAGGCCTGACTTTCAATTGTCAGTGTCTGTGGATCTTTAGATAGGTGGTGTGTGTGTGTGTGTTTGTGTGTGTGTGTTTTCATGGACAATGGAGTCCATGCCACTTGTGTGCAGGGCACCCAGAGGATGCTTTGGGATTCATGGAACAGAAGTACCCATGGAGCACACTGTTTTACTAGGTCCTGAGAGATATGCATGATGGTGCAGCTCTAGCCTGGGTAAGATTTGGACAGTCAAAGAATAGAGTTGAGGATTAAAAACCAAAAACCTGTCATTATGGCCCAAGTAATCAGATTTTCTATAGAGATGATAATGAGGGAAATTCTGTTAATGGTGACATACCAGTAATATAGGCGAGCAAAGGAAGGATACAAATTTCTGTTTCCTGACATGTTCTTCTTCGAGCTTCATTAGAATTCCCCGGGGAGATGCTGAGTTGACAGTTAAATATAGGTATTGAGCTCAGAGAAGAGGTCCAAAGGTAAATTTGGAACTAAAATACATATAAATGAGACTTAATCTCTTCCTTAACTTGGAAAATAAGTTATTCATATTTGGGGAAGTCTGTTTTTCATTTAAGGATGTTTATAATTGAATCTAAATCCCCAGCATCTTATATCTAGTGGAAACTTGGATTTTTATCCTGTTTATGATAGCTTTAAATAAATTGGCAGAGCAATCTGAATGTTTTAGGATTTGGATCCTTACACTTACAACTTTAAAACATACTTTTAGAAAGTAAACAGTCATTTGCAGAGTCACTTCCAAGTATAGTGCCTATGATTTTAAAATGTAAATTTTAGGTTTGTGAAATACTTACCACCAGAAATATTTCAGATTTTAGGGATTTTTGGATTTGGGGACTTTTTGCATACACTAATTGTGAAGCATACCCATATAATCATCCTGTATGTAGCATTTTATATTTTTTTCATGTTTTAACTTTGCATATTGGAAAACCCTCAAGCACATTACACATATTTATCATGTATCTCTCAAACGGTTCCCCATATATCAGCATATGATTTTGTCATCACTTATTTATAATTAGGCTTGGTAAATTTGCAATATAAATATTATTGCAAATGATATGTGTCAAAAATAAAGAATAACAACTGAATTACCCTTTTGCCTGTTTTCTTATGTTAAATGGCCTTTGCAAAATTTGTAACACAAAGTAGAATTTTCATGTTACCTACATTCTGCTAGTCACTAAAGAGGCCCCATTTTCAAATCTTTTTGCTGTTTTTATTTTTCTAGTGTTTTTTATTTATTTTATTATTTGTGTATGAATGTTTGGCCTGCATAGATATGTCTGCGTACCACATGTGGACCTGAGGAGGTGGGAGCCTCCATGTGGGTGATGGGAATCAAACCTGGAATCCTTTCTGTGAACGCATGCTCTTAATGGATGAGCCAACTCTCCAGTCCCCTTTTTCACATTTTATGTTCAAAGCATTGCTTATGTTTTTCTTCTTTCTTCCCCTCCCTCCCTCTTTCTTTTAATTTTGTTTTTTTTTTTCTAGACAGAGTCTTTCTGTGTAGCCTCGGCTGCCCCGAAACTTGCTTTGTAGACTAGGATGACTTCAAACTCAGAGAGATCCATTGCTCACTTTTCTAAGGAGAAACTGGTGTGTGCAAGGCATATGCATGCCCTTTCGGCTGAGAGGAACGATGTCTCTTTTGCTGTACTGAGTTGCAACATTGTTTAGCGTCATCATTTTCATGTTTTGGCGGCTTTGCTTACAACTATTCATTATCTGAAATCTAAATCTTCCTTTGCTTTCTCATGATGAAACCTATAAAAAGCACCAAAATTTTTGTTGGTTTGTTCTTTCCCTCTTTCCACCTTCCTTACTTCTTTCCTTTTTCTTATGTTTTCATTTTATTTACTCAATTTTTTTGATTTAGTTGAAAAATAATTTTAAGTATGATATATCAAATTAAGGTATGCAAAATGCATTATACTTCTATTTAGAACTGCTACACAAAAGTTGAAGATATAAAAAGATATAAAATTATTTCTCAGTAATTTACTCTGTTTAATTAATTTATTGTATATTCAACAAATGGATTAGAATATTGCTTCTCATTTATTTGTATGTTTATGATATTTAACTAATTTCTATATACATGACAACTAATTTTCATGTCTTAGTTTTTAGTAAGTAAGCTTCAGTGTTTTAACTGTAAACATACTTGGATAAAACAAGTGTCTTCCGCCTTGTGTACCCTGTACTGCTGCTGTCTATCAATGAACACTGCTCTTTGAAGCTTTGCAAAACCATATTTCCTGTTAGTTGCTGTCTCAGGCTCTGTAGCTACCAGGCACTAGTGTGTTAAAAAGGCGAGGACAGAGTTGTGGGATTTCCTTCTTATCTCCCTTTGTGGTCTCTGTATCTGTTTCTGTCCGTTCCTTGTCTCCCTAGCAACGCATCTCTACTTTGGTAACAACAATTCCTTCCTGTAGGAGCAATAGTATCTGTTTTGCATATCTTTTTTCAATACAGAATAGACTTCAGTGCTCTCTCTCAGAGACCAAGCTCCAGCTGCCATGTCCCCTTTCCACGTTGCAGCTCTGTGTGACTTAGGTTTGTTTGTGCGGCTCTAACAACATAGCTAAGAATGCAGAATTACGTCAATTTGTCTGGAGACTGGGAAATGTAAGACTAAGGTTCATGCTTTGCTCCAAAAGGAAGAGACGTCAGGTCCTTGCCTGGAGGAAGGTCCAGAAATTCCATAAAGGAAGCAATGTGTTTCCTCAGTCCTTTCCATAATATACTCAGGCCTCACCATCTCTAACAGTCAAACATCTTTTAAAAAAAAATCATACTGGCATCTTTTCAGTTTTTGAGAAGAAATCCTCTAAACCAACACAGGTCACCTGCTCAAACATCAATTATTAATAAAGCCAGCAGGCCCTATTTTGTCCCCACTCCAACCCTGGTTCCTGCAGTTCCAACTGTCTCTGTGTTCTGTTCGTGACCTTTAGTTATCCAGTTCACAGCTTTACACATCTGTGTGCTGAATTAGTGTTTCTGTTTTCCGGACTGGACTCTGATGGACGTTTCCCACTTATTTCCTTCTTTTAAATCTTTAACAATATTTTGTTGTTTATATGCTTTTAGGTAGTTTTCTAATCTACTTCCTCGCTGATTGACGCTAGAATAAAGGAAAGATTTGCAGTTTCAATTTGAATTCGAACAATTTTTGAAGTTAGTAAGATAGCTGTGGAATTTGAAGGACAATCATCAAAGATGATTCTAACGCAGGATACATTAAAGCCTTTAACTTCATCATAAATTGAACCTTCTGGTTCCATTAGTGTGTGAGATTTTGTTTGCCTAGTTAACAGCTTGTACCACAATTTTAATTCATGGAGAAGAAATGGGGCTGATTTAGTGAAAACAGGGAAAGCCCAAGAAGATCATAGGAAATGTTACTAAAGTTGGCAATTGCTTTGCAACGACATTCTACTCACAGTAAACTACAAATGTTATTAGTAGTATGACCAACATAAAAGAAAATTGTGAGCCGGGCAGTGGTGGCGCACGCCTTTAATCCCAGCACTCGGGAGGCAGAGGTAGGCGGTTCTATGAGTTCGAGGCCAGCCTGGTCTACAAGAGATAGTTCCAGGACAGGAACCAAAAAGCTACAAAGCTACAGAGAAACCCTGTGTCGAAAATCAAAAAAAAAATTGTGCTGTGGTGTATGAAAGTCTTGATAGTCAGTCGTTCCATTATCAAAACAAATGTGAACTAAGTGTAACGATTGTGGGATTTATGTTTATCAAAGACTCAGAGAGGCAGGTATTCTGTAATGAAAGATCTTTAGTCTGAATGAACCACTAGTCTGGGGAGGAAAATTATCATAATAATAAAGAATGGCTATGTTGATAGCTTATTTCCAGAACTTCTTGTGAATAAACACTTTCTAATGCTACTGTGATATAATTCTTTATTTCTACCAAGTTCAGCACCAATTAAACTAAGGAAAAACAGAAGAATTTAGGCTAGGAATAGTGAAAGGCCATTTGTGGTATATTTTGGATATCTAATCTGCTCTTCCCTAGACAATAAGTTGACAAATTTCTTCTTTGTACTCTCTTGTAAACTTTTTAAGTTCTGTGGACTGGACCATCTCTTTCATGGCTATTCATTTTGCCTTCTTAGAGAATGATCGTCACCATAGCAGCAAAAGATTAGGGAGACCAGTATGCAAAGTGTCTCCATCCTCAGTGCCTCTACTGAGGACTTTTTCTGAGCCCACAAAATAAGAGGTAGGATACGTTCTCAGCTTGCTTCCCTATGCTCTTTCCATAGCTCTCAGTATGAATAAGTGGAATAAACAACCTTCTTGTTCAGAATGACCTTTCTAAACTACCATGGTCCATAGGTTAGCTGTCTTAAATGGATTGCTGGCTAATGATATTTTAAACTTGTGATGTTTATATTGGGATGCAACCCAATTACCACCCAAGGAGCATGTGTCTTTCTCTTCCTCTAAAATTTCTAGTGTATGAAGACAAAGATAAGCAAAAAAAAAAAAAATCTCTTTTAGACACAATTGGCAGATATGCTCATCTGGACAACACTAGCAATATTTAAGTGTAATATATAACCTGTCCCAAGTAACAGTTACCATGAAAAAAAAAAAGCAAGCTCTGGCTAGAAACTTTTGGTTTTGCTGGGCTTTTCTTGTTGTTAGTTTATTTATATTTGTACAAGAATGGTAGGAATGGGTTGTGTCTTCTTTTTTATGTTTGTAAGAGCTTTCTAAAGTTTGCAAGTTAAAGGTTATTTAAATATTTTTCAAGCCCTATCAGGGGCAAACAGAATATACATTTAAAACATTGCTTTAAAACAAAACTTTAAAAAAATGCCCACTATTGGTTGTAGTGTAGTTCCATTGGTAGAATATTTATATAGCATCCAGAAAGGTCAGAGTTAAATCACTACAATATTTTTAATGACCAGGTATGGTGGTCCCACCAGTCAAAAAACCGAATGCAGGAACACACAAACTTCAAGGCAGTCCTCCACTTCACAGTAAGGCTACATAGCAAAGCCAATCTGGGCTAAATGAAATTCTTTACCGATTAATAATGACCAGTGAGACACCAATTCACAACTACAACTCTTATAACAGAGATTTTTTTCTTTGAGTAATTTGTGTGAAACTATAAAAAAACAAGATTAGGCTTATATAGCAGCTATCACAGAACAGAGGAAATGACAGTAAACAAGGTAGAGTTGGCCAATAGCTAGGAAGAAAGGGCTTAGGTAGGCGAGGCAGACTGAGAAAACACTGGAAAGAAGGGTAAAGTAATCAGGCAGATGTAACAGGAGCAGGATATGTAGAAAATGAGGTAACAACCTATGAGCCATGCAGCTACATGTAAATTAATAGAAACGGGCTAATTTAAGTTATAAGAGTTAGTCAATAATAAGCCTAAGCTATCAGTCAGTCATTCATAATTAATAATAAGTCTTTTTGAGGCTATTTGGGAACTGATTAGCAGTACAGTCAATTGGCAGTCCAAATGATATATGCAAGAAAAATAGAAACTCAGAAGGCTATCATAATTACTCCATGGGAGATATGAGAAACTTTTACCTGTGATGGTCTCTTATTACCATTTTTGGTTTTGTTCTAGGGTTTTTTTTTTCATGTCAGCTTTAAATATAATATTCCATCTTGAGTTACCTTGAATAGATTCCTTTTTCCTTCTTTCTTCCTTCCTTTCTTTCTTCCTCCCAACCTACCTTTCTCTTTCTCTCTCTCTTTCTCTCTCTCTCTCTCTCTCTCTCTCTCTCTCTCTCTCTCTCCTTATTTCTTTCTTCTAAAGAGATATGAATGAATATAGGATATAATAATACTGCTTATCCAATTATGACAATATTGGTAAACACAGGGTCACATGATTGATCTTACATGTGGTCCTGAAGACGCAGCATATGCAATGTTGTATTGTGATATGACATTGTTCACTATGTGTTAATGCAGGCTGCCATTAATTGGGACTATAAGGCTTGTTCCTAGGGTTCAGAGGCACTTGATAATACCTTTTGCTCCTCATACTTTTGGTGATTAGAAAATGATTAAAGTATGTAGTTTTAAATAAACATAACATTGGTCAAAGGAGTCTCGGTTGAATTTTAATGAAAATATTTTGTCATATATGAAAGATTTGCTAAAATTCATTTAATCTATATTTCATACTATGCTCATAGATTTTATCTATATAACACAATTATTTTCAAAATCTCAGTGTTAGAACTGAGTTTACATATTAGAATATTTTCAATGAACATTAAGAGAAAAATTTGAATTTAAGGAGATCTGCAGAAACCCTTTCACACTTGAGTAATAATAAGCAAAATTGTTCTATGTGATTTGAGGTAATTTGTCCACCCTGATTGAACAGCAGTTATTAATCCATTTTCAGTCTGGCTATCTTTTTATTTGGAACTGTGAATAAATGTTGGAACTCACAGATGTGGATTCATTCCACCTTGACCAAAGGACAGAGAGTTCAGAACTATTCTTGTTTCTTCAAGGTTATTAACGGGAGGTTTGACCCAGGATGGGTCTACTAACAGGACGTTTTGACCTAGCATGTGGTTACTTGATACTTTAGGTATTAGGAAGGTGATCATTATTTGTTCCTAGCATTTTGATAAAAAAAGATCTTTTTTTCTTCCTCCTACTCTTTGGATTGGGGTATATAAAACCTATGAAAAATAATAGTGGGCAGATTCAATATGGGTTGCCCTTCCAACTGTTTTCTGGATCTTTGTATATTTTTTGTAGCTCTGTTTTTTTTTAATGCCTAAAATTTCTAACAATACACTTCTACCTTGGAGCATACGTACCTGACAAGGCTGGGCCCCAACAAATAAGATTAGCAATATAACTGATTTTGCCTTAAAGTGATTATATAAGATAGAGTGATATTATTTGATCTTGCCTACTTCTCAGAGAGTAGTATATTTCAGGAAACTAACTCTAGATGATCATTTTAAGTTAAATTATCTAAAATGTAGCTGGAGAATATATACAGTTTAGTTTTGAATTAAGTACATGAAGACATGAGGGAAAAGAACTTAGGAAAAGGAAACTATTTTATTTAATATATTTAGCATGTATAAACTGAGTGTTTGCTATGAAGATGCACTGTAAATTAATTACCATAATCAAACTAAATTATTACACCACCATCTCCCATAGCAAATGCTCTTTCTTAATAAGACCATAAGATCTAGTAGCTAACATGTTTCGCGTATGTTTATATATGTAATTGTCAATGTGTTTGTGCAAACAAGCAGATTAACAGAAGCTATGAAGTTGGTTCATCTTGATCTCTAGTTCAGAGAAGACAGATGGGCAATTTTACATAAGATTCTCTATCAAGAAAATCAAATTCTACTTACACCTGAAATGTTCTCAGCAAGAATACTTGTGCCTGGTGTTGGAGGTCTTTCAGCTTTGATCATACAGTTTGACATTAGCTGTGGACTTGTTTGTGGTCTTTATGATAATATGCCTGATTTATTGAGAGTTCTTATTGTGAGAGAGTGTTGCATTTTACTGAGGTTTTTCTGTATGTGTTGCAAGTATCATGTGGATTTTACCTTCATACTGTTATTGTTAAAGAACTAATTGTAAATTACATAGATATTTCCTGTTGTTACCTATGCATTTATGTTTTGTTTTGTTTGGTTTTGGTTTTATGAGACAGGCTTTCTCTGTGTAACAGCCCTAGCTTCAGGGGAACTAGCAGGTCTCTAGACCAGGCAGACCTTTAACTCACAGACTTCTGCCTGTCTCTCTATCTCCCCAGTGCTGGGAGTAAGTTTTGCACCACTGGCCATCATGTTTATATATTTTACAGATTGCTCAGTTAACACATTGCTTCAAGAGGTCCTGAAGTTTTGTGGATCTGTTCTTGAATATGCATACTTATTACTTTTTAATCATTAATAAATTGTATAATAGAATATCTGGGCTTATGTTCGGTAGGACTTTATCTCTAAACCATTGTATTTTTATTGTCTAAAATAGTGGAAAAGTATTCCTACTAGAAAACTGTATTCATTTTCTTTATTGTGAAATAATCACGTTAGTATAGTACATTTATGACTTTTTATTAACATAGGTTTCTATATACTATTTTCTCAATGTATTAAAGAACTCAACTATCAAAAAATAACTTTTTGTATAAAATCAACTGACAATAATATTGAACAATATTTTATATATTTTTCTCTTTGATTTTGAAAATAATTGTTTTGATGCTGTTATGATACTGCAATATTTATTTTACATCTGCTTATTTTTCATTTAAAAGTGCATATTAAGCGATAAAAGTCAGTCACATGAAATTATAACAAGAAAAATTGGCCTTATGAAGCTATTTAAGAATCAGGTCTTTCTGTGCCATCTGTGTAAAAAATCAATAACTTTCTGGGGAGCAATGGTCTAGTTACCATATTGAGAAGGAGAAAATGAACCACCACATTCTACATTTCCCGTTAAAGACATGATTTCTGCACATCAGGGTCACAGCAAGAACAAAGAAGGCACATGCAAGTGAGTTATTTGAAGATTATTTAATCAAGGTCAGAGCATAGGTAACACATATCGGACAGTACAACACCCTGAGGCTTATAGAAATGGCTTTTAACAGCTGTGTGGTAGAAATTGCCTGGTAGGAAAAAAAAAAAAAAACCTTGAGAAAAATACAGTCAACCTGGAATGACCTCGGAAGGAGGTCATCTGTTCTCATACATCCTGACCTCATTCCTCTGTTTGCCTCTTAAGTTTTGCTAATGCTGACCATGTGATGAGCCCAGCAGAAGATTGTAGAAACACTAAGAGGCACATGGGGTGAGAAGAGCAATTGAAAGGTGAGTAAAGGTCTCTAACTCAGATCTTAATCTGATATTTCATCCTTTTGTGCAGATCTAAACTTAGGAAATTACCAAAGAATTTCAGGTTTGAGGATTCCTACACATTAAGTAAGAACTTTGTAATTGTAAAATGTCTAAAGTTCCTAAAAACAACCTTGGCATCACTTGGTCCTGGTTATTAAGAGAAAGAACAAGGGAAAATCCCTTCCCATTTAAACGAACATATTTTTAAATTGCATTACAATTTAAAGATTTCATTTTATTCCTAATTTTTTATGGAGTTACTATATCCTTTGGTTATTTTCCTGAACTTTGATAATAAATGTTCTACAACAACTTTAGTTTTTCTCTTCGCATTTTAGGATTTTAAACTTTATTTAAAATTCGCCTTTTCATTGTGCATATGTGTGTATGTTTCCTTGTCTGTGTGTATGTGTACCATGTGCATTCAGGTTCCTGTGGAGACCAGAAAGGGACTGGCAATGACAGGATTGTTGAAAGCTAATCTCTGCAGGCTGCCAGGCTCCAAGAAAGCTCCTGATAAGGAAGCCTCCTACAATAAGGAGATGCTAATACTGTAAACTGTTATGCTCAAATCCGCGAAGTCCCCCAAAAGCCAACAAGGAGACTCTTATGTAAAAGCAAAGAGCCTTTATTTTATTCAAGTTTGCCAACTCGATCTCTCTACATGTCCAACATATAGGAATACACGGAGAGCCCCGAGCTTAGTTAGAGTTGGACTTTTATAGTAGTAGAGGTGGGGGTGAGGGGTTTTCTGAGGTTCAGGACCCCTGATTGGCTGACATTTGTCTAGGGGTGCCCTGGTGAGTGTGTGCTGGCAGGTGATCCTATCTACAGAGGTTGGAACGTTAGGCATTTCCTTTGGATGGTCTGTTCTTGGGTGGTGCTCAGGTAATCTCAGTCTATGGTCCTTCCTGCAACCAGGTATTGCTTCAGGGTAAACTACTGAGACCCGGGCCTCCATTAAACTTATAATGGCTGAGTCCTACTCTGGCAGGTGATTATGGTTGAAAGTAAAGAACTTCCTTTGGGTGATCTATTCATATTTGGCTTATCATGACTGGTTTCTACATAAGCCATATCCTATATGAGTCTTTCCTCTCAAATATTACAAACTTGTGTTAAGGCCAAGCAATTAAGGTGATGTGGGAGTGTCATATCAATCTGTTGATTTCATTGGTTAAGTAATAAAGGAACTGCTTGGCCCTCATAGGTTAAAACATAGGTGGGAGGAGTAAACAGAATAGCATGCCAGGAGGAAGAGGAAGTGAGGTCAGACTCGACAGCTCTGCTCTCGGGAGCAGAGAAGCCATGCTCCAGTCTCCCGGACAGACATGAGCGATGAAGCTCCAATCCAAGATGGACGTAGGCTAGAATCTTCCCGGTAAGCGCACCTTGGGGTGCTTACACACACTATTAGAGAAATGGGCTAGTCCAGGTGCGAGAGTTAGCCGAGAAGAGGCTGGATATAATGGGCAAGCAGTATTTAAATGAATACAGTTTGTATGTTTTTCTTTCGGGCATAAGCTAGCCGAGCAGGTGGCTGGGGTGCTGGGGACGCAGCCCCGGCCGCTCCTTATTTCAACATTAAGGTATTTTTCTCTCCCAGACCTCGCAAAGTTTTAATCCTCCCCACCCAGTGAAGCCTTTGTTTACAGGTAGTTCCATTGTTGCAATCTAAGAATTTGATGCGGACTGGAACAGTATTCCTCCCCCTGCCTCCATTTTCTATACATCAGTTCTTTCCCTATTGTCCAATGAAATAAACCTCACCAATAGGAAAAGCACAGTCACTACTTTCCTTGGACTTAAAACCAAATTCACTTCTTCTCCAGGTCTGTTCACTTCTACCTCAAGTCCACCCCACCTTTCCGCCCAAAATAGTCAAGTCTGCAGACACTCCAGTTGGAATAGTAGTCTCTTTCATTGTGACCCTGAAAAAACTTATCTCTAACAACAATACTACCTTCATCTGCTAGCACCAGAAAACGCTGGACAAGCGAGCCTAAAAGATGGCTAGGTTTCATTAACTAAGGAATCTCACTTCCACCATGAGAAGACAATGCCTTGGCAAGTAGAACTTTGCCGGAGAACAGATCTGTAGACAGAATTATTCACCCCAAGAACTCCCACTTCCTATAAAACCCTTGGTCTTAGTGCTCTGTTTAATATCACCTCACATTTTTCTTACTAACGGACAATATGCTCCTGTTGAAAGTTGGTTTCTTCTTGCCTTGATTAATCCTCATCTAATAGTAAGAAGAGAGCATCAGATCCCCTGGAGTTGAAGTTACAGAGGATTGTATGCCACCCAAGGGAGGTACTGGGAACCTGACCCAGGTCCTCTGCAAGAACAGCAGTTGGTTTTAATGGCTGAGCCATTTCTCTAGTCCCATATTTTTTTTTCAATTAAAGAATTCTTTTGGAGTTCACTCTTTTACTGTAATTCATCTTGTTTCATATATAAAAACCATCTCCTATCTTTAACCTTAATAATATATAGCTACTTAAGTTTCAATAATTTATACTTTTATTATATTAAAACCAATAATTCTGATTTATAACTTGATACTTTTTTGTAATAGAAAATTTATGAAGACTATGAATGAGCAACTAATACTGATCGAACACTAGGCTCAACTGAATTAAACTTTTTATTTACATTATTTCATTTAAATGTATGCAACTCTTGCAATGCATAATTGCTGGAGTATAGTTTAGTCAAATAAAACCAAGACGTAAATATAATCATTTCTAGGTCACACTGTAAGCAGTCAGGCTATATCCATTTCATATCAAAACTGAAAGCTTTCCTGAAATACAGAATATGATTCTACCATTCTTCTCCATGTTCTCCAGCAGATTTTCTCCTAGATTTGGCAGTGTTATTATTACAACACATGAGCATCTGTGTTATGGTTGGGTACAAATCCAAACCATAGCATCTGCAAACAGGGCTGACAAGATGGTCCTTGTTTATTAAGTGGGCATTTTCTCTGTAGCAATGGATTTCTGAGATTTAAATGGTCCAAGTCAACACTCTTAACAAAATACACAAAAGATGATGTTTATGTTCCGATTTCTCCTGTGGGCATAATGTTGGATTAAAGATTAAGCTTGCTGTTTCCAAGGAAGACAAAAGAAGCAGAGAATGACCTCTATGGACCTGCACTTTCCCATGGAAAGTGGGTTTAGAGGGTGCCAAGAGTGCTTGAGGGGTGAGAGGTTCTGCTAGGGGAAAAAAGAGGTTATTTTAAAACAGGTCTGACAGTAGAGCAAGTGGAAAAAATTGGGAACTGAAATAAACCAAAATCTGCTCCACAGTACCATAATCTTAGCAGGTTTAGCATTGTGAGGAAGGAAAGCAAACTGAAATAACGCTTTTAGTCTCCATCCCTTTCTCATTGGCCTGTTCATGTTACACACAGCTGAGGAAGCCAAGCCACTGAGCATAATAGACGCTCTATCAGTAAGAAATAGAGCACAGTACCTGATAGTGTACAGGCAAAGGAGACAGATGCTAAATATTAGGGAGTCTCAAAGAATAGAAGCCTAAGGTAAGACCTGGGACATATATCAAGTAACCCGAAAATGTCTTAGTCCCTGAGGGAATTCACACAAAGGATAGAGAAGAACTTCAAGCAATCTCAAAATAAAGATTTCTTCTTTTTTCTACCCAAATTGCTTTATATAAATAAAAAAATGCTGATTTTTGGAGGGAGCATTAGATTTGTAACAATCTCTATTGCTTTATTACTTTTTAAAATTGTAATTTTGTTGTGTTAATGCCAAAGATGCAAGGAGAAAGACCACTGATCCAAATCATGATGGCCAAATTAAATAAAGCAAGAAACTAATTAAAGCAAGCTATTTTATTTATTATTATTGTATACATGTGCTGCCTCCCCTTAAGTTGTGGTCTGGGACTTCAGTATTGTATATGAAGAAGACATGGTTTTCATAGCTCAGAAGTAGGAGGCTTCCAAATGGGGTTTTGACAGACAAAATATTAGTCAGCTAAGAACCACCCACATTCTAGAACCAGGTGCTCCCACCATCCCCCAACTTGCCCTCAATGACTCAGTGCCAATGGGCCCATCATCACTAATGGCCAATGTGACATTCCCCCACAGTTACTATTCTCACCATATTTCTCTAGGCACATGCGTCATACCCACTTCCTCCACCCCCAAGCCCACCATCACAGCCTGGTCTGTTGCTGTTGCCATCTACACTTGGAGGCAATCATTTTGTAGCCTTCCCCAACAAATGTCTTGCGTGAGTTCTGTTGTGTGGTATGGTTTTTATGTCATTTCTTGGCTCCTGGTCACCAAGATACTTTGAAGGTGCAAAAGTTGTGACTTGAATAGACCCTCCTGGTGCCTAACTCCTCCCTCTGAGCCTCACTGGGACCCTGTCCCACCTCCCTTCTCACCAACTTTCAGGCATTCCATCCACCACTGGCAATGAGATAAATATTCCCTTTAGTCACTTCTCTCAGTTCAAGGAAGTGATCACTGAGTATCTGGTACCTCTTTGGTATTCTTGGAGGCAGAAGTACCCCCAGCCATGATCTTTAAGGATACAGATTGCCTTCTTCACCAGACTCCATACCCTTCCCTTAGAGCTGCAATCCTGCAGTTCCTTTAGATTTAACTGAGTTATTATGCCCTTTCCTGCTCTCTCCCCCTTTCAGAACAAGCCCACAACTCCCCTTGTCCCTAATGGATTTTGTGACTCTGTTCCCCAACTATTTCCTAGGCCTCCCTCCTAGAATTCATTTTTAATCTTTGCCTTCTGGCTTTCTCATTTCTGATGTCCATGAAAGACCTGGTACCAGACATAAAGTCTCTCCTCCAGCTTAACCAGGTAAGTCCCTGACCCCCACTGAGTATGGTGACCACCCACTGAATGACGTGTGTCTTTTTCCTCTCCCTTTGATCATCCATGAGTGCTGGAGACTTCTGCCACTACAGGCTGAAGTGATACTCCTCTTTTCTTGCCCCCTCTTATCCATGCAAATGATGTCCTCCATACCCGTGCACTCCCCCTTGGGATGTCTCTTAGAAAGCCACCAGCCTCTCCACCTGGCACCAGACCTGAAGGGCCCCAAATTTATTTGCTTCTGCAATCAAATTTAGCCTCAAATATTCTTTAGATAATTTTGTTGTAGACTTATTTGGGTCCTTTACAAATACTGCAAGCAATTCAGGAAATGGAAAGAGATTCCACATTCATTATTTCTCTTTCTTCTCTTCTACTCCAAGCCCTGTTTGTGTTTGTCTACTATCCCTGCCACGCTGTTTAAATATCTTGTCTTTTAAGTTATTGTTGATGGATCTGTAAGTTTGGTGCAAAGTGGGAGTTGGAGCTGAACCTGGCAGGAGGGAGGGAAAGCAAAGGAGCAGACCAGCTGCCATGTGCACACACCCTGCACACATGCTTCCCTGTTTTGGTGCTAGCTCTTTCCTGCAGCGTCCTCTATTTATAGCCAGGTCTCAAAATTGTCCTATCTCTAAGCCTTCTTTGTTCTCAGCCTAACTGGATTTAGTTTTGCAGGGATTTAGGTGTCTTTTAGGTAAGAGTGGCATTAGACTGTTGTTTGATGCTGTGGCACTTCAATTACAAGATGACTCTGGAGGAGGGGTAGGGCTCCCCTTCCTCTAGACCCAAGCATGCTGCAACGAATCTTTCTCTGTCCCGCCAACCAGATCCAAAATTAGGATACAGAGACTTATTAATTATGGAAGCTTGGCCTGTAACTTAGGCTTATTCCTAACCAGCTCTTATAACTTAAATTAATCCATTTATATTAATATATGTTCTATCACATGGTGTTACTTCTCTTCCATCTAGGACCTCTTGTTTTCTCTCAGTTTCTGCTGGAGTCTCCTTGGAAATCTTGCCTAGCTATTGGCCGTTCAGCTTGTTATTATACCAATCACAGCTATATATCTCCATACAGTGTACAATTATCCCACATTAGCATGCTTTTTAAAGGTTTCCTCCAAAATATCTGTCCCATATCAGGCAAGCCACCTGACTATGTAATAGAAAGGAGAGCAAAGCAAAGTAATGGGACAGACTGTTCCCAGTGGGATCTATTGCTACTCTTCTTATAAGCTTTTGACTTTGGTTTAACGCTCTAAAACTTTTGCTAAGGTATACATCTTATCTCAAGACTATTAAGACTATTGTGTAAAATTTTCTGCACCTACAGATTTGTAATAATATTAAGCATGATTAAAAATCTGTAAAGTCTATAACAAAAGGTTAAAAATTAAAAAGCTAAGCACAAGCAGTCTTAATTTGCTACAATTTACGTATGTAAATTTAACTTTTGCTTAAAACACACACACACAGATGTAGATTTGGGAAATAACCAGGCTAGCTAAAAGATAAAACAATTATATTTTTATTTATTGGAAGGGGAAAACTCACAAAACAGGAATGAGCAGTCCAGCTCAGCTGTGCTTCGAGGGAACCACACCTAGAGGGGTCACCTGGGCCAAGTGCCGTTTTTCTCTAGTCCCAGAAAGCTACACCCTCATTTGGTCTCACCTCTTAAAGATAATCAGTTGGCAAAGATTCCTCATCACACACAGACACACAGACATACAGACACACACACACACAGACACACACACACACACACACATCTTAGATTCAACTCTTGTTTTAAGAAAGTTTTATTTTGATGCTAGAGATAATTCAATTAAATTTTCAACTCAATTTTTTAAAGTTCAAACTTAACAGAGATAAAATTGTAAAATCCTGGTTTTATAAAAACTACCGCTACCAACTTAAACTTTTAGAGATAATTAAAACATGCAAGCTAATGTGTTTTTAAAGTTCAGTTTCAAGCAAAAAACAAAATCTTGAATACTAAATAGATAGGTGGTCCTCAAACTCTTCAGAGTTCTCCTGGATATAGCCTTTAAAATGGTTAATGAAAGAGATTCCCATAATAGACATGTCCCTTTCTTATGTAAACACTATGATCTCCAAAGAAGATAGAAGGGAGACAATGATTCCACCTGAATTGTGGTAATACTAACCACTGGGTTAAACTGCCCCATTCCTTGCCTACAATCAGGCCTCTGCCCAAGCTGTGGGCACTTTTGGATTGATTACTCTACTCTGCCTGGTTAATGTTAGGTCAGTTTTCCCCAGTTCCTTTTCCACAGGAAAATCCAAGGCCTGGGTCTGTCAGCCAAGGGCCAAGGCTTCTGTGTGGCAGTTGGAGATTAAATGCTGTTCTGTATGATTCTTGAAGAATGACAACCAGTGCCCCCCAATGAGCTGTTGATTCCACTGGAAGCAGAGCTACCATCTAGGTTGAGGGTAAGTCTCTGTCATTTTAATTGCTACATAGTGAAGAGCCTAGGAGTATGAAAATTTTTTTTGCCTATACCCTGATAATGGCCCTAAAACATGCTACCTGACCCTTTGACCTACTTTCTCCCAGAAAAGCAGGTAGAACAGACCCAGGCTATATAAGCATCCTGAACTAACACCTAGTAATCAGAGGTTATAAATCCTAACTCCAGGGGTGCACTCCACAGGGGTTGTAAATCCGGACCCCAGGATACCCTTCCCAGAGGATTAGAGGCTGTAAATCCTGACCTCAGGAATGCACTCTTCTGTGCTGACTTCTGAAATGCACCGCCCACTTTGACCATCCTTTCTCTATTTGGGGTACAGAACCAAATTACTGTCTGTGGCCCTAACTAGTTAAAAGGGTTTTTTTTTGTACCCCAAAGTGTTTGAATAAAGTAGCTCCTGGTTTATAGACTCCAGTGGTCTGATTCATATTATTTGAGCAAGCTCAGGACCCAACAATAGGTCATTTGGATTATACTTCCTGCTATGATTTACACTTCTCATATTTCCAATGATGTTGACTGACTAGCCTTGTCAGTTTGACAGCAACAAGCATACCAGCTCCTTCCTCAAGGGTACAACTTCTTGGTAGTTCACTTAAATCAGGCCCCAGACCTCACTTTCCTAGAGTCACTAGGTCTTCAGATGAGAAAGACAGATTACCTTGCTTCTTAAATCTGAAAAGAGATAAATTCACAAAAAAGTTTCAAAATAAGTTTTTAGAATTTTTTTTTGTCCTGGTACTCACTTTGTAGACCAGACTGGCCTTGAATTCACAGACATTCACCTGCCTCCCACTTGCTATTGAGGTCTGAGGATATGAAAACTTAAGTTGTGAGGGTCTAAAGAGTGTTTAAAAATGCATGATGCAAACTATAAAGGCTTAAGAAAAGTGCTTTAAAATATTTAAATGCAAGTTGTAAAGGTCTAAAATATTATTTAAGATATATGAAAAATCTTTCTCTTCCCTTGTTTTGGGGTTCCCTTTACCCCAACTACAGGAACTCTGGGCCTGGAAGTTTCAAATGTACACCCAAGATAAAAATGTTCCCCTAAATTACTTAACTTTACCTTCTGTCCCTCATATATCTGTAGCTATATCATCTATATCTATATCTAGATATCTGATCCAGCAAATGTTCAATCAATTAAAGACTTCAACCTGTTCCAATGTGGCCTGCATTTCCCTATCCCCAAATAGTCCCACAATACTTGGAGAGTGGAGATGTACTTCCTGGTCTTGACCAGAATTCCAGCTTTGGGTCTCCAAAGATGTTGATGTCCCCAGACATCAGGAAGCAGTGTAAGGAACACCATGCCCTCACTCCTGCCTTGCCAATCATCCTTTCCTGACTACCTTCTATAGTAAACAAAAGGAAGAAAAGTTAGTCAGCTAAGAAATGTCTAAATTCCAGAACTAGGTGCTCCCTTCATCCTCCACCCTGCCTTCAACGATTTAACACCAGTAAGCCCATCATCAATAACAACCAGTGTAACGTTTCTACCATCATGATCATCACCATATTTCCCTGAGGTGCATGCTCCATATCCCCCATATAATGCCCAATATCATAACCTAGTCCTCTTCTGTCTCCATCCCTGCTCAGAGGCAGACATTTTGTATCCCCCTGAATAAATCAGTTTCGTGAGATCTGTTGCAAGGTATGATTTCTGTGGCATTCTTTGCCCCACCACCAATACCAATATACTCTTTCCCATAAAATCCTTTTACAAAATAGGCAGGGTTATAGAAGCAGAGCATAAGCATAACAAGTTAGGCATATTAACTCTCATGAATTAAGATATGGTTGCAAGGTGGACATAACAAGTTAGTCATAACAACAGGTAGTCATAACAAGGTAGTAATAGGTTTTCATATAACCCTTTTGAAACAAAGGTAGTGTTTCAAAATCGTTATAAACAACCTTTTGAAGCAAATACATGGTTTCAGGATTCTGGATCAGGCAGGAGAGAATCGTTGGTATTTACAGTGTCATATAGCTCAATTCCTGAGAAACGGATTTAATCATAAGCAGAAATGCACTATAAGCCTAAGATAGAGGCAATCTGGCTCATCAGTTGTGCTTTTTTCTTTGAGTTATTTTTTGTTTGTTTTATTTGTTTGTGAGCCCAAGAATGACAAATGAGAAAGGAACAAAACAAACAAAAGTAAATATATAAAACAAATCGACCAAAAAGATACTAAAATGAGCACATCTAGTCTTAAAACGAATGGGTTTAATACATCCCCAAATATATGCAACAAGGGTGGAAAGCCTCACATGGGATGGGAATATATAAGGTAAAACATATATAAAAATCTATTAACAAAAATATTGAAGATGAATAAATTTAGAAAATATAACAATAAGAAATAGAGTACAGGATAGACACCAAAGAAAGCATAAAGGAGATGCAGTACTTTGAAGGTTAGAGAAGTATGAGAAAGAGATACTGTAGAGGCAATATTTAAAGATAAAAATAGTGTTTTTTTTTTCAAAACTGACAATAAATACCAAATCAAAAATTCAAGGATTTTTTTTGAAGCACAACCAAAATAAAGCAAAATACCATGCAGCTGTAATTCCCTTTCAAACTGGTATAAACCCAAAACCAATATTTTAAAAAACTTTTTACTTATTGGGAAAATTTTTTTCATGTAATATATTTTGATCATGTTTTCTTCTTCCAGAACTCTCCTTTGTTTCTTCCTACCTCCCTCTGTTACATTTTAAGTTTTAATTACTATACCTAAAAAATTCATAAAATCAAAATTCCTTGATCTGCAAGCCCCTTGCTCAAGTACAGATAGTTCCTAAAATGCTAGAGGTTATTGTTTATGGGAGATTACAAGCCACATGTTTTCCACTCCTGCAAGCATGTTGTTTGAGCCATCTGTAGACCGATCTGATTGATCACATGTGGGCAGTAGGCATGTATTCAGAAAATATGTCAGAATATATGCTTGCTCCTGATTGGACAGGATGGTAAATGCAATGAATTAAGGGTTTTCTTTCATTGCCATCCTTGATCCTTGCTCATTTCTGGGGGAACCTGGGTATGGATCTGCACAGAGACCATTCACCTAGCCAGTATTTAATTAAAGTTTGCTTCAAATTTGGCTTGAAACTGTACTAGTGGTCTTATTCTTGACCGGTGGGATTAACACTCCACATAATTTTATTTTTTTCTCTCTGTAAAAACAGACAAAACCAAAAAACTAAAGAACAATAACAGCAACAACAAAATCACAAAACCTAAGCAACACACACTAAAACATTCCCAAAAACATAAAAATGAAAATCAAAATAGACAAGCAAAAGACCAATAAGAAAAAATGCCCAAACAACGCAAAACAGACAAAAAGTCTACAAATATACCATTGAATTTGTTTTGTGTTGGTCCGCCCTGAGGCATGGTTAATATACCCAGTGAGACTTTCCTGAGAAAGCTAATTTTTTCCTTGCTAGCAGGAATGAATTGCAGACAGCTTTTTGATTTAGGGTGGGAGCCCATGGCTACTCCCTCCTCTCAGTGCTGGGCCCCTAACTGGCTTGAAACTGGGCAGGCATTGTGCTTGCTGTCACAGTCTCTGTGAGTTCATATGTGCAGCAATCTTTTTGGTTTTGAAGGATTCTGAACAAAGGAATCTTAACAGCAGCCAGGTACCCAGATGCATGAGTTACTTCTCCATTACCATAACAAATACCTCAGCCTGGGTACTTACAGAGAAAAGAGGTTTATTTAGGACACACACACACACACACACACACACACACACACACCAGTAGCTCTGCAATGGCCCCATTCTCATCTGTGTTACCTCTTAAAGAACAACATTAAGTTTAGAGAATGAGGAAAAATAACATGGTGAGACAAGACACCTGAGCCTAGCAGCACTAGTTGTGATTTCTCACCAAACCTCATTACCCATAGGTGTCTCTCTTTTCACCATCACAGTGATTTCTAATAAAATCAAAAGAAAGTCAAGGATACAATAAATGAAGCCATACAACGTGCGTAGTAAAGTCAAGATTTTAACGATGTCAGTTCTCCATAAATTAGTGTGAAATTTTAGTCTAACTCAAACAAAACCAAAACCAAGTATGTTTGTTTGTTTGTTTTTAATAGAAAACAACAGAATGACTGTAAAGTAAAAGCAACTGTACAAAGGGCCCAGAAAGACCAGGCTAATTTTGAAGAGCATTGGGCAAACAAATTAACACCTTTCATTAGCAGAAATAAAGAATAAAATAAAAAATAATTGTTAGAATATGATATTGCTTCAAGAATAGAAAATTTTTCTTTGAGTGTTATAAGTTCCAGGTCTACAAGTATATGAACATTGGATTTTTTGACAAATTAGAAACTCAGAACTGGGGAAAATACATGATTTTTCTAATGATGTTGTATAAGTTAGCTTTCTTTTGCTATAATAAAAGTGTCCGAATGTAATTTGGGAAGGCTAAGGTTTATTTCTCCTTACAGTTTATAGTCCATCATGAAGGAAAAAGTCAGTACAAAAATTCAAGGCAGGAACCTGGAGGCAGGAACTGAAGTAGAGAACATGGAGGAGCATTGCTTACTGGATTAGTCTCCATGGCTTGCTCAATGTGCTTAGTTATACGACATAGGACCATCTGCTTAGATGTTGTACCACCTAAAAAAGTTGAACCTTTTCATAGAAGTCATTAGTGAAGAAAATGCCCCACAGGCTAATCCTATGGAAGCATTTTTTTTCAACTGAGATATCCTCTTCCATGATAGTACTAGTTCGTGTTAAGATGGCACAGAAAGAAAGCAAACAAACTCCTACTATCTCTTGAATAAATACCACATCAATTGAATAGGTTTATGATACAGTTAATTTAATATTAATTTACAACATACATAGATTTCACTTCCAACATATCATGGATTCAAATATATAAACTAAAAATGTAACATATCAAGAAACTAACCCAAGAAAATTTCTTCAAACCTGTAAGTGGGAATAATGTGTTTAAATAAGACAAAAGAAAAGAGACCATTTGAAAGCTAATATTGTTTTTTTTAATATTTATTTATTTATTATGTATACAATGTTCTGTCTGTGTGTATGCCTGCAGGCCAGAAGAGGGCACCAGACCTCATTACAGATGGTTGTGAGCCACCATGTGGTTGCTAGGAATTGAACTCAGAACCTTTGGAAGAGCAGGCAATGCTCTTAACCACTGAGCCATCTCTCCAGCCCGAAAGCTAATATTGTTAATCATAGCAATTTGACTTCATAATGATCAGAGGAAAAACGGTAAAAGCCTGAATGTGTTTATCAAAGCACAAATGTGAAAAATTTTGTTACAACATCTTCATGATAAATAATCAAGAAATATGGATTAGTTGCACATGGAAAATAGTTTTTGTAATACTTTCAGTCAGTTATTTAAAATGGAAGAATTGATTATTATATAATTACCAGCATACAAATGGCACAAGGTTGCGTTTTCTTTTTTAAATTTATAAAATTGTGTATGTGTGATTTATGAACATCTCTCTGTGTTAAATGTCAAAATGGAAATTAATTCATATTCTAAAGAAGAAAACAGGAGTGTAACTGGTGCTCAGGGTCTTGTGTTTAAATCAGAATATCTCACCCCCAAAAGTAGAGAGAAAGATCTTAAAAAAGAAACGCATGTCACTATAATTTCAAACAAATATCCCATAGCACTGAGTAATATAAACCCAGGGAAAGCAGGACAGGAAAACTAAGTAGACAGTCATGAGAGAAGCAATGGATACCTTTGCCCTTGTGACAACATTGGTTTCATTTATATATTCACCAAAATCAGGGTCATGATTTGCCTTCTTATGGTGGTAAGACAGGTGGCCTTGAAAAGTAAGAATAGGGTTGAGGAGATAGCTCAGTTCATAAAGTTTTGTTATGAAAGAACAAAGACAGGAAGACCCCTGGAACTGTTAACTACCCAGTGTATCAATTGGTGAGTCCACAGTGAGAGACTGACTCAAAAACAGAAGATATCCCCTGAGGAGCAATACCAATATTTGACCTCATACACGAATATGCACACACACAAGTATGAAAAAAATTACATATTTATTGTATAAGAATATTCTGTACTTCGACACATAAATATTTTAGTATTTTCCTTTAGTTACATACCAATTTTTATATTTTTTGAACTTGGTGATTTAGTGATTGAACTGTGATAATAGGTTTGAATGTATAGTGTTTTTATTTCTTGTTTTTACCTGTGTGGTCTTGAATAAATTATTTTACTCTAGTTTTTATTGTTCTAATTATCCAAGAGGAGAAATTATTATACCCATCACCAGCTCATTCCATACAATCTTTGAAGCAAAAAGGTATGATACAGGTGTGACTCTTTGATCAGGAAAGTCAATGACAAGTAAAATATTATCAAAAGTCATTTATATAGCACTAGTTCTAATAGGCCTTAATAAAAGCCCATAGTCAGATATAGGGGGAAATGTTGAACGATCAGAGAGATGAAGTAACAAAATTGCGGCCACCTTGCTTCTCAACTTCCCAACCGAAAATAGTCTGAGTTCCTGTTTACTCTTTCCTTATCACTTTCTCTCTCCATCCAGAATATCAATTGTTGTCTGTCTGCACAGACCTCCAGATCTCTATGGTTAGCTAGTTGCTAACTCTGCTCTCTGATACTTCAGGCAAGGTTTATTTGTACAAACAAGAAATCACCACACATTTATATTTGTTAGAGAATGCAGAATAAATAAAAAGTAGAAGTAACACCTTTAGATACTATTTTATTTACCTTTGTTGCTATGATAAAACACCAGTCCCCAAAACAACTTATGGAAGAAAGACTATTTTGACTTAGAAATCCAGGAGAAGACTGCTCCAAGGAGGGAGACATGGCAGCAGTGAGGAAAGGTTATGGCTCCAGAGGGAGAGTCTACAGTGGCAAGGGAGGTGTGCCAGCAGGTGCCTGGAGGAGAGAACTGAGAGTTCATACCTTCATCCATAGATGGCAGAGGAGAAACTAGAAACTTGACAAGGTTGTAAACTCCCAGAGCATGCCACAAATAATACATTTCCTCTATCAAAGGATCCAACAAATAAAGGTTCTATGACCTCCTCAAGTAAAGCCACTAACCAGTGAGCAAATATTCAAATATATAAGTCTTGGTGGATATTTTTCATTCAAATCACCATAAATGGTCATTATTGTTGAGGAAAGTATTGAGGCAAGAAGGGAAGAGACTCACAGGTACAGTGGTACATTAGTAAGTCAATCTTCATTGAACTGATGATGTTAAGACTTGAGTGTAGAGGAAGATGTATATACCTATGAGAAGTTCCCTGTGGGTGGAGATAACAGGAATTAAATAAGCACAGCTGAATGTAGTAAGAGACTGCTCATTCGTTTCCCAGCTGCCCAGACCTGAATAATCACGAAGAAACTCTATTAATTACAAGTGTTTGGTCAACGACTCTAGCATATTCCTAGATAGCTCTTACATCTTAAATATAACCATGTCTATCAATTTGTGTATCACCACAAGGTTGTGACCTACTGGTGAAGTTTCTGAGGTTTCAGCCTGTCCTTCTTCTTCAGCAGCTACATGGATTCTCCCTGACTCCACCCACTCTCTTGTTGTCTCTGTTCAGATTTCCCACCTAGCTTCACTCTGCTAAGCCATTGGCCTAACAGCTTTATTCGTCAACCAATCAGCTGAACTCTTGAGACATAGTGGGACCAGTAGAATGACCAAGGTGAGTGAAATAGGCTCAGAGCAACAGGCCATTGGAAAGGTTATGACTTTTGCCAAGATATGAAAGATAACAGAAATTTAAGAAGAGAAAAGGAATAGAGTAAACTGAGATTGAAGGAACCACTCAGCTGCTACATTAAGAATGTATTTAGGGAAACTAGGATGGAAATCAATGATTATGATGTTAACACTATGAGGAAGCCGGGCGGTGGTGGCCCATGCCTTTAATCCCAGCACTTGGGAGGCAGAGGCAGGTGGATCTCTGTGAGTTCGAGTCCAGCCTGGTCTACAAGAGCTAGTTCCAGGACAGTCTCCAAAACCACAGAGAAACCCTGTCACAAAAAAAAAAAACCACTATGAGGAATGTTTCCTTAGTCTAGGGAAGTACCTCAGTTTTTATTTAGTAATGTAAGCATAGTTTTTCTACATTTAAAAATCTTTAAATGATCTTACTTTTAGATTTATTATTATATTGTAGCTCTAAAAGTTGTATGTATGTGTACCATGATCATCTAATGCCTGAGATGACATGAAAAACACAAACAAAAAATTGGAGTTTCAGAAGGTCGTGAACCAACACCTGGATCCCTTGCAAGAACATCAAGAGTTTGTTTGTTTGTCTTGGATTCTCTCTAGCTGTTGTGGAGTTAGCTTTGTAGACCAGCCTGGCCTTGAGTTACAGAGTCTGCCTGCCTCTGACTCCCAAGTGCTGGCATTAAAGGCTCCCTGACTTACACCAAATGTTCTTAACTCCTGGGCTACCTCTATAGCACCAGACCTTCTAGCTTTTAAAACAAACCACACACCAAGATTTTAAGTTTTTTTTTTAAATAGCATTTTCTGGTTTTGTAACATTGAATGTGTTTGTTTAATTGATTACACGTGGAGACCCACATATGCAGGTTCTGCCTCATTGTGTCATTGGAATACTCCTTCTGATTTCCTTCACAGCTCTTCACAGCTTTCTAGCTTCTTTTCCTTTTATGTTACTCTACACATTCATATTTCAGCTCTTGTTTCCTGTCTGAATCTTAAAATATGACAAATTGTTTTAGAAGCCTATCATTTTTCAAGAAACAAAAAAGATGCTGCACACTGTTTTTTATGGGCAATGAACTAATTTTGTCAATATTTAAAGTGATATTACCACAAAACATGAGAAATTAATAATTAGTAAAAGAAACATGATAAAATTGTCCTTCAGCTTTCACTTAATATTATGGGAACAAAATGTGTGTATACGTGTTACATGTATATACACATGTATGTAGATATACACAGATATACAAAGTTGATAAATATAAATGTAAATGTACATATACATGATTAGAAACAGTGAGGTTATAAAGTACAACTTAAGGAGTACTTTGCAGATGCTATTGAACTGTTCATCTAAGCACTGATTTAAAGTAGGCATTTATTTTAAAATCAATCAATTTTACACTTCTTAACAAGTGATTGAGCAAAGTATGGTAGTAAAAGTTGAACAACTATTGAGTATAATCAGAAATGGTTTATAATTACCTCAAATGGTGTTCTTATTCATATCTGCGAAACTTGTTTCTCTTTTTATTGGCAGTGCTAACAAAACACTACTGTTTGAAGGCAGATTAGAGACAGGGCAAAAAAAGTTATATATAGTGTAGTTCTTAATGGTGAAAGCAGTGCAAAGGAAGTTATAAACTGTCTAGTTCTTAATGGTGAGTGAGTAAATTCCATTTGAACAGGTAAGGTTATTCAGGGATGCCTTCTTCTGAAATTTCTGTAATTTACCTAACAAAAGGTAGAATTTTTTAATTAAGTTGAAGGTATAATTCTTACAATACATTGTGAAAAAAATATTTGGGTTTTCAAAATGTTCAACTTTTTATTATCAAAGTTATTTTTTTGAGTCTCAGTAAAGCCTGTTATAGGATATCTGTTACTTTTTACAGTTTTACAGGAAAGCTAGAACTTGATAACCTTAGCTTATCAAACTTCAAAGCGAGGTTATGTTTGGGAAATAGTTGTGTATTTGTTTGGGACCATCTTCTTTCAGGGTATGCAGAACTTTCTGAAGGTAGAATGTTAGCAAGGTCCTTGTTTCCACAGAGGGACCATTTCTCAGGTAAGCAGCAGGCATTCATGAACAGATGGATCAGAAGCTAGTTACTGTTGGTAGGCCATATTAATTGGGGAGAAGCATACAAGAGTATATGGTGACCTAAACTATTTTGGTGGGTCCTCAGTAAGTGGCAGGCATTCATGTCTACCTATTTTGGGGTATTTTCTGTGATCAATGAGACACAGTTCTCTTCTCACTTTACAGCAGGACTCTGGATATGTATTCTGAGTATAATCCTCGCACATGTGAACACGTGCAATAGAGAAGGATAACAACTAGCCTAGGGCAGGAACTCTCATAATTAAAGTGCTTATTCTGCATTAGGACCATCACCAAGTGCTGAGATTTGAGGATGCAAGGATGCAGAAATCAGTGGGAGCACAGTAAACATTCAAACAGAATTGATCACTTTCATTCTTATTCTCAAACTTTCTGCCAGCAAGGAGAGCTGGTATCCTTCCACAATTCACTTTGAGCTTCCATTGTATTTTATAACTCACACCTGCTGTGGGATAATGATCTTAGACACTGTAAAGCTTTGTTACTTGTATCAGTTTAATAAAATGCTTATTGGCCAGTAGCAAGGCAGCAAGTAAGGCAGGTGGTTAGACTAGGACAATTCTGGGAAGAGGAAAGACAGAGACAGAGTCACCAGTCAGACCCAGAGGAAGCAAGAAGAGAATGAATGCTTTACTGAGGAAAGGTACTAAGCCATGTGGCTAAACATAGACAAGAATTATGGGTTAATTTAAGTTGTAAGAGCTAGTCAATAATAAGCCTGAGTTAATAGACCAAACAGTTTATAATTCATACAAGCCTCTGTGTGTTTCTTTGGGACTGAATAGTTACAGGACTATGTAGGACAGAAACTTCCAGCTATAAATGAATACAAGTGACAAATCTTTACTGTGCACAAGACCAATATTGCACAGCATACAACAAATATGTTTGAAAATTCAGAAAGCTGATAGAAAACTCCCACTTGTTAAATATCTAGAAACAACCAGCTCCTATATTAGGGGCTCTCTCTACTATATCAATTAATTCTGAAAACCCTTTTCTGCTACATAGTCTTTATTTAGTTTGCCAACAAAATGACCTCTTCATAAAGGGTGTATGCCCAGTTACATTGCTGCTAAGTGACAGATGTTTTTGATTTAAAGTGTACAAATTATTTGTGATCCCTTGACCCTAAGAAGAAGGATGATTTGTTGAAGAAAAAATATGTAGGCTAGCGAATAAATTCATAATTTTCATTTATTAGTTTCTGTAACTTCTTTTGCTATGACAGTAGAAGTACCACTATGATGAGCTATATTTATTTTATTTATTTATTTACTTTTGAGGCAAGATTTCTTTGTGAAGTCTGGCCTAGAACTAGCTCTGTATCCCAAGTTGGTCTTGAACTCACAGAGATCCACCTGCCTTTGCCTCTTAAGTGTTGGGATCAAAAGCATGTACCATCACCCCCCCCCACCTTTAGTTTGTAGTTTTTAACCACAAAATGCTGTTGTTCAGTGTTAAGTAATCTCCCAAAGACTATGCATATCATGGGCTCACCTAAATCTGTGCCTATGATCAAAGGTATCTACAGAAGCTAGCTTTCCACATTCAAATATTGCAGTTTTTACATACCGAAATAAATAACTGGGTCTTCAGTGAGTGTTTTGGGCTTCATTGTATTTATACACACACACCAACACACATATGCATGCATGCAAATGCATATTTAGAAATGGGTTTTTATTCAGAAGAGGAATACAAAGATGTAAGTCATATCAGCATAGATGAAATTCTGGAAAGAATTTGGCAGAGATGTTTTACACATCTCTGGGACAAAGATGAAGCTTAAAAAAAGCCCCTTAAATTATATCATCTTTAAAACACTGAGAAGTTACTAGTTTCTAAAAGTATCAGTTGTGAAAGGTCAGTTATCATGTTCCACATCAGTACTGCTGTGTTCTTTGTAGTTAATGGACTTCATTGCTTGTACATTATGCTGATGACTTCTCCTTTCTCCTCTCCTCCACTCTTCTCTCCTCTCTTCTCTTCTCCTCATCTGCCCTCCCCTCCACTCCCCTCTCCTCTCCTCTTCCCTCCTCTACTCGTCTCTTTTCTCCTTTTGTCTTCTATCATCCTCTGAACTATTAATGATGGCCAACTTTGCCCCAATGAATGTGCCATCTTTTTGCCATTTACTATTATAGAAATTGCTGTTTCACAAAAAATTTGGCATTACAGGTAGATTTAAAGTAAAAGGCATTCTCATTTAGTCACAAGCCCTAGACAGAAATTTAGATGGGAACTGACACTGAGACTGTGACATCACTTAATGCTCTCTACTTCATGTCCTGTTTCTTATGAAACACTGAATAATTTATGTGTGCATATTTAACATTTTCTTGGGAAATACCCATAATTTCTGTTTTGTACACCATGTTACAACATAAATAATTACTTTGAATAGGATAGCTGAAGAAAAATGAGCCTCTGGAAGGCTAAATCTAAATGTTTCTGGGAATCTTTAAAATCTTTGAATTATAAAATAGTGGCTTTGGTGTTTGTTTTTATTTCTCATTCCTGGCTTATTCTAAGTGTATTAGCCATCAAAGCAAAATAGTAACAGTTATTGTTGTAGAGGATGAGTATTGTGAGTCAGCAATATAGGCTATCTCTGTTGGATAAAGAATTTTGTAGTTATTACATTCATTATTCTGGAGTTATGACTGGAGCCCTCCAAACAACTAATTAAAACTCACTGGGATGTTCCTTATACAAGAGGCTGATATTTGAAGAATAGCTTCAAAATAAAGTATAAACAAAGACCAATAAAATTTACCTCCCATGTAGTAGTCATTTTGAAAGCATTCATATTTAAAAACTCATATAACAAAATACCAGATTTTTTTTAAAAAAGACAGAGTATATCTGTATAGTCTGGTCAGTCCTAGAACACAGAGATCCACCTGCCTGAATACTGAGATTAAAGGTATGTACCACCATGCCTGGATGTAGATTCTTAAGCATAAATATATTTTAGCCAGTGTTATAGATTGATTACCCAAAAACTTTAATAAAAAAGTGTGGTGTGTGGCAACATGACAGTAATTAGTACACATTCATCTCTATATTTTGTTTAGGGGCTATATGAATACTTACTATGTGCCAGATCATTTTTAGTATGGGAAAACTAAGATACAATATCTGATTCATGGGCTTGTTTTAAAGACTTAAAGATTTTTGTTTTGAAAGTGTAGTGTGGTAGAACATAACTTTAATTCCAATACTTGTGAGGCAGAGACAGGGAGTGTCTCTGAGTTCCCCGTCAGCCTGGTCTGCAAAATGTGCTGCAACACAACCAGGACAACATAGAGAATCCTTATGTCAAATAAAGGAAGGAAGAAAGTAAGAAAAGAAGAAAGAAAGAAAGAAAGAAAGAAAGAAAGAAAGAAAGGAAGGAAGGAAGGAAGGAAGAAAGAAAGAAAGAAAGAAAGAAAGAAAGAAAGAAAGAAAGAAAG